>CM040983.1:12163826-12177878 GCA_022985145.1 Pangasius djambal
TCATCTTTGGGCAATCCTCCAGGAGGCTTGGAGTAATATATCAAGTCAATGTTTGAATAAACTGACTGCTCGGATGCCTAGTGTTGTCCCTTATTATCAATGCAAAATGGTCACTAACTAAAGAGGATTTATGCTGATATTGCCCAAAAACCCTATTTTGTTCAGGCGTTTCCAAACTTTTGGAGGGCAGTGTAAATAACTCTATAAATATTGTATACAGAGCATTAAACATTGTTCTAGATAATAATATTCTTTTAATAACATAAAACTCACCTTGTAGTCTTTCTAGTTTTGAGCAGATGTGATGTCACTTCCTCTCCAGCAGGCTCCTCACTGTTGGTGCTGGGTGTTCTCTCTTGCTGCAGGAAGACTTTAGATGTATATGAGACCTTCACTTCTTTTCTCACTTCTTTCACCTGATAATTTAGCCAAGACAAAAATATAATAAAGATTTTTTTTCTCTGTTAGATATACCCATATAAAAACTGATTTAGAACATCATACCATGTCAGCTCTTACCTTATCCTCCACATGAGACCTTGGCTCCTCCTCTTGTCTCATGTTAACTCTGATTAATTCTTCCTTCCATTCTGGTGTTTCTCTGGCCCTAAGGCTACCTGTCTTATCTCCAAACAACATGCACTTCTCATTGCTCTTCCTCCCTGGCATGTAGTCCACCACTTCTTCCACTTCGCCTTGTCCCTTATGCTGTAGATTTAGTACAGTGGAGCTAATCTCCTCTCTTTTGCTTCCTCCATTCATGGTTCTTTCCACCTCCAAGTCTTCCTCTCTATGGTCATTTTCCTCGTGCCTGATCCGTCTGCCCCTCTCCAGCCTCTGAGTCCAGTCACTGAAACCTTCATCCTCTTCCAGTGTACCAGAGCCGCTGGGTTTCAGTTCACCCTCAAAGCTGCACACACAAAAAGAGGCCAAAAACTTCAACTCATCTCCCAGGACCCATTGCTGGGTACAGGCATGTATTCCTTACTCTCATAACTACATACACTTGCTATTAGTTTTATTGTAGTAACAACGTAATGTATTGTTTATTGTTATTTAATAGGATGCTTTAATATTATTAATTAAATAATAAGCTCATGCTTTATGTGGCTAGTCCTTTGACCCCCACATGATTTATATTCATTTTCTCTTCAGAAATTTGTACCTTCTAACTCTAATTATACAACCTCTTTGGTTTCTTGGTTTAATTTTTACCCACTCTCAACCCTCTTATCATTGTCTTATAATCTCAAAATGTGGGCATACTTGATCAATTCACATCTCAAAGACACAATTTTGGCACTAAAATGGAGGTTATTGTTTTTCTGGCTCTGAATAACAGAACATCTGTGAAAATTTGTGAAATCTGAGAATTTTTATAACAGCTGAACAATCATATAGACTCTCAGCTGTTTTCATTTGACATTGCACAACACATCAACCATTAAATTTAGGTGGCATTAGGGAGGTGTTACATTTTCACAATGATATCAAGAAAATGGCCATAAACACTTAATGAGAGATGTGCTCAAGTTAACATCCAGCGAAGCATGAACAGACTCCATGTGCCAAAGCAACATATGGAGCCCAAAGACCTGCAGCAATATAGCTACAAATATCCAGAAATAAAACTACACCCTGACGTCATTCACTCCATCTATTAACACCAGTGTTTGACTTCAAACACAATCCGAGGAAGCAGATGTTTGAGGTGTGATGTTTTTAGGTGGTTTTGTTGTTGCTCTGGTTCTATTGCCACAGGCAAGCAGACACCAGTAACAGATGTCATATGTCACACCTGATATGACTTTACACCTGATATGACAACACCTGAAATGACAGCAAGATTGCTCACAGTCTAATGTTGCATTTTATAGAGAATGGAGATTGTAACTAAAGCCAAATCAAAGCCTCAGCCTCAGGAGCATTCAATCCAACAAACAAGACTAAAACACACTTTGGAATTCTAGGTTTGAAGATTGATATGGTCTATCATGTTCCATCAGCATAGAGAAGGATAGGATGTCTTAGTGATTCTGACAAACAGCATCAAGGGTTAAGTAGTTTTAATACCACAAAGATTTTTTTTCAAGTCATACTCAATTAAAACTAAATGACTAAACCTCCACATACAGCAGAAATGTCTCACATCTTTGAGACATCTGAGACATCTTTCTCAGCACAATGTCTCATCATCTTTGCCCATTAATGATCCAACTTTCCATCACTCGATCTACAGTACCCATGATTCTCAGCCAACTGCCATGTCATATCATATCACATGATTGACCAACAAACTCTCACACAAATTATCCTTGCTTGCAGTCTCCAGACTAGTCACACACACTTGTTCTCGATGAGTACATAGACCTACCCTTTATATACTCCAGACTATTCACCCTTATTTTCCAAAGTCTTGCTCCAGCATTCAAGTCTGTGACGTTACTGAGACATTGTTTTGCAATCCTGTCTTTCTCATTTTGAATCTAATTCTTTTGCCTGTTGGGTTTTGTCCAAGTTATGCCCGTTATGACCTTCAAGCTTACTGTTTACAAGTATTGCCTAGTCCTTTTGTCTTGCTCACTTTTAATAACGCTTGACCTGCCCTTGCATTCCTCTGTCTGTGAGCCATAACAGAAGATTTTGCCATAAGAATGGATGCAGCCAGAACTGCTCAGGGCTGTATTGTTGGTGAACTATAACAAATCACCACCTTCCATGAGTACGTATGTGCCCTGTGGTAATTTCAGAAAAGAGAAAGGACTTGGAAGGAGGGCCACAGACATTTAGAACAATCTGTTTAATAACAGAAGAAATTCAACCATCATCTCACTGAGACACCTGACATCCCTACCAACCAGTAACCGGGCATGGCTATCCACTAAAGCCTTTTGTCTGCACTGTTATGGTTGAGAGATGAGAGATCTTTAAAAAAAAAACTGCTGGTTGTTGGTTATTTGTAAGATAATATATTCCTAGCAAAGCATAGGTATATGCTGCATAAAATCGTATTATATAGTTTTTAATCAAAATGCATAACAGTATGATGGTCCCCAAAGAAAGTGCTCAAAATTGCTCAAAAGCTCATAGCCAAGATTCTTCTATGATCAGCCCATAATTGCAGGGTGCTCTCAAACGACATGTTTTTCACTTAAAATCTTGAAAGAAAAAATCTGCTTCTCCCTTTGCATGTCTGAAAGCTATGAACAAGACAGGCTATAATTATTCTGTTCTGATAAAAACTGGAAGCTGGGCAAAATGTAGGACAGCCATGGAGCCCACTATCAAGCCTTGCCATACTATACATTCTTCACTGCTTAGGTAGTAATGAAAGGGTAGCTGTGGCTCCATGTAGTAAAAGAAATTAGAAAGAGGGGGAGAAAGATAAAAAAAATATGAGTAAAACACCTTTGACTATTAGACTTACAGACTCTCCTCAGTGGGTCCAGAGCTGTCCTGAGGAGATCCGGCTGATCCGGTGATACCGTGCTCCTTTCTGAGAGCTTCTCGGGCCCGGCGTCGTCGCTCCCTCTCAATCTCTTCCGCATCCTCAATACTGCGCTGAGCCGTCACTCTGTGGGAAAAAGGACATAGAAATTTCATTGCTATATATATTCACAACTGCTTTTGCATATCACCAACCAATAATGAGTCATTATTTTTTATTGCGTTAGAAATGAGTAACAACCCTCAGCCCAAAGCCGCATGGCGCCCAGTGACACTCTGGATCATTCACAGCTTTTTTGGAAGATTCTCTAAACAATAGCCTGTTACATACTCGAGAGGAGAGAATAAGCCAATGGAACATCTGTGTCAGGGTCAAGCAACAGCCATGACTAAGCGAAGACATGCCACACACAGGAACACACTAGATATGTTGATGCATCCTTGTGTTTATATAGCCTGTAAATACACGCACATTCATGCCACACACATCCATTGTGCCTGGGCATGCACATGCACGTGTGTGTATATATGTTTGTGGTTGTGGTGAAGGGAAGAAAGTTTACACTAAACCAGAATGCTTTGTGCAACAGGTCATAATGTTGATTATTTGAGTAAATTCTTAAATAATGCTTTTAAAAAGTGATGCTACCCGGTATACCAGAGAAAAGTTTCTGCTCTTCTTCCGTGGTAAGAGATTATCCCATCTCCCCTTGGGACAGCGTTGAGGGACTTGTCAAATAGCTTCCATCTGGGTGCCTGGGTGTTGTATTACAATAAACACCAATCTGGCTTCTGAATCACTTAAGAGCGTATATAGGTCACTAATAGGCCATTAATGCATACCAGACCTTCTTACCACTAGAGTGACAATCTGCTCCAGTGGCTTTTATGGCATGTCCTAAGACCATGTATTACAAGGGAGGTCCATAAATGATCATATGGGGAATGAGGGATGGAGCTACTACCCGTTTCACATTCTTGAATTAGCTATTATGCTGTAAAGAGACATTCATTCTAGTCCCTGTCTTTCTGAGCATTACAACATGTCTGACCAAGCCAAGTCCTCAGGCACTCTCACAGGAAGAGAAAGTAGCCTGGGAAGTGAGGGGAAAGGGTAAAAGGGTTACAAACCAGATGGAGTGGTGCAGCAAAACCCTTCTTCTTTCATTCTCTTATATTTCATGCAGGCATATTTGTAAGTCACATAATAAACACAAAGAAGCTTATTGTAGCTTAATGCAGAGTTTCAGAAATGTTAATTCAATGATTACAATCAGGGGTGGAAGTATGAATAAAAGCAAGTTTCAGATGTTCATTGAAAAAGAAAATGCATGTGGCAATGATCAAAAGTTCAACCAAAACTTTTATTGCATGTGGCAATCAACCAAAACTTTTATGCTCTCTTATTATTTGTTTCCTGGCACAGGCCTCATGCATGACGTCATGACGGAGATTAGGTCATTGATTTTGCTGTGATTTGTCTAGTAACCACAGGCTCACAGATTGCTCTGTTATTTCATTCCTTTCTGCACAATAAAAAACAAACTTTTTCATTTTAAGTAAAGCCCTTACCCAGTCATTGGCTACAGTGTCCTTGCTCATTAAGCATCCTAAAAAAGACCAGAATACGTTTTACAATTTGTATTTGTGTATTTCTCACTACTTACTATAGAGAAAATAAAAAACAAGAATCTGGCTTGCCTCAAAGTATCTTACCATTCTCAACACTGTTGATTTAGTTTCCTAAGCCTAATGCATGTAAGCCCAGAGGCAGAATGGATTGGGAAAAGGGACGGGGTTGGAGGTTGTTAAAAGGTGTAAGCATTAGCTTTCACTTGGCTATTATTGCATTTGTTAATTCACACCAGAACAAGCCTTAACCTGTAGCAGAACACAATGAGTCACTGGCTGCACAGCCAGATTGGTCAGTCTTTTGTGTGTGTTAGGTGGAAGTCGGGTTGAAGAATAAAAGGTGTCATTACAGTATGTTCAGGAAATAATAATAATGACTGTTTATACTATTGTGATCAATATGAAACTAGAACATGATTGTATGTTCAGATTATTTTTTGGTTTTAATATTAGGCTCGCATGATGTTTTCAGTCATTAAGTTATATGATGCTTTCAGAAAATGAAGACATTATGTACCATAATATACAATACAATGGATATGGCTAAATTTCATTGTGCTATCACAGTGGGAATGTCCTGCAAACGTTTTCCAAATCCAGCAATCTGCCTTCAAGAAAAGAAAAATAACCAACAGTAAGAAAGATGGCTGCTAACCCAAAATAGGCAGGAAATTTAGAACCCTCTTAAAAGTCACAGTGCTATAGTTCATTCACAATGCACAATTTAAGAACACATGCTGTATTTACTTTGATTTAATGCTTGAAAAATGTGTCACACAATCCTTTACTTTCTTCGTAGTGCAGAAACATTTCTGTGGGTTTTAAGTTCATTTGAGTTCATTTGGTTGGGTTTAACACACTTGTATTTACAGCACATGTGGTCCCACGTGGTGTTTAGCAACAATCTAAAACCTATCTGAATGACAACCAGGATTATGCCTAATGATAAATAACTTCAGATTTTTTCTCTGTGTAAGCAGCTTTGAGATGGAGCACCAATCAAGTTACCTGAAAAACAGATTAACGAAACACAATAGCTTAGTTAAGCCATCTTTTTTTTTTTTTTTTTTTTTTTTTTTTTGAAACCTGAGGAAACACAACCTCCAAAGAAATTGCTTAAGGTTTTCTTTCTCTTTTGCCTTTGTTTTCAGAAAAAAAGAAAAATCAGTGAGTGCACAAGATTCGGGGCATTGATTGGGTAAGCAGCTCAGCCAGATGATGTCATCGTAGTGAGTCATATTTTGAGAGTAAAGGAGAGTTATTGACCCAGACCAGCTGAATGTCTCCCTGCTGACAGTGTATAGTACAGACTCAACAAACTGCTCACACAAGACCCCCATGTATGAAAAGTAACCTGTGGAAATCCAGAGCACCAATTTAGCATTTGTGGAAAATCCCGTTGCAGAAACTCACACAAATTATTTCATCTACAAGCTTGTAATTAAAACAGTGGAAAAAAGACGGCTATGACAGATAGACTATATCTCTCTGAAGGTAAATGGTATTTTCCAAAAACATAGTCCTATCTTTATTTACCCTTCTTCCACTAGCAACAAAGGACTCAAGCTTCTTTGAGTAATGTAAATAGTGAAGGAGTGAGGGCTCTGTCCTTTGACATCCAGAGACGCCAGTCAGCATATTATGTCTGAGTGTCCAGACACCAAAAGTGAACAAACTGTGCACAGCCCATTTGTCTTTCCTGGAGTCTGGAAATCTACAGGCTCCACTTGTCTAGCTGCATAGGGGGTCTGCTGAAGCCCAGGAACTGAATGGGTTTTGTATTTAGCATAATATTTAGTATAGGATACGTCACTGGTGTTCCAAAAAAGTTCTACAAGAAAAGTTAAATAATGCCCAGTGTGAAAAAGGGCCAGGCCTGTTTACCTTCAACTTTTGTAAAACCATCCTGCCAGGGTGATGGCAGAGAGTTTATTGCCCCTTTAACACAAACACCTATCCCCCCACGTTCCCCTCCGCATTCCTGCAGTTCTTATCACAGTATCGTAAACAGAAGAGAGGGCAGCATAAACGCCAGGGATCAGCTTGGTCATGGTTGGACCCACAATGAGAAAGTCTGTTCATGTGGATCAGTGAGCACGTTGAGTTTTCAGTCCATATATGAATCTCACTAGGTTGTCTCATTATTAAAAACTATAACTATGATCATATCAGCACAAAACTGTTCTCAAAATTTCCATGAACAACACATTAGTGGGACAACTATCATACATAGCTACCACCTGCATGCTTTGCTGTGAACGACGAGGGATTCTAACTACACTGATTCATTCCAGATCACTGTGATTCATCATATGCCCCCTCTGGCAAATACCCATGTCACTTATTAATGGGCCTTGAGCTCGGGAACATTTTTTATCTACCTTTCAGCACAGGTTCGCTCTATTTCTTCCTTATCTGCTTTAATTTATGGCATACTTCCTTGTTTCCATTCATGTGGTGGTAGTAAACGCAACAGAGCCCACAAATTTTAAGGCTGCTTGGAAGACTTTTCCTAACAGCTGCAGTTGTTTTCCTTTAAGCAAGAGCAATTCCTTCCTACAAAAGTCTGAGAGGTCATAATAATCCATCTCTGTATACTCTGCACTTTCATTTGATAAGCATATAGCATGGCCAAGCACTTATGCATTCTACCACTACATCATCCAGATTACATTTTATCTACTGCCTTCCATGTCTAACTCAAGACAGTGAAATATTGAAATATATACAAGGGTTTCTATAGCAGAATGTCTGTATGTGAAGATGAATAGCTTGCTTTACACTGGGCTATTATGAACCACACTGTTTCTCATCTGCTTATATACACACTTAGGGAGGGAAAAGCATGCAAGGAAATGGTTCTTAAACTTCTGTGAAGTGTATGCACAACATCAAAAGCATTGCATGAATTCATCATTAGTATTATGTCCGGTGTGTGTCGTCCAACCTATACAGTAATAAAAAAGATGAATGCTGGGCATTTGAGTGCAAATCCAACATGTCAGCTATGAGAAAGGACTGTTTTGGCAGCTCTGTAAAAGCCCTGGGAAAAGAATCCACCCTCTACAATGCAACCTGTGTATACCTCATGAAATGCCTTTGACAAAGTACACCTGATCCTCCCAAAGCCCTGTTTCTGCAGATATGAATACAGTGAGAGGCCTGATGAGCTTAAAGCACTGTTCTCTCTCAAAACACAGGCTTGATGCATAGAGTTACTCATTTGTTCTCAACTTGTTCTCGAGACGCTGTGTTGATCCTGATCACATGTAAAAATGAGATCGGGTTTAGGGAGATGTTGGATTTTATTGCATAGTTGTAAGAAGGTGTATGAACACTAGCCCTGCCCCTAACCCTAGCATTAGTTTATATAACATTTCATATAAACTGAGTCATGCATATTCATGCAAATTTGTCCAAGAATGAGACTATGCTGACTGTGATGCTTTGGTCTCTATGTATGGTGAGCTATGTAGGTTATGTGATAAGTGATGGATCATTTAAATCTACAGTGTATTGCATAACATTTCACCCCCGATGAATTTTTTCCACATTTTGTAGTGTTGTGACCTGGAACTGAAATGGAGTTAATTGGGATTATATGTCATGATTCTGCAAAAATAGCTCGTAATATTGAAGTGAAAGTCAAAATATTTAGCAAAATAATTTATAAATAAAAAAAAATGAAAGTTCTGATTGAAGTATTCACCCCTACTGCTGTAAAACCCCAAAGTGTGGAAATGTTCAAGGCACTGTGTGTAGGACCAAATCTATGTTGTTTATATTTATATATATTATTATAACTTGTTGCATGTATAGAGTAAAAGTACAAGTCCAACTGAGGAATCTTAAAACTCCACACAAGCCCCAGAACCTCTGGAAGCCCCATTTCAGAGACACAGCCCTTCCATCTTTTGTCACCCCAGGCAAAGGCCATGTGGTCACTTTAGCCAAGTGGACCTTTGCACCTATCAAATACTGACCTTACCCTCCCATGTCTACAACTCCACACCATCTGCTTAAGAAACAACAAACTCTCTCAGCAAGTCTCAACAAATGTCTTTATCAGCATTGATACTGACCTATCTAAGATTAATATGAAGTTGAAATGATTTTCCTGAAGGAGTGGTCTACTTAACTGTTGTGTTGCTATCTGACTATATCTTCAGAAAATAAACTGACTAGGTATAAAAACATGAAATAAGTAGTAGCACAAGGTTTAGGATCCCCATCTCAAACCCATCCATTACTAACAAATCTTGACCTTTCTTACAGAACAAAGAATATTAAACAAAGATCACATGACTTCTCAAACACTGTGCCTGCTACACTCTGTTAAGCTTTACTGTAAACATGAATCCTTACTACAGTATTAAATTACATCTCATTCAAAGACTTACCTGAGGAGGTTCTGCAAGCCTTGCTTGCTGGAGTTTCGTCTCAAGATTGCACTTGACATCTCTCTTTCCTCTGTCGCTCTTTTTACTGAACTAGTAGAGCTGAAAGAGTCGTCCTTTGCACTTTGGAATCTTTGTATTCCTGTGTGTCTTTGCCAGCTCCACACAACTAGCACTCTTCCTGTGAGCACTTTTCCTACGTCCTGTCCTCAACGCTGCCTGGTGAAAATATCAAGTGAGATCCACACAACGCTCAGTCCTCTCTGAGTGACATGCTTTAGTCACAGCCTTCCTCCACCCCTCCTCTGTTCACCTCTCCTCCCTCTTTCACTCTGCCTAGTTTCTGCATGTGGTTCTCATTGAGAGACCTCAGGCTGTAGTTCAACATCTTTTTTCCCCTCCCTTCTCCAGCTCAGTGAGGCCATGTGGCTGCTCCTGGGGGAACTGTAAGATGATATCCTCCACCCCATGCCACTATCCTACCTCCACAGCCCCCAGTCCCCTCAGCAGACCTCAGTCTCACTCGTCTTCTTCGTCTTACAAAGGCATGGGATGAACAGAGCCCGTTGAAAACACTGCAAAATTCAGAGTAATTTGTGTAGCTTATTTTTTGTACATAAACAGAGAGTTACAAACTCACTATAGTCAGAAAAGGATGTCATAAAGGACCTGTCCTGTCAGGACCTGTCCTTAAAATTAAAAAATGGGATTTACAGGAAGTATGCACTTCCTATTTCCAGACTGATCTTAGCTTATTATTTAAAGCATATTATTCATTAACTACTGTAGATTATTCAGTAACTGCAGTAAAACTAATTGGAAAGGTATGAAATTATGAGAGAGAGGAATATAAATCTTTAGTGTTTAATTAAAATGTATTCAAATTCAAAGCCATTCAAAGGCTAATCAAAGAAATCTGTGGGGTTTTTTCAAGCTCAAATACAGTGAAACCCATTGTGCAATAATATGTACTCAACTGTGAATGGTTCAGTATGGGGAATTTTCTGAAACTTTGTGTAGTTCTGGGACTTTCACAAGATACCAGTCTTGATAGAAAAGCAGCTCTTGGCCAATCCTGTACATAAGCATACTGTCACAGTCTGTAAAACTACAGGTCTGTCAGGTCTACAATACAGTTATGTCTACAACAAATGTCAGATCAGTATTTAGCATTGCATTGTTATTACATCAATAATGTTCCAGATAAAATCCAAAGTAAAATTAGTGCTAGTTATGGGGTAGGTATGATGCTGAGCTTAAGTATACAGTTGTAGAAAAGTAATGATTTATAATCCCACTATCCGGTGTCACACAGAAGATGATGAATTCCATTTTTGAATCTGGTTCCTCTCAAGGTTTCTTCCTCATGTCATCTAAAGGCGCTTTTTCTTGTCACTGTCGCCTGTGGCTTGCTCATTAGGGATTGAAATCTACCTCAAGATATCTGTACGACTGCTTTGTGAAAAGGTCTACTGCTAAAAACGCTATACAATTAAAATTGAATTGAACTGAATTAAAGTAAGCACTCTACAAATCCTGGTTGATTTAACACCTTATGCAATCTGGTGGAATTACATACATGTGGTAAATGTGTATGCTGTCTAACTATTAGTGATTCTCTACCTAATTGTTTATGCTCCAAGGAATTGTGTTGACACATTGTTTACTGACACCGACCTCAACAGCACCTACTTGAGTACATTTTCTCATGTGTTTCAACCACGGATCATAAAGCACTGCTCAAAAACATGCATCTCTCATCGAAGTCCTTGCCCCTTCATGTCCAGTGTCTCCCATTGTGCCTTACAGCACACAGACACACACTCACACAGAGCTAATTCAATTCCTCAGACCCCAGCAACACTATTAACGTTGTTACCATGGCAAACAACACACCATTCAGGACTGAAGTGGTGCTATGTTCTCGATAATGACATGTTATACAATGGAAACATGTTTTGTCCTCAGTGTCCAGTCTTGTTAACTACACCCATGCCTCCTTTTAACCCTGAAAGAGGAGCTCTTGTGGATATTTTGAAAAGCAAAAGCGTCAAATGGAAGTGTTACCGCTTCCAAGGCTTTTACTGGTCCAGTAAACAGTTCTATGCTGGATCTATATCTATATCCAGTGGTATGATGATGTGATCCTGCTGTTCAAGTGGATTTGAGGAGGGGATTGTAGGACAAGGCATTTCCCTTTATAGGAAAGAAAGCAACGGTATCACTAAGTGAATGATGTTTTCCTGCTACAGAGAAACAGAACACAACAAGCATCCATTCTTCTGACATTTAATCCAGGCAGTGGCAGAGTGCCCATAGTAAGAGTGAGGGCATTATTAAGAAAGAGGAGGATCATCAGACCCTGCTTTGTGTGTCTGTATGTGTGTGAGATCAGAGAAAGTGTAAGAGTGATAAACTTACAATGAAGGAAGAAAAGGCAAGGCACAAGAACAGTACAAGTGGCAAGTCTAGATTTCCACTTTTCTTGTAGCAGCATCTATTAATCTTGCTGGATCGTGGCTACACTGCATGGATATAAACAGGAAGCATTACCTCATGGTGGAAGTCAAACGACAGCACATGTAAAGGGAAATGACACCATTCTGTGTACACATTCAAGGACACTAGCAGTAGGTGGGTGGATATTTATTGGAGATTTAAAATATGCAGAACACCTAGGAACCAAACAGACATTTTCACAGAGAACAAACTCTGACACTGCTTATGAAATCTCTCAGAATCAGCTCCACAACACCACAGCTGTGCTAAACCCTCTTCAGCCAACAGTCTCAGACATAAAATATGTGCAGCCTGCATTTGTGTTACAACTTGTGTTACAGCTGGAAACAGAGAAATGAATCAGAACACTTTTTTCTGTCATTATGTAAAGTGACATATATGGTATATAGAGTATCAATGATAAAAGGCATGGCATATGTCAGCAAGTCTGTGTTTTCTGAGCTATCTGGGAGCAGTACGGCAGTACAAGAGCGGTAAAGTGTAAAGAGAGTGTCTAGCCTCAAACCATCAAACTGCTGACCTCCAGACAGACTCACTCATTTAGTCTTCTGTGAAATCCTACCATGTTCCTATTTACGCTCTGGGCTGTGTACTGATACTTCATGATGCCTATACCACAGTCAGTTGGTCCTTATGCTACTTGCTATTGCCACTTTGCTTCAAAACCATGCTAGTCTATTGATTGTATGTACTTTTGTATATATTTCAAAGATCATTTTTGTCATAAAGGCTTTTCATTTTGAAAAAGATTATTATGTACGGAATAGACTCCTGAGTGAGACATGTCATTCTTACGTCAGTCACGCCTCCTAGTTGCAAAAACATAGCAGGAGACTATAGTGATTTTTAAGAACAAAAATGTCACAGTGTGCTTTTGGGTGCCAGAATCGGAAAAAAGTGATCATGTGGTTTTACCACATACTACCGAACACCTTTCCAAACCAAGAGAAGATGGTTGTGGTTACAGCCAATTAGTAATTACCCTCAGCTATCAGTGAAGTTGGCTTGCTAACTAAGAATTTAACAGGCTTAGCTTGCTAGTCAGCTAACATGCCTAATTTATATTGCTTTAACAAACTTTCATAGCTCACATACTTACATAACTAGCTGGCTGAAGCTAGATAGCTAGATCACATTCTCACTGCAGATTAACATATTTGATGAACATAAGAGGATGAACATAATGAACATATTTATCTAGCTAACTTTGTTACAAATGAGTTTATTACGTCTGGTTGGGCAGCCACTCAGCATTAATTGCCACAGCGTTCTCGATGTTGTAATCATAAAACATTGGGTCTTAAATGTGTCCACAAACAACAAAGTTGTAAGCATCTAGAAACATGTATGCCTTCAATTTCTCTCTAACACTCAGAGTATTAGATATGTATAGTATATGTGTCCAATTGCAGGCTAGACCACCGCTTTAGCCACTGACATGACGCCAAGCCATAAGAATCTTCTGGAGTTGTACCATTTGAAAGCTGAATAGCACTCCCTGTCTTTTAGTGGTAATCCATAATAATAAGTGGGTAACATTTTAGCTAATGTCAATCCAATTCCTAAATAAAATTCTTGATAGATTCAGTCAGATCATAAACAATTGTGACTGGTGGGATTACACAGTGGCGCTGTGTTAATATATAATTAGTTATGATCTCATTACTGTAATCTCAAAATCACTATCCATAATGCATCAAATGGTACAAAATGTAAACATAATTCTTTATTTTTATCATTTGTTGCTTCACTATTGAAGACATAAGTTGCTGTAAAATTTTAAGCATTTTTATACAATTGGGTATAATCAATTGTTCTGACTCTGATTTTAATTTTTTTTTTCTGTACAGAATTTTCATTTTTACCCCAGTAGTTATTTAAATATGTAAATATTATCATCCATTATATTTACTCTTCTTACCTTATACAATTACATCTGGAAGTATTTGGACAATGACAGAGTTTTTGTGATTTTTGCCTTTATACACCACCACAATGGATTTGAAATAAAACTATCAAGATGTGATCGAAGTGTAGACTTTCAGCTTTATTTTAA
>CM040983.1:12177978-12213709 GCA_022985145.1 Pangasius djambal
ATTTTTACCCCAGTAGTTATTTAAATATGTAAATATTATCATCCATTATATTTACTCTTCTTACCTTATACAATTACATCTGGAAGTATTTGGACAATGACAGAGTTTTTGTGATTTTTGCCTTTATACACCACCACAATGGATTTGAAATAAAACTATCAAGATGTGATCGAAGTGTAGACTTTCAGCTTTATTTTAAAAGGTTCCACAAAAATATGGCATTTACCATTTAGGAATTACAGCCATTTTCAGCAAAGTACCTACATTTTCAGGAGCTCAAAGGTATTTGGACAATTGACTGACAAGAACTTAATTGACCAGGTGCGGTCCATTCCCTCGTTACTTCAAGACAAATGAAGCCGATAAAAGGTCTGGTATTGAGTTGGCATTTGGCAGCTGTTCGGCTGGAGCTACCAATATGAAGCCCAAGGAGATCTCAATGCAAGTGAAGGAGGCCATCATTAGGATGAAAAACCAAAAGAGGCCTATCAGAGAGATAGAAAAAACTTTAAGAGTGGCCAAATCAACAATTTGGTACATTCTTAAAAAGGAGGAATGCACTGGCGAGCTCAGCAACATCAAAAGACCTGGAAGACCACGGAAGACAACTAAAGTGGTTGATCACAGAATCCTTTCCTTGGTGAAGAAAAACCCCTTCACAACATCAACAGAAGTCAAGAATACTCTAGAGAAGGTAGGCGTATCATTGTCAAAATCTACAATCAAGAGACGCCTTCATGAATGTAAATACAGAGGGTTTACAACAAGGTGCAAACCACTGGTAACATTCAAGGACAGGAAAGCCAGATTAGACTTTGCCAGAAAACATCTAAAAAAAGCCTCCCATGTTCTGGAATAAGATTCTTTGGACTCATGAAACCAAGATTAACTTGTACCAGAATGATGGGAAGAGAAAAGTATTGCAAAAGAAAGGAACAGCTCATGATCCAAAGTATACCACATCATGTGTCAGACATGGTGGAGGCAGTGTTATGGCATGGGCATGTATGGCTGCCAATGGAACGGGCTCACTGGTGTTTATTGATGATGTGACTGCTGACAGAAGTAGCAGGATGAATTCTGAGGTGTATAGGGCTCTACTCTCTGCTCACATTCAGCCAAATGCTACAAAACAGACAGGACGCCGCTTCACAGTGCAGGTGGATAATGACCCTAAACATACTGCGAAAGCAGCTCAAGACTTTTTGAAGGCAAAGAAATGGAATATTCTTCAATGGCCAAGTCAGTCACCTGATCTCAACCCAATAGAGCTGCTTTTCACTTACTGAAGACAAGACTGAAGGCAGAAAGACCCACAAACAAGCAGCAACTGAAGGTGACTGCAGTGAAGGCCTGGCAAAGCATCTCCAGGGAGGAAACTCAGAATTTGAGTTTTGAGAACATGGGCTCCAGACTTCAGGCAGTCACTGACTGCAAAGGATTTTCATCCAAGTATTAAAATTACAATTATGTCACTTTGTCCAAATACCTTTGAGCCCCTGAAAATGGAAGTAACTTGCTTAAAATGGCTATAATTCCTAAATGGTAAATGCCATATTTTTGTGGAACCTCTTAAAATAAAGCTGAAAGTCTACACTTTGATCACATCTTTCATTTCAAATCCATTGTGGTGGTGTATAAAGGCAAAATCACAAAAACTCCATCATTGTCCAAATACTTCCAGACCTAACTGTCTAAACATACAGATATGTTTAAAGTATATTGCCTTTATTTCTTGCATTGTATGCTCAGTGTAATTTTGTTCAGGGTGGCTTTTAAAAGAAAATGATTTGGCAATGATGTAGTGTGAGCCACCATGAGCAAAATGACACTGTTTGTTGTGGAAACATCTGGCATTGTTCTCATATCTACTGTACTGATTGGACAGTGTGGACTGTTTCAGAGGCAGAAAGATGGTACAAATCTTGTACTTGTATAAGCCACTGAGTTTGGGTAAAATGGTCAAATTCCAGCATGCAGTGTGAAATATGTTAAATGCATACTTTACTGTGAAAGCTTGAAATAATAATAATAATAATAATAATAATAATAATAATAATTTGACCCTGTTATACAAAACTGTATGTATTGTTACTGTTCACAAAATATTGGAAAGTGACAATAAAAGGTGACACTACAGACATGGTTAAGGTTCTGTATTAGTGGAATTTTCCAAACATGCCAGAGAAAAGAGAAAATCTTCAGTCCGGTCCTTGAGAATCCAGTGGTTCCAGTTGTTTTCTATAGCAGATACCAAGGGCAATACCTGAAAACTAACTATTAAGTGTTAATTCCTGCAGCATCTTTTGTTTTCCTAGTGGCTAGGCCAAAGCAACTATGCTGTATACTAAAATGTGCGACATCTTAAATGAGCAAGAATTCACAAGCTTGTTGTAACTCTTTGTAAACTGTTTGCTCCAAAGAGAAGCACACTCAATCAGCATAGCATTAACATTCTGGGGCTTTGTAAATTTCATCAAGTAGCAAGGGGTTGAATCATATTCCATGTATGGGTGATGTTTAGATAAACATGTGACAACCACAGCTGTACCAGATAGCATCACATTCGCTCCACATTCTTTTCACATCCTTATTCCTGGCCTTGTTACAGCCTTAATATTCTCTTGCATCTTTCCTCCATTCCCACCTCCATCTCCTGGGGCCTCTTGGGGATGTCACCACCTGCACTGCAAATTTATTTCTGAGAATTAATTGTATATAGGCACTAAACACGATTTCTGACAGCTAAACGGGGTTAGGGAGTTGATGCCACTGTGGAAACATACTGTATGTTGCCGTATATTCAGTGAGGAATTCACAGCTAAACAAAGGGGATCACATACCCACAAAAGGTCATTTTGAAAGGTTATTTGGCCATCGTAAAAACCAACTCCCTTGCAACCTGAATTAGCAATAGTCCATAAATAACTTCCCATAGACCAAATATATGATTTATTATTAAGAGATTTTCTGGAAGGGGTTTATGTTGCCATGGATGAGTGCAGGAACTATGGACACGCATGCAACCCCTGACCCTGTGGCTCTCCATCCTCCACACTGTGCGCAGCTCGTTTCAGCTCAGAGATGAAAGAGAAACTTCTGCTGATCATAGGAAATAAATCCAGTCATCTCACAGAGCTAAGGCCTGACCCATGACTCAGTGTGAGGAATGCAATGGCCTGCACTCCCTCTCCCTCTCTCTCTCTTTCTCACACACAAACACACACACACTCCCTGTGTTCTACCCTTCGCCTACACACACACACACACACACGCACAATAAAGAACACTATCACACACAATCTCTCTCTTTCTCACACTTATGCACAGCCATGCTCATCACTTCCCACCTACACAGTCCAGCAACAGAAATATAAGAACTTGGCAAGCACATGGTTTCTTTGAAACTGATCACTTACAGTCAGTGACAAAGATACATATGTGGTTCACATCAACATGCTACAACTGGAGTGAGTATCACAGCTTATTCTCTAGAAATCGCGACAAACAGGTCTTTGAGAAAAAATGTTGACTAGAGTAATCATCATTGTTTAAAGTTCAAGGCTGCAGCTGCATGCAGTGGGGTTTGGAAATGGATAAAGAACAAAACAAAGCCGCATCATCATGATACAATGTGTCAAAAAAACGTATAAAGCATCATGTTCATAAAAACTGGAATGAATCCCAGCTGTGCAAAACATTTTCTGAACAGCACTCAGTCCTGTTGAAAGACTCCAGTTGCGCCATTCAGAATTGTTCTTGCCCATTTAAATTCTCACGTTGAAACTGGAAGAATAATAATTTTGACCATGCCATGACTACCACTGTATAACAGTTATGATGGATTATGAATATAAATGTAACAAACAGAGCTTTTAAGGAATGATCGTTAGGTACAACTGTATGTCATGATTCATAGAACAAAGAACTAGTGATATAGCACTGTTATGAAATCCACAATTGCACAAGGAAAATCATGAATCAACCTCACAACTGCAATTAAAAAAATATCTGATGTACACAGTCTTGTATGAGAGCAGGAGTTTGGCCTCTTTGGGAGTCAGTTCTTTAAAATCTTCATGTGTGATTCAGAACATGAAAATGACCATGGTGCTCTAAGGGGCTGAACTGATATTTCCCTGTCAGACTTTGCAAGCCACTTTCATGCTACATTCCACATACTCATTCTTTCCATCTATCTTAAACTGTTCAGGACTGTGTAGGACTGGTAGCAGAGATTCTCTGTAGTACACATATCCTATTCCTATCGTATCCTATTCCTACCTGTAATGTGTTTATATTCTGTACAAAAGTTTGAGATAATCAATCAGAATAATGCACAGAAAGAAGTGATTCATGTCTCTCAGTTTAATTTAGACTACATTTAGAGTACATAATTAAATGCAGTACATACAGTATGTTTTACATACAGTATGTGATCACATGAAAAACATGTGAAAATGCATTTCAGCATGTTATGCCATGAAATGTGAACTCACGTGACATCATGTGAACAATATGTAATCACATGAAAAAGAATTATTCATGTGAGAAAATCACATCTGGAAATTTTTCACATGCGAATCATGTGATTATTTACACATGAAGAACATATTACTTTTTTGTAAGGGTTGGTCTCCAAGAAGTTAGTGTATGACATCTGGCAGAATATTGCCATTATGACATCTAAATATTATAGCTGCTCTTCAGAGGATAGGAAAGAGGATGGAGGCTGTTATAACAGCTTACAAGTTATGAGAGAATGTTTATGTCACGTTCAGAAAGGGAGATGTACATTCCTGGGGGGAAAAAATGGGCCAAGACCAAAATGGCAAAATATTAAGCTTTTAATGGTCTTAACAACAAATCATTGGTCAGGAAATGAGCAAGAATTAAACAAATAGATAAAGGAAGTTAGTATGGGATAGCTTTTCCCTTTGATTTCTTTAAATGTTTAAGCCTTGTGGCCCTTCATGGGCTGCATCAGGTGTGGCAGATAACCAACTAATGACTAATCTTTTAAGAAAAAAAAAATCCCAGAAGATGTTTTTGGAAAATTTTGTATACACAGAAATGTGTTAGTTTGAATTTTACATCAAACATTTTAATCATTATCATGATTTTACCTTTGTGTACAAGGAGACCATATATGTGAATTTCCCTGTTTCTAGCTTTTCCCCAAACAGTTCACTGCAGCAAAAGTAAACGAGCAAATTATGGTACATGAGGTCTCAGGAGGGCAATTGTTTAATTTTTGCTAATTTTCTGACCAATGATTTGTCGTTAAGACTATTAAAAGCTTAATATTTGCCACTTTGGGCTTGGCCCTTTTTTTTCCAGGCCCTTTTTTTTCTTTTTGTGTGATTTCCTTGTGTATGCAAATGCTTGCACTCAACTCTATGTTCTGACAAAGGAGAACAAGAGCACCTAATCAACATTTTCTGAAAAATGCATACACATTATTCATCACCGAACAGCAATTATGTAATTTCTGAACACAACATAGCAACAGTTGTCTATTTCTTACACTACATAACTTCTCGGGTCTGCGATCCAACGTGATCCAACATTTAACTAGATGTTGTCTTCCTCTCTCCGTGTTGCTCAGCATCTGCTGCCTATGTAGTTTAGGTATTTTTACAGAGTCTAGCTGGCTTTTACAGCCCCCCCTAAAGCTTTACAGCATGCAAGCCATACTTCATCCACAGCCAGAGCAATGCTCCAATAGTCAGCCTTGTGAATTTCAAGCTCCAGAGGTGCTTAAACCTGCCATGATTTGGGAATAGAAGCAGTGTGCGAGTGCATACCGACAGGCTGAGATAATACCACAGAAGTGATGCTTATTCCTAGTACGATAATCACTCACCATGTGACTCGTCTCCTGCGGTCTGGTGAGTGGGTGCAAACAGGGCTGATGTCATTGAAAATCTATAACAAATTTACATTTGTTTGCTCTTCCAGATTAAATGTCAAGCACTGTATATACTAATGTTTAATATGCTTAAAAGTCTAAACATGAGCTTCCTGCCAAAGAGAACCGTGTTTGGCCTGACGAAAAAATATACATATATATATGGCCCTTGGCAAAGCTGCTCAGATCCTTACGCATGTCCATTTATCCTGCTTGCAACACATTGAGACTTTGAGAACTGACTGTTCATTTGCTGCCTAATATATCCTACCTCATGACAGAAACCACTGTAACGAGATAATCAATGTTACTCACTTCACCTCTCAGTGGTTTTAATGTTATGGCTGATCAGTGTGTGTGTGTGTGTGTGTGTGTGTGCGCGTGTGTGTGTGTGTGTGTGTGTGTACTGTATATATGAATTATTATTTATATCACTGTCAGATCCTTAAGGTTTTATTTTAAAAAAACATATTTTAGCTTGGAAAGGCTGGATTACGTTCTGTTCAAAAGGTGAACTGCACAGGAATTTAATATGAATGCAAATCTCAGTAAAACATTATACAGATTCTAATCATTTCTCTTGTTTTCATGCCTGGTTTACAATTGCAAATGTCTTTTTCAGCAGTGGAGCAAAACACTGCAAAAAGAAAAAAGAAAATGAAAAAAAAGAAGAAAAAAAAGGAAAAACAGGCCTATTGTTTTAAGGGGCAAATAGCTATGTGGATTTGAAAAGCAACAGAAGCCTCTCTGGCTCCCTGCTAGGCTCTGGACAGTTGAAAGTCACTGATTCTGCAGACAATGATCAGTTCTCAGTCCTAATGTTAAACAGACTTGTTTTATTTGATTATGTTCTTAGAAAAATGGTTCCATATAGAACTCTAAAAAGTGCCTCTGTGGGAACCCTTAAAAGAAACCTCCAACCTGAAACACATTGCACATTGAAATATTTGTGATTTGCATAATGATTCTTGTGTTAATTTGTTGGTTGATGCTGTATGTTCATTCCTGTGAGAAGTTTGCTGTTGTGTATTGCTCTGAAACCACAGGGAGACATTGCTAGAACAGTTACAGTTAATGATAGAAAAAAACAAAAACAAAAAAACAATCTCAAACATAAGTAATAATCAGATTTTACTGTTAGCTCTTAAAAACAAAAGCATAAGAGCTTCTTTTCCCACTAACCATTTTCCAGCAACATTCAATGTCATATTAATGTGAAAACCAGCTTTTAAGTATTGGACACAGCAAATGCTGGACACGAAGTTCCAGAACACAATGCAGATATATCGTACAGTTGTGTTGAGTTATGACAGAGACTTTGATCAACTATTTTGCGATCCTCGATATGACAAGCATGATGGCGTGGGATCAGTATTAGCTTGAATGTTGAAGCTTTGAAGCTGATCTGTTTGACCAGAGTGTACAGATCAGGAGGTCAGAGAGATCGGCGGTCAGGACTAAAGCACTGCTGCATCGCTCTCTTTAGGTAGTAATGAAGCAAGGGCTAAATCTCACTGGCACTACTATCAGTGGGTAGTCGAATGCCATTGTTGGTAATTTAGGAAACCATTAACCAAAGGGAAAATAGACCAACATGTCAGTGAAAGAAATTTAAACCAAAGAAAATCCACCACCATCACCACTGAAGATCATGTATTGATTATGAATATTCATATGCAATATTCAATCAGGGTGGATTTTTCCTTTTAAGGTTCTGTGCAGAACTCTATGTCAGAGGTCTTCCTTGTCAAAAAGGGCACCAACTAGAAGGTCTTTAGGAAACTAAGAACCATTAAGCACCCCTTGAAAAAAGCCAGACCAAGCTGAACGCTTCTGATCATGTAGTATGGGCCACTGCTAAGAAAATATTATGAAATTTACATTACATTAGACTGCATTCTTAATGTCGGACCCTTTTCATAACTCTCAAAAGCTTTCTCAAATTCTCCCCAACATATATTTTTTCTTTATTTTCCCTGAAGAAAACCTAAACATATTTAAAGGCTTAGATATGTAGTATGAGGTGCCAGATGATTGCTGCTTTCTTCCAGAGCCATGTTTCTGTGGGAAATGTAGACGTTTAGTTTAACCCTATATACCCAAAGAGGACAGGCAGTGATATGCCAGATATTATGACATGTTCCAGCTATGATACTTAAGATATGAGATAATACCAGTCCTGGTGAAAGCAAGTCAGATATATTGAACAACCTGGCATGAGGAAAAAAAACATATTTTTGAAAAACATTACCTGCCTTGATGTTCACCAGATATTAATTTGTTTTTCATATTAGGCCTGATATTATTTTTTATCAAAAACAGCTTGAAACTATTTGTAAGAGAAAGCAATAGAGGGAAATGTCTTGGGCACGTTAGACCCAAAGATATGACCTGAGACCCTGCACCCTCTAGTGGTTAAATAAAGATACACAGAAGATTAGTTTAAATAAATAAATTAATTACAATTTAATTTAAAAAAATAGCTATGTAAAAGCATGTAAAAAAAAAAAAAAAAAAAAAAAAAAAAAAAAAAAAAAAAAAAAAAAAAAAAAAGATACATTCCAGGTCTGATTGGTTGGTGTAACCTCTGTCTGTGGGAAAACATAATCTCCTGAGTCAAGCACTGAGCACAAGCCAAATACACAAGTTAAACTTCATCACAGCACAACTTTTTTTTTCAGAAAGTGAGGTTCAACAGGGTGACTTTCCTCAAAAAAGCCTGAGGCACACTGAGGCTTCTGACTAATACTATGATCTCATGCAGTCTGGGAAACAAGGGTTGTATTGGGGTTTAGAGTGTAGGTTAATGCAGGTCATTTCCACACACATCCTGTACAGCCTGCTCTGTCACTGCTGATAGCATCAGCGTGCATGCTAAAACAGGCATTAGAAGCAGACTTGATCTATCTCACTTTGGATAAACATTTAACAATTGTACCGAGTTGCATTATGCATTAGAAAGTCATGTCACCCAACCCACTTAAAAGTATTTAATGACCTTAGTATTATAAGGTTCTGTCTGGGTTATGAATGAATGAGAGAGAACCTTATAATACAAAGGTCACTACACAGTTGGTTTTAAATTGCCTAATTTTAATTGTGGTATCATATAAACACACACAAACTATATTTTTAGAGGAACAACCCAACAGCTTGCTTCCAGTTAGTCACTTTCTGTTAAATCCTAGGACTGTGCGTCTGCGCCGCTAGAACATTGTGCTGGTGTAAACATGACACACTGTGTTACATGTGCTATGTTTAACCAGATGGTGGTAGAATTGACTTGTGCACTGAACCTGTGGGGTATTTATTAGTCCAGAGAGGCCACCCATTAAACACCCAGAGTGAGCATAGCCATTACAGCTAGCTCCAAATTCAGTTAGGATCGAGTTACTACCTAATTCCTTCATATCTACAAAATGTCCCATATTAGTTACTCCAGGTATTAAGCCTTTTTTCCATGTGTTGGAGACTCGAAGTCTCATAAACGCTGCTTTATACTCTGTGAGCAATACTGCAGCGTGTGCTCTCTGTAATGAGTGGAAGCAGCTGTTTCAGGCCTGTTTTCTCACACTTTCCTGGATTTGAAAGAATCTGCAGTGGGTCATGACATCATTGGCATAATAACATGTTAGCTTTAACAAGGGTGCAGGCTGGATTTATTATCTTTTTTTATTTCTGGAAAAGAATGCAATATGTCCCTGCCAAAAAAAATATGTGGGATAATGATAAACCCACTTTAATAACAATAACATGATTCAGTGACATAAGGGAATTCATTATCCTTCGAAATTCAAATGTAAAATTTCTACATGGTATCCTGGATGGGTAAAAATGCCACCTCGCTCATAACCATATTTTACAACTGAGAGTGTCTCAGTGCATGTCTTGTGCACCTCACATAGCTCAGTATCCTCTTGCATTCAGTGCTTCATATTCAGGAGATATTCTTAGCATGTCAACTCATCTTGGTCCCACATTTGAGGTAACTTAAGAACAGCAGACACTAAACAAGTGGGCATGGCAGAGGCTATTAACTCCAGGCAGCCCTCACCATACATGGAGGCAGCAGGTGTCCGAGTTCAGTCAGGGAAAATTGATTGAAGCTGAAAATGTGTGTCTGGAAATGAAAGTCACTTTCTGCAGTGAAAGTTGTTTTGGGTGTTTCTGGCTCATTTGCAAAGACGGAATAACGTGATTTCTAATCAAGGGACTGAAAATTAATTATTTCTATTAGACTATAGAGCAACAGAAAAATACTCTGTGTACCTAACTCTATGCTAACTCTAATACCTATTAAATAGCTTGAATAGGTTTTGGGCTGTTAATAAGCTGCTATTTGTAAAGTGTACATGCCATATTCCTGATCATGTGTCTCATGTTATCCAGTCATTCTGTAAATAATATAAAATAAATAAAATAAAATAATACAAAAAAATAAAATAATACAAAAAAACATTATTTTTGCTTGGTTTAGCTTTACAAATGAGGCCTTAAGATATATATTCTGTAGGCAATTATGAAGAGACAGTCACACGGCACATGAGATCATAGGGGCAAGCGCCTGCCTGCTACACCAACTAATCATAGGCCTATGTGTTTCAAAATCCACTTCACCCTGTTATTTAATCTTTGTAATAAAAAACATAACTCCAATATGACCGAATATAAAAATAGGGCATTTATATTTAGAAACAACTTTTTGCATGAACATCTACCTTCAGGTGGAATTTTCCATTACGTGACTGCTTTTAGAACTTATAAAACAACTTAGTGGAATTAGGGAAGAAATTCCTGGAAAACGTAGTTTGAAAAGTTCTGATTAGTTATGCATACTATACATGAAGGAAAACAGGAAGAAACTCCATCTCGTTACAACCTCATAGTTATTTGATTCCCTCGCATGACTGTGAATAGCTGGCCTTTAGTAAAACATGCTCTTGCTCTCTCTCTCTCAGTAGGAGAGCTGATTTCACAGCCAAATTATTCATTTTGCCAGAAGCCTGGAAACTCACTTTTCCACAGTCAAATGTGACATACTCTATCATGATTAAACATCTGATCAACATTTTGATGCTTTAGGTTTTAAAAAAATACCCAAGTATAATTCATTAAAATCTTACAGAAAAGCAGTCACAATAAATTAGGATCAGCATCATAAAATTACAGAAATTACAGTATCATCCTTATCCCTGAATCACATGTTGAGGTGTGTATTGTGTACCTTCTCAAACACACACACACACACACACACACACACACACAAAGTCAGGATTACGACTGGGCTAATCCATAAACAGGAACTCAAACAGAACAGAAATGTTTCTAACTAAAGCTAGAATTCAGCTGTATTTAGATAGGTAGGAGAAGCTTTAAACTTGAGGATCATTGGCAGCCATGTGTTAAACATTACCAAGTTCAATGTCTAGTTAAAGGATAAATGTGGATAAATTTTTATTATTTATTTTTTTAATTCAGCAACTGAAGCTATAGACCAGCTCACTTACACAGTATATGTGTGTGTATATACATACATATATCCATATGCTTAGTCTTGCTACCTTGTTGTCTGTTTACCTTTTCAACTTTTCAGTGAATTAATATATACTATCATAATTCAATTTTCCTCTAAATCACCTCACATTATAATCCTCTATTATTCTATTGTGGAAATCTAGATTTATTATTAACACAAATTTTTTTAAGGGTGGGGTTCACCTTTTCAATAGAGATTCAAAGTTTTGTGTTATTTTAAACCATTTTTATTTGCTTTATGCATGAGCAAAAATAAAGGGCACATATATATTTCAGTACACGGTATACACTATGTATTTAATATCATACACATGACGTGTAAAAAAAAAAAAAAAAAAAAAAAAAGTGAAAAATGACCAGTAAACCACCTTTATTGAAACAACAGTGTTTGGGGGGTTACAGAACAACTGCCAGAGATAAATTAAGACATATCAGATAATCATCACTAGTCCCTCTTAAGCCTCGGACTCAAACATCTTCTTCCTGCCATCCATACCAGCCTTATCCTCAATGTTCTTACGCCAGTCGCCAACTTGTTCTGCAGACTGTAAAAAATTAAATAGAAAAGGTTTGAGACAATTCATTAGCAAGGGCCAAAATGCCAGAAAGTGAATATCCATGAGATGACATCACCACAAATGTTCATCACATGTTGCTTTGAAGCCTGCATTTATACCCACCTCCTCCTTGACCTCCTTCTTCACTTGTTTAAGGTTGGCTCTCAGATCCAGGGACACCTTGTGTTTGGAGCCGAGCAGAGCCTGAAGCATCTGATCAGCAGACATGCGCACCTTCCTCAGAGCTGGCTTCTTGAACTTGCCCTTTAGGTCCTGAACTTTAATCTTCATGTCCGCAATCTGTAGTAAGAGGTCATGTTAGAAAGCAAGGCTTAAAAACTCATAGGCTTTGTTTGTTGTTTACATATGGTAAATTATGTTCTTACCTCCTTGTCTGCCTTTGCAACCTTGGCCTCCATGTCATACCGTTCCTCATCAACCTTGTCAATGCTCTGATGGAGCTTCTTGCAGAGCTCCTAAGGGAGAAAGAATAGGTTTAGAGGATAATATAGTAATATAATTCTAGACAGGGTTTCATTCCAACCCCAAGACTGCCAGAGAGCCTCTGATCGCCCCTACCTCAACTACTCAGCTATATGCTTGGACTGTCACTTTGGATAAAACAATAGATAAATCAATAAGTGTAAATCATTTAAAAAAAAAAAAAAAAACTTACTGTAACACAACATTGTTCAATGCAATGGGGTATAATATTAGCAATTACATACAGATAAATTACTGCTCATGTTTGTATGCCCTGTATTTTAGCTGTATTTATAATAATTCTCTGAAATGTGCAGCATAACTAGCTTTTCATCAAAATAAGGTATGTAAGCTTATGTAAATGCTACTTTATTATGGGGTTATCCGTAATTATACTATATTATACAAGTTGTACTATGAGTTTGATGTACTTGGACTAAAGGTCTTATACATTTTTGGCTTTGTCAGGTTCAGCTCCATCTTGTGTTGTGCTTATGATTGAGTTCCTACCTGCAGCTCCTGCACAGAGCTAGGAAGGTCCAGTGCTGGGCAGTGCTCATTTATGTAAGACTCCTTATCTTCCACAAGCTGCTTGGCTTCAGCCTCCAGCAAACCAGCAGCAATGGAGAGCAGCAGGCTCTGAAGAACAGAGAGAGAAATGTGGATGGATGAAGCTTGAAGAAATTGTTTAAGGTTGTTTATTTCATTCAGTAGGGCATGAAAGTTTATTTTCACATTCATAAACAATATTTAATTAATTGCATTTTAGTCTTGATTTGATTTACCTTCAGGTGATACCGGCGGCTGGATGATATCTTTTTCCTGTTAGGGAAGGAATATGTAATATTTTTTATTAAATTTATTATGGCACTATGGCATCTAATACACATACAGGTCTTAGAAATTTGCATAATCTTGACTGAATTAACACACTGTATGCACAGTAGTGTGCAACAGTTTGCATGCCCCATGGATTCTGAATGAGGAAGGGAAGGAGGAGGAAAAAGTACCTCTGTTTTACTAATCATTTACAAAAAAAATAGAAAATGAAAGAAAAGGAAAAGAAAAAAAAACTTTCAAGAAGTTAAAAAGAAATTAAATCCAAAGCATAAGATATAATACACAGAAAAAAACATCTAAGTATTGTCATGTCCATGGTCTTCAGCTCTGAAAGCAATGTAAGACATTGTGTGTGCAGTGTGTGCAGTGTGTGTGTGTGTGTGTGTGTGTGTGTGTGTGTGTGTGTGTGTGTGTGTGTTGCTATATGCAAAAGGGTTGGAAGTGGTTATAAATGAAAGGCATGAACATATTAGAGAATATTTAGAGAATATTTTAAAACCACAATTATAAAGGGTGTGCACACATTTAGTCAACCTATTCTGTGGCTGAGCTTAACTGAGACAAAAAAAAAATGTAAAGTTCAGCTACAGGACTTACTCCGACATCTTGGCAGTTTGCTGTGCTCACACCCTGCAAACAGAAAAAAAAAAACAGATGAATATTTACAGGGTCAAGGCTACACAAATTATACATCGCAGAGGTTTACTTTCTCAAACCAGAGCCTTTCTCTGGATTTTTTCTGTAGACTCTCCATTATTCCCACCATAAGCTTGCACTTGTATTTTGTAAATGGCCAAGGACTAAGGAAGCTAAATTTAGTGAAGCAGTGTCAGATAACATCTGTGATATGCAGCCTGCTCATTGTAAAGGTCAATTTAACATTAATAAAGCTTTCATTGAATATAGCATGATTAGAGTTCAAACAGAAATGATGAAATCTATTAAAAATAGAATTTTATATATAGACATACAATAATCAGTAGA
This sequence comes from Pangasius djambal, assembly GCA_022985145.1. NCBI lineage: Eukaryota > Metazoa > Chordata > Actinopteri > Siluriformes > Pangasiidae > Pangasius > Pangasius djambal. Next base: position 12,192,289 of record CM040983.1, read on the forward strand.
AAATCTTTTTTAAAAAAAAGTTGCTATGATATTAGTATTGCTAAGTATTCAGATGAGAAATATATTTTTTTAAATCTATAGCTCAAGATATTGTCATTTCAATACCAAGTGTTAAGAGCCTATCACAATGAACACCAATTCAAAGTGGACGATCAGGGCTGAGAAGTTTACTGTGTTAGTACTATGTAGCCTATTAGATTATAACTGAGCAGCAGAAAAAGTCTATTTTTTTACAAAGTCGATTTCTTACAAATAACATTGCAAGCAAATGCATATATCAAACATCACACTAAGAATAATAAAGAGATAAATAGTTCTCTTTGATCAACCTGAGCAAATTATTTCAATGTTAAATGAACAGTTCTTGTGCATGCAATTAACTAATTATATTCAATAAGGAATGTAGCCAAAAACTAATTGAGATGGCTCAGTTCCTAAAACCTATTAATGGCTATGGCTTCAGACAGTATAGCAATGAACTTCTCTCTCAACACACTTAGTCTTTTGCTTACCACATGCAAAGCATAAGCAATAGGAAAGACACTTACCATAAGTGCAATATTCTTTTATTCATATAAAATCATTTACATACCTTTGTATTATTCCTTTAACCTCAAATATTTTCAGCAACAATGTGGGTTGTGGTTTTATCCATATTAACAAGATTTCACTAGAAAGATGCTCACCTATGCACGAGAGTGAGGGCAGAACACACTTGGCAAAAGGACAGGAAAGACTGGCGAGCCCACCGGGAGAAGGAAAAGTTAAATAGGATATATATGGGCTCCTCTGATGGCTCAGCAGATCCCAAGAGTCCTCTTTATGGAAGTGGATTCCACCCCAGACCAATAGGCCATCGAGTTCCTGAAATACTTCCAGCGCAAACTCGGCAGACCTCATAAATTTCCTTTCCTTGAGGAGGTCTGAGACGAGTGCTGGGTCCTTCTTAACCTACAGTTGGCACAGTGAAAGCTCAAAATACATGTACATATATTTTATATAAAAATAGGTTTAAGGGGAAAATGTCATCTTTAAAAATCAGTTATACAGTAATATAGTATATAATACACAATAATGTCTAATAATATCTCTTAAGGATAAAAAGGGCCCAGATAATTAAGTTTCAGTTTAACTGACAGATTCCAAATATTTAATGAAAACAATGTGAAGTTGCTTACCAGGGCATGCGTCAAAACTGGTGGCCACCATACAAAGAATCCTCCTCTTAATTTTTCTAAAATGATTTACAGGATGTTGCACAAAATCGCAGTGATATATAAATAATTAGGGCAGAGGTTTAAATCGGTGCATGATCAGAGGAGAATACTGAAAAATGACACATAATTTAAAAAAGTCTCAATTGGAATGAAGCAAAATGTAACTAAATAATAGGAGTGAGATTAGATGGTTGAAGTTCTAGTGACCTCCAGTGGTCAAGAGAAAGCTAAAAAGTATGTGGCTGGGTTTCACAAAATATAAAAATAAAATGAATGCAAAACAAGCACGATGAGAATGGGTTTTCCATGTCCATTCATTTAATGGTAGTGGCTCTGCAATAACATACATTTCCCCTTGAACAAATATGCTGCATGAAACGAATGTAAGTAACAGGCATTGGCACCGGAATAAACAATCCAACTACTGCAAAAAGGTGAGACACTACTCCACCCTGAAGAGAGTGTTCAGAGCAAGTAATCAAAGAAATGTCCAGAAATTTAGGCCTCGCCCTCAAACATCTTCTTTCTGCCGTCCATGCCAGCCTTGTCCTCAACGTTCTTACGCCAGTCACCGACTTCTGTAGCCTGTGAAACCGACAACGCATATGTTTGGATAAATAATACGATAAAATAAACGTATAATAAAACCATTTCAGAAGCACAGAATTTAATAATAAATAATTAAATAATTCCATCTCACTCACTCACAAAAAACAGAGATAAATATGTAGCTTTTCGTTTTTAATTCTCAGCTTTACTTAATACTCCATATGATAAATACAACTCACCTCCTCCTTGACCTCCTTCTTCACTTGTTTAAGGTTGGCTCTCAGGTCCAGAGACACCTTGTGTTTGGAGCCAAGCAGAGCCTGAAGCATCTGATCAGCAGACATGCGCACCTTCCTAAGGGTGGGCTTCTTGAACTTGCCCTTCAGATCAATCACCTTAATCTTAAGATCCTCAATCTGCATATAAACAACAACCCATAGTCAAAAACAGTTCAAACCCCAATACAAACAAGGTTACCAAAATGCTCAGGACCATTAAATTATACCTCTTTTTCTCCTTTTTTTATTTTGGACTCCAGGTCATATCTCTCCTCATCAACCTTGTCGATGGTCTGGTGCAGCTTCTTGCACAGGTCCTAATGACAGATTGAGTTGGAAAATTTCACAAAGAAAGCGTATATTCTGTGTTTCTTCCTTAAAATTACACTTCAGTGTTTTGGAAGTGAGACGTTTTGGTGAAAATATTGTACATTAATTGTTTGGTTCACCTATAAATTATAGCTAGTTACACTAATTTCCCAGCTAGCAGGAATGGATATATAAATGTGTATTTGTTGACTTGGGTTATTAGCACTCATTTTCTTTTACATTTAGGTGTCCCTACACAAATCTTGTCTTTATCCCCCAGCAGTTATGAGCAATTTTCTAAGGACATTCAGAGTCATTAGAAAGACAGCTTGTGTAATGTGAGAGTTCTAAGGGAAGACCTTAACTCTGAGCCTAACCAAAAGATGAAACCATCTTTGTATGCTATTCTTTTCATTATATCTTGGGGATTCATTCTTGGTGCAATTGATAATGAAAAAGTCTAATAGGATGACAAAGAGAATCACTTCAGCTGAGTTCTTGGAATGTCTCACATTTTAGTTTTAAAACAGTTAAAACAACTAAATAAATAGCTATCTACGTTAACCCTTTAAAACCCAGCTTCTTATTCAGTTACTCCTCGTAGAACAAATTATTTAGAAACTACTGTAAATTAATATGTAACTACAGTGGAAATATTAGAAATGTACAGTAAAAAGAGTGAAGAATGTAAATCTGCACCACCAATGGCCTCTGCGAGTTAACAGGGTTAAATTGAATGGTTGCAGATGAGCTGCCAGGTCTGGGAGATATGACAAAATGATATTGATATTAGTAGCCTATATATTAGGAGTGTAAACCTCAGGCTTCCACACAATATAATACAATTTCAATTCTTAAGGTAACAATTCGTTTTTTTATGATAACACTGAATCTGCTATGGTACGATACAATTTTGATTTAGTAGCCTTCTATCAATATGTGACCAACTTTGTTCAGAATCTGGTGTAAGAGTACCATCAATTTGTGAATGCAATGACATGGAGAAGAATTTTAAATATCAGAGTTATGGGCAAATCACTTTGCTAGCCTATTTACACATTGTTTAAAATAAGAATTATTTTTTACACACTAGTTGCCTGTCTTTTTTTTTTTTTTTTTTTTTTTTTTTTTTTTTTTTTTTTTTTTTTTTTTTTTTTTTTTTTTTTTTTTTTTTTTTTTTTTTTTTTTTTTTTTTTTTTTTTTTTAAGAATAATATTCGCTTTATGATTTTTACCTCAATTCATTTTAATTGTTGCCTTTTAAATACATGCATCGATCCAAATTGTCTAATCATTACGCCCCTACTATACTGTATATTAACAACACTAAATCCACTGTCACAGTTTCTAGTTATAATATATAATAATATAATATGCTTTTTTTTCATAACTTGCTCCATGCTTTTGTTGGTTCTTTCTAAGCAAAACATCAGCAAAACTAAACATGAATCAGAAAGAAGTCTTTAAGTATCACAGTATGATAAACATCATTAGTATGTTTAGAGTTGGTTGAGTATGAGAGAGTGTATGTGGCGTACCTGCAGCTCCTGCACTGAGTGTGGCAAGGAGAGCTCAGGGCAATTCTGTGCCATGTGGGCAGCCTTGTCATCCACAACCTGTTTGGCCTCCTTCTCCAGCAAGCCCTTCGCTATTGAAAGCATCAAGCTCTATGAGGAAGGAAATGCAGTTTTAGAATATGTTCATTGCACTCAGTGTTGTTATTTTTTATAAGTATTTCTTTTTATTATAAGAGAATAGCACAAAGATTAGACTCTTTTTTTTTTTTTTACCTTGAGATGATGCTTGCGGCTTGATGTCATCTTTTTTCTATATGAGAAAAATATTGGAAACAGCATGCACAAATTAGCAACTGGTACATACGCTGATGTACATATGCTGATAAAAGAGGATTTCTCAGCTGTTCTTTGGAGTTAGGGGATTTTCACTTCTATAAAAGGACCCTCTCTAACAGGGAAACCTTCTTTTGTAGGGTTCTACAGAGACTCTTTAAAGGTTCCAGTAGATAAAGAAATCTTTAGGGTGCCAATATGAAGCATATGAGGATATGTAGTATATATACAGTAATTACAAAAGCAAATGAAGAGTCAATTTGGTAAAATAAGCAAAATATAGTACATACTCAGACATCTTGGCGGCTTCTTTTTATTTTCCCCCTCTATAGAAACATACAGAAAAAAGCATTTTATTTATTTAATAGTTATTTACAGTGTAAAGTGCATTTATTTGTATTTAATAAAATTGGCTAGATCCTTTTGTGGAGTTCTCCAGTTTGGCTCTTACAGCTAATCATATATGTTTTAATTGCACTGAATGTTATGACTTGCCCAAGAAACCCAGGAGATGTTTCACACATAACATTAATATCATCCAAAATACATGTGCTCAAGTTGGTGTATCTTAATTACACCCACAAGCATGCTGAGGCTTCTTGGAAGCTCGTCGAATCTGTTTCAACCTTTGATATCTAATGTCCAGCCTCAGCTTCTGGAACAGTCTCTACAGTTGGCTGCAAGAGGAGCACCTGACCCCAACAACCCCCTCCACCATCATCAGTATGCTAATATTAATCAAGGCAGGGCTTATCATATTCCGCCAACTTTTTCCGGACTTTTCATTTTGGCAGATACCTGTATGCTATACACAGAGCCACAGCCATAAATCTACTAAACCAGCTGAGTCAGGGCTACGGACATAGGTCTGCTGTTTCAAGTGCTTCTTGAAGTTACAATAACCTGTGTCCTGAATACAAAATATAATACTGAACAACATTTGACATTTCTATGAAAGCCCCTCCATTCCAGCTAACAAATGTGGTCTTTATCATTACAAGGCATTTCTGTCAGGCACACACCAGCAGGTCTGCACAAATAATTATCAACAAATTATTACCATCCTGCAACTTGTCAATAAAAGAAATATAGCAATATTGTGCAAATAGTAATCTAGGTACTCAAAAGAGAACGCATTATACAGTACAACTGCTATGCAAATCTATCATACAATTTGTCATACAATACATTGCCAAATATTAATCATGGTATCTCTTTGATCTTCAAACCCAAAGCTAGGCAGCCTCAATTTTTCCTGTGGCCAAAGGTCCAAATATTTACCATTTAAAATATTTTTTTGTTCTTTTATGTACATTATGCATACAGATTCAGAAAACTTTGTGATGCTTTGAGGTTAAAACAAGCATATACCACAAGAAAACACTGGAATGTGTCATCTCATCATTAACTGATCAACAATCCATCAGCAAGAGCAGAAGCCAAGCAAAATGTTTATAGCAAAGGAGGATTATAAAGCACAATCAGAGGAAAGTGTGTAGTGCACTTTACCCTCACCTATATGAAAAGTTGTGGCAGTGGTACTGGCTTGATGGAGAAATGGTTCAGGGAAGCGAGCCACTGGAGCCCCAATTACTGGTTGCTAACAGTATATAAGTCTGGCATGGACCTCTAAAAGAAATACCTCCCACCCTGTTTATGGCAATGAGAGCAAAGCCATTAGTGTGCCAATGGCCAGAAATACACACTGAATCCAATCTCGACTAATCACTTTGCTTAAAAATAGCCAGGCAAGTGAAGATCATATCTTAGTTTCAATAAAAAAATATGCATGGGAATGACGATTAGTGATATTAATTTGTACAAAGTGAATGGATTCCACCAACCATGGTATAAGATCCTATGTACAGCTTTTACATTTTAATTATTAAAATTTTTTGACAGCTCAGAAATTGTTTAGCCCTGGTTTCCAATGTGCCTAATTAATTCAATGAGATTTTCTAATTATCTCATAGCAATATTCATTGCTTTTGTCTCTAAAGCACTGCTGAGCACAGCCTGCAATCCACCAGTGTCCTCAAGAGCCTCAGTCATGAGAATCAGAAAATCCTTTGTCTTAATGCAATGCTTAGAAAAATAGTCATAATACTAATCAATGTTGTCAGACATAAAATATTAGAAAGAAAGAAAGCTTCTGCAACTACTCCTAAGATCTTTTCTAAGCCTGAGCATATAAGAAATAGCTATATACTGTATGCGTAAGTATTGGAGCATAATACAAGTAAAAGTATGGGAGAGTGCACTAAAGTGATTCAGGACACACATGCACAGCAAAATATGTGTGCTACCCTCATAGAGGAAAAGGGTTCCTTAAAGGTTCATTGGACGGTTAATGTTTCTAGTTTTCTAAAGTGGTTCATCTTGGAGTCTTTGTAAACAAAACCTTGCACAGGGTTCTACTTCAAACCTTAAAGGGGTTCCCAGATGGGCAAACCAAAGGAAACTTTAGGGTGCTCATAAACAACAAACTTAAAGTAAGATCACTCTATAGATGGGAGAAGACTAGAAATTTAGCAGCAGCCCCAATACCCCACAAATAAAAGGTCAAATTTAGAATTCTTAAGTGTTTTTCCTTTTGTCCTTCTGAGGAGCCCCTTAAAGTTTCCGCATGGATGCATGTAGAACTCTACAACAGAGTATTTCACTCTGAAAGGGTATCACATAGGACTCTTTTAGCAAGCTAAGATCCCTTATCTATCCAAAGGATCCCTTATTGAGCCATTTTTCAGATTGGCCACTTCACTCCAATCGACTTGGCTTTAATCTTCTGTGGCCTCTTTCTACAACTCTGGACAAAAGTTCTTAAAAAGCCTTTAACACTGGCTTTAACACATTTGTGGACAACCTGGTTAATGCAGCTTGTGTTAATGTGGTTGTGGTCTTTCCCATAGCCTGAAAAAGGCAGTTGTCAGGTTAAATACTGCCCTCAAAGGGTCAATCCAAACTAGTGCGCACTCTAGCCTTAAAACAGAACTAGGCTAAAATCTGAGTAGGAGTGGGAGGAGCTATTCTTCTTTATCCGCGTGCTGGTAAGCCCTGGACAGTGATTGGTTGGCAGTTATAGCCACAAGCAGTTTGCTTGTGAATATTAACTATAAGCCAATCCCAGTGCAGGAGGTGGGATTTGTCGCAGTTAAATAAATAAGTAGCACGGGAGCAGCAGCCCGAGCTCACAGTAAGGAAGAAGTGGGCAGAAGTAGTGAGATTTGCACAGAGCAGCCAGGCTTATCTCTGGATATCACCTTTTTCATGAAGATTTGTCCTACTGGATTCATGACATTTATCCTATAACAGCCTTTGTTTTGTTTGTTAACTATGATAGAAAAGTTTAATTTTCCAAAAGACATGGCCACATTCTCTATGGATTCTAAATGAAGGGAATATTTTTGACTGATGTTCACCATTAAGAAAATGTACCAGTTTATCTAGTGGCTGTGTTATTAAAAGAAGCTCAATGATTTGACATGTTAGCAAGAATGGGATAAACTATGTTTCTGCATGGACAGAAAAAGTGTTGGGACATAGTGTATGAAACACAGAACAGGTGAAAGGTGCAGACATTTTGGGAGTTTGTGTAATCAGTATGTCCTGGAATGATTTGTGTAATTTGCTGTTATACAAAAATACTGATATTAAATGTATTTTAAATATATTTTATTTTAATTTTATTGATTATAAATTTTAATGAGTTTCAATTTAACTATCAAAATAAATACCTTAATAATAGTTTTAACTATCAAAATTAACCATCAAATTAATGAACTATCAAAATAAAATCCTTTAGTCTATATTTCTTATGTGCATAGCTTTTAGATTTAATTTCCTTTTGTTTAGTCTTTTTGTTTATTTGTTTGTTTTTCAGCAAATGGTATCTTTTTGCAATTAATTGTATTACTGATGTATTCAGTGTTATAATGATGTCACTGTTGTCTTTGTACATTTGAATACTTACAAATTAATGCACAAGTAAACATGTTTCTCGTGGTGATTTAGCAGGACAGAGCTTTATTTGAAACCGTATTAATTTGAAAGCCACTGTCAAATCATGGAAGATCAAATGATAAGAGCATTCGTCAAGGTCATTTACCATATGCTTGCAGCAGGAATGAAAACAGAGGAATAGGCCTAGCCTGCTCCATTCTGAAGTTGCCAACAGAGCCATGTTTTTATAGCAGCCTAAACTCCATAGTGTTCCTTTAATTAAATGACAAATAATTACATTTTTGAGTACAACTTTTCACTGCACTGAGCTGTGTTCAGTGCCAGCGAATGCCTAGTTTACTGTCTGTGTCTCACTGAAAAACAATTAATTTCTGATCATTAATGACTTATCACTAACAGGAATTAAGCATAAGGATGATAAGTAAGAGGCAAGGCCAATGATTGTATACAGGCTATCAATATAGGCAAGACTGTAGGTAAGACTTAGAGAGTCATACCTGTAGTTCTGGATGTGACCAACAGATGTCAGTGTTTCTCTGCGTATCTTCTCTGAGTTCCATCCAGGAGTCTTCATGTCTTTACCAGCTGTCTTCATCAGCGTCTCTGCAGCACTATTAAAATGAGTCACAAGTATCCATTACCATCAGTTGAGTGTCCCAGCTTTGTGCATTGGCTAGTTTTTGGGGTTCAAATTAACTCGCCAGCAAGAAGATTGATTTGCCTTGGCATGTGATTAGCATACGATAAAAAGCTTAAGTGTCAACAGAGACATTAACAGAGACATTTGGCACACCAGGTAGAGAGGAAAGAGAAGAGATGTATGACACAGATTCAAAGCCAGCTTACCTGACAACTTGTTGAAACGCTCGTTAAGTCTTGATTAACTGAGAAATCCTCTCGAGCCATCCCTCCAGTTGTGAAGAAATGAACAGTCTTTCTTTCCAGAGATTCAAATGACTCATTTTACTGCTACCCATTTTTTATCTTACATACACAAAAAATACTTGTTGAGACCATCTAGACTGCCTAGAGCAGTGTCTGCCAGTTATTATATACATTTTTTGTTTTTCCTATTCTCATCCACCTGATTTAACTCATTAGCTAATTACCAAGCCTTTCATGAGTTTAGGTTTGGGAACCTCGAAATCTTCAAATCATGTTTACTGTGCCAAATCCCCGCAATTGTATTTTGCCCACAAAATGTCAGAAATCCACTGAAACCAACTGCACAGATTCAGACAAACTACAGGAATCGTTAAAATCCTTCTGATATTTATTTATCACTTTGAAGCATTGTTTGTACAGTACTTACTATTCAGCAGACAGGAACAAAACAAGTAACTTAATGCTTTGAAATATATTATCCTTAGGTCCTATACAAAAGAATGATGACCTATAATGTAGCAACAGCAAAGAAAAGTACACTGCCTGCTTTTCTAGTTAAAAACAACCAGTTGCATTGTGCTATGAGGTAATTAGGAGGTCTCGAACATCTTCTTCCTGCCATCCATACCGGCCTTGTCCTCAATGTTCTTACGCCAGTCACCAACTTGTTCTGCTGACTGTAAAATATACAACATAAATCACTTGACACCAAGTCATTAAGTGTTTTAGTGTCTTAAAAGACCAAAAGCCCAGAAATTGAATATCCATGTGATGATATCACCACAAATGGTCATCACATGTTGCTTTGAAGCCTGGTTTTATACCCACCTCCTCTTTGACCTCTTTCTTTACTTGTTTCAGGTTGGCTCTCAGATCCAGGTTCACCTTATGTTTGGAGCCAAGCAGAGCCTGAAGCATAGAGTCTGCAGACATGCGCACCTTCTTCAAAGCTGGCTTCTTGAACTTGCCTTGCAGATCTTGAACTTTAATTTTCAGGTCATCGATCTGTTCCACGCAAACAGGTCACAAGTCATACAGTATTTGATTCACAGCTAAGGATAAATTGCTACAACTACATTTTTCTGTAGCAGAGTATCCATACCTCTTTGTTACACTTGCTCACTTTGGTTTCCAGATCATATCGCTCTTCATCTATTTTGTCAAGCTTTGAGTGGAGCTTCTTGCACAGCTCCTGCAATCCATCGTTTACGAAAATCACGTTTGTAAGTAGTGTGCAAATCATAAGCATGCCTTTAACTATACAAATGCACACATACTATATGTTAAATATACAAGTGAAGGTTTGCTAGGTATATCTTCTCTATGCTACATATATCTTCTTCAATCTATCTGTTTGAGTCATAATGAAAATGTAAAATATATATATATATATATAAATCCACCTGAAGATCTGCCACAGATCCTGAGAGGTCCAAAGGTGGACAAGTCTCCTCCATGTAAGTATTCCTGGTGGCCTCTGCTGCAACTGCCTCAGCTTCTAGGAGACCTTTAGCAATGGAAAGCATCAAGCTCTGGGGAGCACAGGTGAAAAATAACATATAATTTTAGATAAGCACATGAGCATAGTAAGAGAGTAATCACAGGATGCAAAGAGAATATTGTCAGCAATGGCATTAGTAAAGCTGATCAACCTTTAGATGATGCTTCCGACTCGAGGACATCTTTTTGCTTTTCAGTGGAGAAAAGAAGAGAAAATATATATTAGAAAATGGTGTGTAACAAAAATGTATTTAAGAGACTCTCAGCGAAGTTGTAGAATATAGCAAAATGATATACTTCAATAAATTTGGCATATTATGCTGTGAAATATATCTGCAAGATCTTAGCTCAGAAATGACATTACATTTGTTATAATGTGTGAATAACTAGGACTAAATGTTCACAGTATAGGTTCTGTTAAAAACTGGCCATTTTAAAGGTTAGAAAATTTTTAATCAAAAAATACATTTATTATAAAATTGAATTGACTGTGCCTGTGTAATTTGTCCCTGCACTGTTAGGCATTGTGGATAAGCAAAGAAAATAATTTTTTAAAAATAAATAAATTCATTAAAAAACCACAGCAACAACAACAAATCAAAACTGTATCACTTTCAGTAATTTAGATTATATACTTACTCAGACATCTTGCCTTCTTTTTTGCTTCAGATCCTGTGAAAAGTTGTTGCATTTGTTAGAACTCAAGAACACAGTGTTTTAGTGTCCATTTTAAGTCTGAGGGTAACTGTACGCTCCCGTCTTAATTCTGATTTCTGAGAAATTCTGTTTCAGGAGAGTGTTTTTAAGGAAAATAGTAAGATTTTTGGGAAAAGATTAACTGAGAAAGACTTTCCTGGATAATACAAGTGAGTTAAGAAGAAATTCCATTAGCAGATCTGATTATATTTGTATATAATTTTTCTTATATCTTATCCAGCCAAATGACACTATTCATTCTGTACGGATTTAAAAGCGTTTGTTCACAAAGTCATCTAGATGATAATATTAGCCATGCATGGACCTCAGCCTCTCTATGCCTGGGTCTGCTGCACTAGATGGTGTTGATTTTCTGTGGACACTAATACATGACAGACTACAAGAGTATGGTCCTCCAGTATAGACAGAGTGAAAATCCCTTCTAAATTAAGTTAGGCTAGTAAGTCTTAGAGGCCAGCTGTTCACCTCATATGCCTCTTATGGCGATATGCTTGTCTTCAAGGACACATTTATAACTTCACACCTTGGCATGTGCTATCAATCCTGACATTTGAGATTCACCATCTTATTCAAATGGCCACTAGTGACAAACATGAAGAAATCTTAACCAGCTCAAATATGGCATGAATGATTTATATCAGCTATTAACTGAATTTGCATAATTAAGGAAGACATCTGTCTAAAATGATTTGTAAATTCGCAGTGCCGGATGAACACTACAGACACGTCCTTCTCATTTTACATCTACATCAGACTGCTAATAAATGTCATATTCTTAATTTCATTTCATGATACAAGATACATATTTTATATGTATTATTTTACAGGTTGACATATACACTGATAACTGATAGGCACAGCACGCGCACCAAGCAAGAACATTTGCAGCTGACATCATTGCACAGGTATAAGGTTTCAGAATGTTAAATAATCTCATAAATCATCTAGCACAACATATAAATATTTTTAAAAAATCATATATGTAAAGCTAAAATGTATTGTTATTGGTTAGTATCTCATATATAATAAGTATAACCATAGATCGATTTGGATATACACCAGACTGGTCATTTGAATTTGAACATAGAGAGATTAGTAACAATAAATCTACAGTAATTTAATTAAAATTTAAATAGATTCCAAATACATCCCGAAAGCACTAATTTCCAGCTCATTCACACAGAGCTGGAATATCAGTGTGTAATTTACAAGAATAATCTTGTAAATTAATTTAGTAATGAACTCAAAATCTCAGCAATAATAAAGTATGTAAATCTTTATTATCGCAATGGCCACTGTATAGTTACCACATCACCAAATATTGGTCAAATTACTGGCCGCAATATGTCAAAAACCCATCTGACATAAAATACAATTCTTTTCTTCTGTTATTGCAGATCAAATTAAAATCTGCCATTGCTTTCAGGAAGGTCCTGGGAGATTGTGTTTGTCATAAGGTTCCAAGGGAAAAAAAATACTGTCCAAATCCATAAAATCCATCTGTTGCTAAAGAGAAGACAAGCTGAACTCAGGAGAGACAGTTGAGAGGTTCTCACCTAAGAGAAGAAGGCAGCAAGTATGATCCAGAGAGACTGCCACGGGCTACTGAAACACCATGGGGGTTTTAATGACATTGTATGATGGCTCAGCAAAACACTGCATTTCTCTTTATGGAATTGGTGTGCCACTCAGACCAACAGATCAGCATGCATCTGAAACTCTAGCCTCAACCCCTCCCTTCAACCTCAGTATAAATAACTCACCGTTTAAGACGTTTTTCTTATTTTATGACTTATATATCTTGTTAATGTACTGCTGTGAGCTGAGATTTATGGTCTCAGGACCTGTACAACTGTTCCACACATACAAATGTTTCCTGATTTGCAAGGGAAAAAGGGTAATGATGGACCCCATTCAAAGCATCATTAGCTTTCTCATGTTAACGAGTTAGTTTCAACCTTACTCTATGTCATGGCAAGTTATTACCTTTAGAAACAATTATTAGCTTTGTGCTTTTTTTTTACAATTAGAGATATCTTCTGCTGGAGGACAGAGCTCCATAAGCAGGATGGACAGCACACTCTAGTGTGTGTTAGAATATAAATGAATTATGGCCCAAGTATTACTTACCTCTAATGCAAAGCAATCTGGTCTGTATCTGTATATGAGAAAAATACTTTTAAACAAATATCATATATTCATTAACCAATATTTTACATTTCAGATACTTACTCTAAGTAACAGACATGCTTTGTCAGAAATGACTTACCTTCCTTCCTAAAGAAACCCTTGACAAGGAAGCAGAAAGGTTTTATGTAATCATGAATTAATTAAAATCATTAAAATAATTCAGAAATGACATTTCATCAACACAGTGCATTTATTTGGTAAACATGTCATCTTTGAGAGCATTTACAAAGAGACTGGAGTGAAAGCACAATGCTGGTTATAGATAGGAACAGACGATTGCTTTAAAAAAAAAAAAAAAAACATTCATGGGATAGTTGATCTGTGAATAGTGTAAATATATGGAGTCAGTTGTGGCTTTACTACTGGCAAAGTGGGAACTAGTTTGCTAATGTCACTAAGGGACAAATGTCTGGTCAGTGCATTCAAGCCTCAGTCTCAAACATCTTTTTCCTTCCACCCATGCCGGCCTTGTCCTCAATACTCTTACGCCAGTCACCAACATCACGCAGTTCCTTATCCTGTGAAAGGAAGGAGAAAAGTGACTAGGTGATTGTATAATTTATAACCAGTGGGGCGTCAAAGAAAAATGCAAGCTAGCTAAGCATTAAAGGTAATTAGATTGAAGATGCTCTGGCTGTTAAGTTGCAGGCCAATTTGTTTTTTGGTTGGTTTTGGTAAACATAAGAAAAATATAGCCATCTGCTTTTAATTAACCACCTCACTGTGTGTGCATATCAGCATCAGTACAAACACTAATGACTCTTTAGAATGAACCTCAGATTTTAAAATCCATGTCTGAGACAGCTAGAAATAATGATCATATGAACTGTTGATAGTCTAAGCCTCACCTCCTCCTTGACCTCCTTCTTCACTTGTTTCAGGTTGGCCCTCAGGTCCAGGTTCACCTTGTGTTTGGAGCCGAGCAGAGCCTGAAGCATAGCATCAGCTGACATACGCACTTTCTTCAGAGGAGGTTTCTTGAACTTGCCCTTGAGGTCTACAATTTTTATATTCAAATCTTTAACCTGTTGACAGAGAGAAATCAATCAGTGTGCATGAGAACTTATGTCAATTGAGCTTTAAGAAAATTGATAATTGATTTAATAAAAATTAGAAAACGTACTTCATCCACAACTATGTTGGATTTGCGTTCCAGATTGTATCGTTCTTCATCAATAACAATAATCTTTTCATGTAGATCTCTGCACAGTGTCTGAGGGTATATACAGGTACATTTAAAGCATGGCCTTATTATAACATTTATGCATCTGCATCTTTACCCCATAATTTAATATTTTAATAATATTTTAATATTTTAATAAATCATAATCATTGTTAACAAAGTAACAATGTAATTTAACACATATTAAATAATTGTTTACATGTTATCGAAATATGCCTATTTTGAATAAAGTTTATTGACTAAAAACATGACTAAAAATAAATATGCATAAATTAAAAAAAATAAAATAAAAACATTATAGCATGTCCCTAAATGTTGATAATGTACTAAAATCTAAAATATTTGAACTTGCTTTTCACGTGCCTTATGGTGTTGGTTCATGGTGGTCATTGTGGACTTTTACTAATAGATGTTTATTAGTTGGCTTACATGGTGTATTATTTAAAAAAAAAAAAGAATATGAGTTAATACGAGTGTCCGTTAGCTTGACAATGTTACATATGGTGTATTCCAGCTCAGTAGTCTCAAAGTGTCTATATTAATAAAATAACTTTCAGACCTAGTGGAAAAGTTACCATGAGTTTTACCTGTAACTCCTCCTTTCTGCTGGGTAAACAAAGAGGAGGGCAGTGCTCTTCCATGTACCTCTTTCTCTCTTGTACTTTCTCTTCAGCTTCAGCTTCTAACAAATCTCTTGCAACCTGAAGCATTAAGCTCTGTGGACAGAAGTTATCAGACACACTCTTATCTGTTATCTGAGAATTTGTTCTTGCTTCATTTGCCCATACTCAATAGTTTCAGGTAAATGTATATATACATATATATAGTGTGTGTGTGTGTGTGTGTGTGTGTGTGTGATATATAACGAATGGCAAAATTGTTACAATCTAAACAAAGATATTTACCTTCAGGCTGTGTTTCCGACTCATGGACATTCTTTTGTATCTACCAGAACAAAAACATAGACGTGTGTTTTTTCCTTGTTTCTGTAGTTACATTATGACACTAATTTATAATGAACTTTTTAAGTTAAACATTATGTTTAATTTTCATTTTTGTAGTCCTTAATTCACAACAATTCACATGACTGGTTTGCATATTTCATATGCATATTTCTCATGAGATCAGGTTCCCTTAATGCTACGTTCTTTAGCACTACTTCTTAGCAAAGTGAGTGACTCAAAATATTACTCACTCAGTCATGTTGGCTGCTTGTCTTTGTTCCCTGATGACAATAATACAAAGAAAGAGCACATACATTGTATGCTTATGGTGTATTCTTGGAAGGACAAGCATGTGTTAGACATTTCAGTATAATAAATGTTCTGCAGAATCTAATTATTAAGAAAATGTCAACTGTTAAGTAATTAATTCAGCTTGATGTTGCTTCTCAACCTTTAAAGAGAAAATCTTGAAAGCTTGACCTTAGAGAAAATCTGAAATGGAACTTGGAAAACATACTGTACAGGGCACAGTGCAAAGTAAAGTTCATATTCAAGTTCATCCAAGTCAGCTACCAATAGTTATGTCTTTAAAGTGCCACATGCACATGACCAGAACCCTGATTCTAAATCTGAGACGTGAGTAGGCTATGTGGCCTCAAATCCCTCCTTGACTGATATTTTCTTAGTGAGGTCTCTGCAATGTGACACCACAACTGTTAGACATGCCCAAAAGACAGACCCAGCCTTATGGAACATCTTTGAGATGGCCAAGACATTAGAGTAGAGATCAGAAATAACTCTGTGTCCTTTATTCCTTCACAACTGACTCCATTCTTAGCCTTTATTTATCCAGCGTGGAGCAACTGAGTAGGCAGACTGTCTAACTGATGACTGAGTTAACTGCTTTGGTCTGTTCAGATGGCCATCACGCTCCTTAACTACATGCTTAGAAAGCTGCAAAGACAGTTGTTAGGGCACATAAAACCCTTCACTTCTTTGGGAAGAAGGACGATTCTTAGAGGCTAGAAACACTAAAAAAACAAGATAACTTTATTCTTTGTTGGAAGTGGTATATAGATTAGGTATGGATTACATATATTTTTAATCAATTTAACTCACATTCACCACCATTTTATCATTTGTTTTGATTTAGAGGTAACACAGTTCTTTTGGAACAGATACTATTGAAAACGAGCTATTACATATGACAGAATGTGGGTGTTGACAAGAAGTAAAACTTTGCAGTATCATTTTCATAATTTATTGCTGAAGGAGGTGTAGACTTTCAAAGTGCCAAATCATCACTCCGTATATTAAGTAAGCATCCTGGCCCTCACTGTCCACTCTTCACTAAAACCCACAGAACATGCTCACCAAGCTCAATGGCTTTTAATTCTGTTTCATATTACCAGTACTATTATGTTTGAAAATAAATTAAGCATCAACCAAATTATGCTTAAAAATGTGTGCATGTATGGCCAAAACGAAATTAATTTCAACACCATTATTAATTATACCTTAATCTTCATTTTGCAATAGAGCTGTACATACACCATATAAGTATACTACCATCAGAAACAACAATAATGTAGGAATGATGTAAGTCTGCACAAAAGATGGTACAGATGAAAGCACAGCAAAAATAAATCAAAGAATATCCCTTACCTTACAGACAGGAGATAACACAAGGGCTCATAAAGTGCTGATGAGCTACTGTCAGGCGGAGGCACAAGCAACTGAAGAGCAAAGAAGTTATATATTGCATTCTCTGATCGCTCTCTAAATCCTGCCTTTCTCTTTATGGAAATGGATTACCAACCAAACCAATGGGCTGACAAGGTCATGAAATACAGTACTATGGCTTCTTTCCCTGCTTCTTCAATATAAATAACACGTCCCTCAAGATTATTACTGAGGTATTGTCTTTTTTAGCAATTTTTCTGAGGGACAAAGACCCTGAAGGAGGCCTTAGAGACCAATATCATCACAGTGAAAGTACTCTAAACTTATATGAGTACCCCAAAACTTTTTGACATTTTGTTTCTAATAATAGATATTACTACGATCAATACAGATGTAGTAGATATCAATACAGTCAATATCAATACTGTGACAGATATCAATACAGTCAGTATAAATACGGTCATAGATATCAATACTATCAACATAGAAACTGTAATATACTGTATAAGATACTTTAATATAAATTATGCTGCTGTCTTACATTTACCTAAGAATTAATAGCATTACTACACACAATAGACAATAAGTACCTAATATGCACATTTTTACTGTGATGTTTAATTGTCTTTTAAAGACTTTTTTCATCATCTGTAATAATATAAATGGTATCAGAAGTCAATTACATCATCCTAAGGGAGGGGTGAAAAGGGTGTCCGTAAAAGCCGCAAAAACATGATACAGTGGCTGAGAAAATGCTTGGAACATAAGGGTGAACATATAGAGCATATGTTGTATTTATTATTTATAACATATGCTCTGTATGTTCACCCTTATGTTCCAAGCATTTTCTCAGCCACTGACATGCTGGAGATAAGCAAGATATCAGCTTGCCTTACCGTAAACAGAAGAATGTCCTGAAGTCATCCATCATTTGAACCATACTTAATCTTGCAAGACATGAGAAAAAGGTTAATTGCAGTATTATAACCACAGTGATACCACAAAACACTGCATTACTTCATTTAAATTATGCTGCTTACCTTTAGCTACGAATTAGAAGCATTACTACACACAATAGATAATAGGTACTTAACATGCAATCTTTACATTTCTGTTGTGATGTTTTAGCATTTAGAGACAACTTTTATTAATTGTTTTTATTATTTGGTTAGACTGTAAATGGTACCAGAAATCAACTACATCATCCAAAGGGAGACTGGGAAACTGCACTAGAAAAAAATGCCCAAAACGGTCAACTTATAACTTAACAAATTGCTTATTTAATTATTTAAAAATTGTAACCCTTGCATGGGAAAGTATGGCATTATTTTCACATAAATTAAGACAAAAAGGCAAATGTACTTTAAACCATTTATTCATGCATTGGAAAATTGAATTGCCCAATACAAATGTTCTGTATGAAGTTCTTTATAACTAGACAAAATACTGAAATCTGAAACTTATATTCTGAAACAGAATATAACACTTACTACATTTCATTTGTTTTGCTTTCCCATTTCCAACAATTTCAATGATTTTGTCCATATGCTAAACCTGACATTTGCATTCCTCTAGCAGCAACACACAACAGTAAATCCATAGAAGCAGTGAAGACCAGGCTACATATGATTATTTAAGACTCGGACTCAAACATCTTCTTTCTGCCATCCATGCCAGCCTTGTCCTCAACGTTCTTACGCCAATCACCGACATCACGCAATTCCTTATCCTGTGACACAGACAGAAAAGTTAGTATACTTAAGAATTATACATCATTACAAAGTTCATAGCCTATTATTTGTAAATGATATAGAGAAATAAAGGGATAAAAAAAAAAAAAAACTAATGTTTACTGCAGGTGTATTTAAAAAAAAATCGAGTCCCCACCTCCTCCTTGACCTCCTTCTTCACTTGTTTAAGGTTGGCTCTCAGGTCCAGAGACACCTTGTGTTTGGAGCCGAGCAGAGCCTGAAGCATCTGATCAGCAGACATGCGCACCTTCCTCAGAGCTGGCTTCTTGAACTTGCCCTTTAGGTCCTGAACTTTAATTTTCATGTCCTCAATCTAGTGTGGTGCAGAAGAACAGTCATATAAACAACCTTAATAATGAATGTTGTTGATTGAGGTACCGCGGTCTCGCGTGAGGTCTAAACTGTACCTCCTTGGAGCTTTTGCTAACTTTGCTCTCCAGATCATATCGCTCTTCATCAGTCACATCAATCTTATGGTGAAGTTCTTTGCACAGGTCCTGTTAACAACCCAGAGGCAAAACAGCATGGCCTTAGTTTTGAGATACTACAGCATATATATATATATAGGCTAAAAATGTCTAAATCCTTCCTGGGTGTATTTATGTCAGTACCTGTAGTGCTTGTATGCCACTTGGCAGGGATAAAGGAGGGCATGTCTCTGTCATGTACCTTTTCCTCTCCTCTTCTCTTTCCTTTGCTTCAACCTCAAGTAAACCTTTAGCGATGGAGAGCATCAAGCTCTGAAGCACAGAGTTATAATCGTAATGTAATTGATATAACAGAGTTTCTTTGCATTCCTTCTTTGTAACAAAATTCTCTTGACTGTAATAAATGAGCAAATAAATTGATGAATTAATAACACACAGGAAAGACAAACAGATAAATTAAAACATACCTTCAGATTATGCTTGCGACTTGATGACATCTTTTTCCTTAAGAGTTTGGACGGGAATGGTGAAATTGTTTATAAAAATATGTCCGACAAATCATTATTTATACATGCAGAGTCACAATACATATATTAAATTCATTGTGGGCATTTTTGCATGTTTAGAGCTCCAGTGAACTTCCATTACTTTTTTCACACATACATGGCTTACAATATATAGCAATTCAAATGAACTGCCATGTTTATTTTGTTTACTTTCAAATGTAGGTTTTTATATGAATTGTTGAACCTACAGTGTATACCTGTGTAAGATAATGATAAAGAATACAAGGTACTTACTCCGACATTTTGGCTGGATTTTGTTTTTTTACACCCTGGAGTACAAAGGGAAGTCCATTAAGTTCCACAATACTAAAATATTCAACAAAATGAGCATACCATAATTTAATTAAAATGTAAATATTGGATTGTTGCAAATGTATCAGCATGATAGGACAAACTGATGTTAAAAACTGTCTTTAGAAATAAGATATTAAACTACTGACTACTTAAAGTATTTAACTTTAAGTTTGTGGGCATAAACTACACTGGTAACACATATGCACACTGAACTGCAATACTATACTCTTAATATTGTGCAGAGTTCACTTAATTTGCAGTCACTCGACACTTTAACAGTCACTTGTCATATTCATCTGCTATGATTTTCCAGCCTGTAGTAAGCTAATGCTTATTATATGCAAAAACTGTTGTTTATAATGGGGCCACTGCTTTATATATGTCATATGATATTGATTGTTAAAGTTTGTGCAGGAATAACACACAAGTTGGAATGTCATTGTACTCTGTATACGTGGCAATAAAGGGTTTTGACTGAGAAACATCTCTGTTATATTTCAAAATGTTTCCATAAAATAAAAACTAATAATAACTTATGGCTTAATAACTTATAACTTACAGATTGCACATAACAGCATACAACTTTATTGTCTCAAATATTTTAAGAATATCACAGAGAAGTTGGGTTTTATCATAGCCAATTTTAAAGCTAATCCAATCACAATTTGTTGAAATCCTTTTTTTGGCATGTGGTGTGAAAATCAACGTAAGATGCTATTTTTGTTCGAGTGTGAGATTCTTCAGCCCACTGGCTTGAGAGGCTTGTTTTTTTGGACGATTGTCAAAAAACTTGATACCACTTCAGAGTCCACCTGGCCTTCCAGAAATGTCTTGAGATGGCCAACATAGCTAAGACATTGGTGCCTGTGGTTTATAAAGTGGCTTAGGATTCATATGATAAGGCTCTGTAAGCTTATTCAGCGTAGAACAAACTGGTAATAAAAAGCTTTTGCATTTCATGCAGCTTATCAAAACTGTTTAATATATTAAGACAAGAAAGCCATCCTGGTGTTGAAAAGAATAAATCCAAATACGAAGCAAATACCTTGGAACAAAATTAGAAACTGATAGATAAACAGCAAAAAAAAAAAAAAAAAAAAAAAAAAAAAAAAAAAAAA
>CM040983.1:12213809-12254175 GCA_022985145.1 Pangasius djambal
TTAAGATCCCGATAATGTGAGCTAATCTCCCATGATCATCTTTTTCACTCACTCAAAGCCCTTTGCATACAGCTCTGCTTCGAGCTACAGCACTGGGATTCTCACAGCGTCCATCACATTCCATGCACATCAGAAATGCCATCTGAAGCCTCATATTTACATATGAAGATTTTTGGAGAGACAAGAAGATAAACAGTGCCATATCACTTTCTGGAGATTAGAAACTTGAAGAATTTTGTTTCTAGAGCTCAGTTCAACAAACAGTTTATCAACCAGCAGATGTGTAAATTGATATAAGCTACTTACCTAACTTGATTTTACATGAAGAATTACAGAAAACCCTCTATACAAATGTATACACAATAATCGTCTAAGAAGGCCATATATTGCTTTATAAATGTATATAGGATCATTATATTATCGTAAATGAAAATTAATATAATAGTGTTTTTTCCCCTCCCACTGCAATCTTATGTACAAAGACCAAAGAACACAGACACCGTAGAACGTCTGTTTACTGCAGAACCAACAAATACCCTGCAGATCAGACACAATTAGATCAGACAGGACCATCCTAACAGCCAAGGTGCTAATCCAAAAGCTTGATTGCAGCACAAATGCTCAAAGAACAGCTGCAGCATAGCACAGAGCAACTGACAGAAAGAGAGAATGCAGGCGCTCACCTATGAGCGGAAGAAGGTGGAGAGGAGCTCACAGCCGAGAGAGTTGGGGGGACGACTGTGACTGCTGCAGGAAGCTGGCATTATCTGAAGGTTTATATTGCATTCCCTGATGGTGAAGGAAATCCCATCTTCCTCTTTATGGAAGTAGTTTCACTCAGAGGCCAATGGGCTATCAAGCACCTGAAACATTAGATGGAAACCTCCAACTCCTCCCTTCACCACCATCAATATAAATAACCCGTCTTTGAAGATAGTGATCCTTATTTTTAATTATTCCTACAAACTACACCCCCATTATGGAGAGGGTGGGGGTGGGGAGGGGTCAACATGCTTTGCCAACTGGAGCTGGTAGAAGTTTCCTCATGGAAGACTTTCAGAACAGATGGTCATAGAGGAAGAGGTGAGCTGCATTTGGGACACTGCAGGAGTAAACACAGGCATTTTGGGTACAAGGGATTCCCTCATGAAACAATCTAACTGCAGCAAATGATATAAGCAAATGTGACAGAATGGAGCATAAAAACTCAGCAGCATGCGGTAAAAGAAACGAACAACAAACCCAGATTTACCAAACATGTCACAATTTAGTGCTCCTTTGATTCCCCCGAGCTCTTAGTTCTTAGTTAGACGTCTCATCATCTCATCTGTGTTAAGTGGCTGCGCAAAAGAGATTCACTAGCTGTCGTTATCTCACTAATTAGAAGAACAGAGTCAGAGAGGCATGCTCAGCAAGATTTCTGCAGAACATTAAGAGAATGGAGCCAGAGAATTACTATCAAGACACACATACAATGCCAGGATGAACATAAGGGCACACACACACATATACACACATGAACATGTGCGAGTGTGAGAGGAACTCTCTGGGTGGATTGGTTGGAGGTTTCAACTGTTGAAGGACAATTATGAACAGATTGTTTTTAAAGTGAGCCATGTAGCGCAGTCAAGAATATAATGATGAATTGCTCATGTCTTGATGTAAGAGCACTTTGGGAACCAATGAGTTTTGATAGCAACATAATTATGATTAAAAATAGTAAGGTTTTAGTCATAGTTAAGGTAGCTTTACAAAATAACATCCAATAACAATCACTCATAATCAGAGGTGAGATAAAGGGAGGCAGTATACAGAGATAGTGAGCAACTGCTTAGTAATTGCTGAGAGACTGATAGTATTGTATAGATCGTTTGAGCTTTGATTTAAAAATGGAGAACAAATTTTGAAATTTAACACAGTCTATGGGGAAGTGAATTCCAAGAATTAAGTGCCACAAAATTAACACCAGCCATACATGAAAGTCTAAATCTAGGAACAAGTATACTGGAATAACATGACCTTAACACACAGAGGTACATACTTAAAAATAAATAATAGGGGCATTTACTTAGACTGATGCCTTAGAAGAACCTTTTTTTTTTGTTCCACAAAGAACATTTCAGTTCATGATTCTTTAACTATTTTTTGTTGTTGCGATAATAAAATTAAATAATAATTTTACATGGTTTACACACGCATGTATATATATATACATACATACACACACAGTATATGGAAGTGTTTATGGGTATAATAGTTCACCTAGGTAACACTGACGTGTCTGCAGGCAAAGAAGGCAGTAGTAGTAGGCAATAGGCACCCAGCGTAAATTAAAGAGAGTGGGTGAAATATGAGTAGAACCATTAATGTGTGGGGGAATTTTGGATTATACTACAATCTGGAAAGTCTTTCGACAGGAAGACCAGTAAAAGGAACATTGCTGAAGCTTATGAAGGCTTGGGCTACAGTTTGGGCATCTTTAAATCTGAGTGTAGGCCAGAATCCTGCAATGCTGTAGAGGTGAGAGAATGCGGTTTTACTGATCAAACTGATATGGGATTCATTGTAAGTGATGAGTCAAAGATGATCCTAAGGTTATAACCAGTCATTGTCAAGATAGAGGTCTAAGCATTTAAACGTTAAAGCTTTGGAAACGATTATGAGAACATCTGTTTTGTGTGTTAAGTTTGAAGTAATTAGCATGCATCCAGCACTTAATATCATATGTCAATGCTTATAAATATGGTAGTGGCAGAGCTACATTACAACTAGTGCTAATATAGAGCTATATTTCATCTGCATAACAGTGAAATCTAAGTCTGGGTGACTGCAGATAATGTGACTGAAATCCTACTGGAAAAAGGTTGATACAATGTGGTTTGTTGTAGCAAAACATAGTGCCTATATAAGTAAATAAAACTGAAAAAAATCTGTGATGGACAAAGCAAAAATTATTTAAGAAACAAGTACAACTCAATGCCAATGGCGTTGGGATACCTCTACCAGCGACCAGTCTAGTCTTTACTGCTACTAATTTGTATGCCTTAAATACCCTTTATAAAAAAAAAAAAATAAAAATAAAAAATAAAAAAAAAACTTCAAACAGGATGGAAGCAATTGAAGAACAAAAATTTCAGACATTTGACCTTGCTGTGACCTTGACCCTGTTTGGATCAAATAAATCCATATAAAGATCTTATAAATCCTACAAAAAGTCAACCACACGTTCTTGTCATATCTCACTAATGAGAAACGTGGATGGATGCACAGACAGACGCACAGACGCCCCGAAATTATAATGCCTCCAACACCTAGCAGCGGAGACATAAAATAAGAGTTTGTTATAAACTATTATCAAATGATACAATGTGTTTCTAATTTGAAATTATCTTTCACTGGCAGATATTCATTCATTCTTTCACTTTCAGTAAATATCCTAGACCAGGTGGTGGTGCTGGCTATGGAGTCTCTCCGAGGAACACTGGGCCCAAAGCGGGAATACAGCCTGTATGGGATGCCAGTCTACAGCAGCATGCAGACACACATTCACACACTCATTTACACCTAGGAGCAACTGAGTGTAGCCAATCCAATCTACTAGCATGTTTTCAGAAGGACACTGGAGGAAACCCGCACAGACACAGGGAAAACATGCACAGAAACCCCATGCAGACAGTAACTGCTTGAAAGAACCAAAAATATCTGCCTAGAGAATGACAATATCATTGGCAAATAAATGGGTTGGATCAGCTTATAGTTGTTTTATAATAATATCATAATGAGAAATATTAGACACAGTTGCGTATTGAATTTTTTTTTTCGCTTTTTACTTTTATCTCTGCAGTTTACAGTTAATTTACTTATGTGTTGATCGAGCTTGTTATGGAAATACACTTCAAATCATTTTCTTGAGGCGAAAATGAATTGATTGTTTTCTTTAATATCTACGTATACAAATGCATAAGACTTTAAAAACATGATACAGAAAATACATTGCCACATTATTCTGTTTTCTAGTTTAAACAAAGAACATTATAACTTAGGTCAATAAAGTTCACCTGAGATCAAGTCAAACTGTTAGAAATATACAGCAAATGAAAGCACTGTAGTTAGGCTATATATAGATTAGGCTGTGGATAATGTTTTTAGGAGAGGAGCATAGCAGTTGGGAGAATTTACGATCAGTCAGACAGAGATGCACTAGTTACCACCACAAGGGCTGAAAATACTGCCACTGCTCACAGAATGACGACTGCAACAAAAACTTCACATTACTTAACTGAGCTGAACTGAACAATGCAGTACTCACAGCAGGACAAGGATTAGCCATTATACAGAATATTCCAGAGTATAAAAACATTGTCAGTGCCTGACAACTGCATACATAGTGTGAGTCTTACAATACAGTCACACAGGACGAGTTCAAAGGCACCAAAAACTCAGGAACGTACCACCTCAGCACACGGCTCACTAAAATATTAAAATATAATAATTACTGTACACAAGCATAAGCAATACCACACAAGAGGTTGGTTAGAACTTCCTACATGGTGAATTAAAACAACAGTAATCTAGCATCAATTAATAATCAGTACACAGGAAGCATGTGCATTATATTCATCTAAAAATAGTAAAGGTCTATCTGTGCTGAGCAATGAGGAACCACAAGAAGTGGCATGTCTGTTAATGAACATTTCACCTGTGCAGTTTCTTTACAACATCTAGTTAGTGCAATAAAAAAAAGTGTTTGCAGTAGTTCACTGCTTCACAATTCAGTCAAATCCATACTACCAATGCTGACAACCCAAAGATACACACTAGTTGGTACTAGTTTCACTATAGACAAAATATATCTCAATTCCCAAGCACCAAAGCTCCAGCTGAGTGCAACAGTTTGCATCTTGCATTGTTTTTGGATGGAAAAAAAGGTATATGTACCACTCTTTCACAATGTATCTACACGCATAAAAAAATATACATGGGCAGAGTATTATATCTGATAGTATTTTAGCAAAAATGTAAAAAATAAATAAATAAAAAAAATGTAAAAAAAAAAAAAAAAAAAAAAAAAAAAAAAAAAAAAAAAAAAAAAAAAAAAAAAAAAAAAAAAAAAAAAAAAAAAGAGGGGGGGGGGGGGGGGGGGGGGGTCCAAGCAATATGGCAGATAGGGAGCAACAGGACGACGATCCAAAATCTGCTCGAAGATTATGCAAATATGTCAGAAGGATGAACAAGTTATTAGAGAATAATTCACTTTCTGAAATTTTGAACTAATATTAGGTTTTTTCCACTATTAATATCTTAAAATGTACTATTTTGTTACTAGTGATAATGCAGGAACAACTGCAGAAATGTCTTGGTAAAAATTTCTCTCTTTTCTTTGTGCTAAGGGTATGCAAGCTTTTGCATTCAACCTTGAAAAGCTGGTGATAATCATATGACTGGGAAAATGTTGTGACCAAATTCCTCATGGAGGAAAATTCTTACCTACAAAACATTAAGGATGTCCGTTTCTCTGAAAAGTGCATGGATTACCAAAATGGTTCAGATCCAATGCAGATTTATTTTTACAATGGCAGCAGTTAAAGACTTGAAGCTAGATCAGTGTCTCCCAACCCTCCCAGACTGTCCACGTTTCTCCTCTCTCTCAACACAGCTGTGCCAGGTATTGAGTGTACTGCTTGGTTTGCGCTTGCTGCTAGCTAAGAGAGAGCCTAAATTTGGACAGTCTGGAGCATTGAGTTGGGAAACACCGCACTAGACTGATGCTTAACCACTATTCAAAGGTTGTCCATATGGAGAAGCTTACACTCCCCATCCAATAGACATGATTTGACATCACTGGGTCTCCTGAGATTTCCCATCACGCTGCCCTGAAAGAAAAATGTAACAACACTATGGCTGCAACTCTCATATTCACAAGACTTCAGCACCAGAGTCTTAACATCAGAGCAGACACATTTTCACACCGGATCTCTTGTTTAGCAGCTATACTGTACTTGATCTTGAGTTTTTTCCATCTCAGATTTAGTCTGGAAGAAGTTGTTTTGTTTTTTTTGTTTTTTTGAATAGCCAGTGGCTAATCACTAGGGTTAGTAATTAGCCTCAAGCTGCCAGTCCTAGAAGTGTACCAGATATATCAGTATGAGGCTGAAAAGAAATGCATGGTGGTATGTTTAGGTCCAGGCTAGCTTGCGTGAGATGGCCTGTTTGAAGCACTCAGGGTCAGTGTTTCCACCAGGTCGAAGTGTCCTCTCCAGACTCACTAAAGCATTCTGGTGGCACTCGCGGATGTTGACCGGATGCTTGGCCCTGAGCAGCTCATACGCAGCGATCAGTCTCATGTTGTGCTTGATCATGAGGTACTGGATGACGCATGTAGGGGCGAGTGAGAAGCCATCGCGGCAGTGAACCAGCACTCGTTTCCTCTTTCCCGCCGAGGCATCGATGCACTCATTGATGGCATCAAAGCAACGCTGGTGCAGCTCTGCTCCATCCTCACCCAGCTCGCCCGACTCCACCATGTGAACCTTCAGGCGTGACCAGCTGTGCTTGGTGCCTCTTGAGCATGTGCAAGGGATCAAGTTGAGGCATGTCTCGCCTGGCAGGCTGCTCATATCGATTATGCTGTCGATGTTGTTCCGGCACAGCATGCGGCCACTATACGCTGCATTAACATTCCCAACATAGATGTAGTCCGTCACTTTGGAGATTACAGGTTCAGAGTAGTGGAAGTGTTCTGGGCCACTCGGTTTGGGTTCAGGTGTCTCGGGGCTAGTCTTGACACCCCCTGGTCCCGCTCTGCGGCGCAGCTTCTTGGAGCCAGAGCGCGATGGAGGGTTTGAGTCAGACTCAGAGCTGCTGTTCCAGGGTGGTGAGAAGAGCGAGAAGCGGCTGGAGGACTTGCTCTTGCCGAGAAGCTCCACAGGGCTCGAGAGGCCTGAGCTGGAGGCAGTGGTGGAGCCAGAGGCACAGAAAAGAGAGGCCCGCTCTAGAGAACCCGTGCTGCTGGCTGCACCAGCGCTGTGGGCCTGCTCCATCTGCACAGCATCACACAAACAACAGATTGTTAATCACAGTAAATCTGAATGCACTGAATACGTGGGGGAAAAAACCCCACAAAAACCACAAGCAGAAACATTGATCAACATTTTACGTGAGTAGTGGGTGAAAATAGAATAAACATTTTCACAATATATAATCTACACATGTTTTTGGATGGAAAAAAGAAAAAATTACCACTATCTTATAAGCTAAAAATGAAATGTTCATGTATTCTGCTACAAGAGGCAAAACATACACAAATTTACAGATGTCATCAAAAGGTTTGCCTGAATCTCTTGGCCTCCAGCTCTGACCTGAGCACTTAAAAGTCATTCACTTTCTTCATTTTGACCTAAGGTTTTGCACTTCCTATTTAACTTTGCTAATTTTGTAAAACATCGCTGATTATGCTTTATGTTTACACAAAATACTGTATGTAAGGTAAGAAATACATATAAGATCCAGCAAACCTACTTTTTGCTGGATTGCCATTCATTAACTAGACACTGAAGTCATTGTTTTAAAAAAAAAAAAAAAAAAAAAAAAAAAAAGCATAAAACGTATTGTATTACACAGACCTATTTTATATCATCAGTGGACAAATCACCCAGGCACCCAGGACAAGATGATTTCATGTCCAAGCTATTTGTGTTTTTATTCATAGTTGCCTGGCAAAAAATTACACTCAGTAGGCTAGCAGTCACTAAAGTTTGTTTTTGTCTTTTTAAACAAGGAAAAAAAAAACCCTACTTCATACTGACTTTCAAAAAACACAAGTTCATATTTGCTGTGTATAATGCACTTCACAGTGTTGTGACACACCTCAGTGCTGTAACTATAGCTCACACTGCTCATACTGAATACCACCAGCTGCTGCACTGCACACATCGGCTTTTACTAAGCGAATTACTTAGCATGCTTAGATGACATATGTTCTTTTCAGCATCAGAAGCATGCAGGTATATAGAATCATTGCTGAAAGCAAGCAAAATAAAATGCAGTGCAAAACAGTCATATAATGCTCCTGACAGAAACAGTCACCTTGCTTTTAAATATGATGAGAAGAAATAAAGACACTAAACAGACTCAATAACTTTTGTGTGTGATGCAAGGACAGAACACCACATCTCTCAGCCAATCGTGAGGTAATGACTTTTTGTCAAGGACGCAAGCATGATGTGCTACCTCAGATACACTGTTAGAAAAGGATAATGACTTAGAATGAGTCTTCCCCTACACAGGAATTTATATATTAGTTTGTTTCTCTATTAGTGCACTTAACCAGCTAACTACTGTGTTACATTATATTAGCCATAATTTCTAAATGTCATTTAGGTCTCCGAGCAACAAGTACATGGGCCTGGGCAGCAAATTAGACCTTTCACTTGCCTGCTGGGCTAGCTAATGAATTTCTGATTTGTCCATGACTATTATATGCACAAGTCAGAGGTAGACTGTCCCACTGTCCACACCTGAGCTTTGAGGTTGTTCTTCCATTCCTGTGTCTCCAGAGCTTTGAAGCGCCCATTGCTGTCTGAGGACACTGAGAGGCAGAGTGGCCGGTGGGCCCTGGGGGGCAGCTGTGGGGTCAGAGCCACGGGGGCTGGCCGTAACTCACGCTGCTCATTCCTACTCATCATCAGATCCGGACAGGAGCCTGACAGGAGAACAACAAAACATAAATCACACAGGATTATTGTAATGGAAGTTGGAAACTACAGGACTAAATTATTAGAGTAGAAATTGAGGTGGTGGTGGTGGAAAGTGACAAAACACAAAGAGCGACATAACAGAACTAAAATTAAACTGCATAGAACTACAATAGATGTTTTGGTCTTGCCCTTTGTTCACATATCAAGAAGCTAACAAAGGAGCATGCTCTCTCTCTCTCTTTGTGTATGTGTGTGTGTGTGCACGCTTGGGGAACTTGTCTTGGAGTGACCATGGAAAACCATGTCCTGAATCTAGAAGGACACTCATTAAAGGAGCTGAAGGGTCTTTTTGAGCCACAGCAACATGACACAGGCATTAAAACTCCCACATAGCTCACTTCAGACTGCTGCTCGAATGCTTTATTGTTCAGCTGACTGACAACAAGCACATTTGATAAGTGTGTCATTTCAATAGCAGCGACAGCACAATGAATCTCTGTACAGTTGTACTGTAGATCAGCTTGTAAAAAAGCAAAGTCACGAAATCTACAGTCACAAAAACAATGTACATTTGTAAATTGCACTCTGGATACCATGGGTAATTCTGGAAAATAGTCTTATCAGACAGCAGTGAAACACTGAAAGGCTAAATATAATTACGGTTGATAAAGCTAGAGTTGAGAAAGCCTAGAGCTCAGACCTTTCACCACAGCATGTGCGAGGGAGAACATAAGCCACCAAATAAAATTAAGAACATACAGAGTTTCTCAGCAACACACAACACAAACCTGGGATGGAGCAAATGTTCATTTCATACAGAGTGGGAAATGATCAGAGTGGCTATAGATCCTTACCGATAGCACATGCCGAACGAGAAATTGGCTGGAGCTGTAAATGGTTGCAGATCTTGAGAGTATTCAGAAGATTCTTGGTGATCATGCCTTAAAAGGAAGGACGAGAATTAAACACTGAGATGCCCCAGCATTCAGCTAGATTATCAATCTTATAACATCAGACTTTTTAAGCACTTGTTTGTTTGTGTTCATGAAATGTCATTAGGCTATTTTTCCACTGCACACACAAAATGAGAACTGGCCCAAACAGTGGACACACATCTACAGTGTAAGACATTTCAAGTTGGTTAAACTTAGAAACAAAAGTTCACCTGCTGATTTAAAACCATGAGTAAACACAACTTGAAGATAACCTTTGCTTCAACTCAAGACACTGGATTACTTTAAATTTAGTTTTTGAAAACATATAAACTTGAGTTCAATATCCAAAACTTGTCATGACAATTGGAGTGAAAGAGAAGAAATAAGTTCACATAACTTAACGGGGCTGTCATGTTTTACAGTGTAGAATGGTTACAACAATGACAATAAAAGCGTGCAACTTTATCACAGTGCAGTGTGTTTACATGGAAAAGGAGGGATGTGCCTTCTGTCTAATTTTAATATTGTAATACCTGGAAGAGGTAATAAACAAATATTCAGTTAACCCTTAGGAGAGGAAGCTTCATTATTGTGCCATAATCAAGTATCATTTTCCCAGTTCAATTAAACTTTCTTCCTAGCTGTGAAAGTGCACATGTTTGTGTTTGACAAACAGAAATATTAAATGCAGCAAAAGCTTTACTGAAACTCAGCTCAATATTTCAGCCTGTAACCCTCCTGTAATAGCTTTATAGCCTTACTTAATCCCATTAGTGGCAATGAATGTTTGTGAAAATCAGATGGGAAGTACAGATATTTGCAGGGTTATTTATCAAACCAGTGCCCTGTGTAAAATTAAAAGCATCGCTAAGCAGTTATGTCATGCTGTGTGCACTTCTGATGGAGTTTCCTGAATGTTATTGGAAAAGTGTTAAATCTTTTGTCTCGCAAGCTTCATATCCGTCTTCTCCTTCCCGGCCGCATGAAATTACACACTCTAATTTGCACACAACTACAATGCTGCTCTCTACAACAAATTATCGCCACACATTGCTTTTCACTGTCAGATTTTGTCACTGACTTCATGTGGATGTATGGCATATCTGAATAAATGATCGTAGTATTCAAATACTGGTGCCTCAAATGGCTAGCTGTTTTTTTTAAATACCCGTACAAACTCCTATTGGATAAAATGTTTGTATGAGCTTTAATAGTTTGTCTGATCAGCAGTTTGGGTATCCAACATACATTGGCTGAGATTTAGTTAGTGTCTGGAACTCTACCTCCATTTCAAACAATAAAAAGCCATAGTCTTCTGAAATGTTCTTTAAACATGGAGGCTCCGTTTATCTGCATACATGAGATTTTGGCTGCAGTCCATTCTGTAGTGATCATGACTATGCCCTACACCTTTGGAAGGCTCTGAAGGGTCACGTACGTAGAGATCAATAATGAGAACTTTCCCACACTGTCACCAGTTTCAGCTGAGGCAAATGAAGACAAATTCTTAAGCTATGTGAAAACCTGATGTAGCAATAAGAATATGAAATCTACAAACAGTTTACATGCTGCAGCACTACTTTCAATGGTTTTTATTAATTTTACTAACAATATAATATTACCAAATAAAATGTTTCTTACTTGGACTTGGCCTACATTTTACGCATGTCTGGCCATTTTTTCCATTCAGCTTAAGAACTAAAAAAAAAAAAAAAAAAAACCTCAGGAGCAAAGTCTCCTTTGTTTATTCTCTTCCAAAAGTCCAGTTGAAGTAAATGCTTTTCGTCAATTCGGTTAGGAAAGACGCTACTAACAGGTGCCGTGGTCCCTCCCCCTTCAAAGTGCCCTGCATAGTGTTCAGCACTTCAGAGTGGACCCCAGACTTTTGGTGTTTTGACCCATCACCCCGCCTTCAGTACCATTAGCTCCTACTGGTGCCATTCTTGAACCATACAATCAGGAGTGATAGCCAATGGGAAAAGCCCAGTTCAAGTTTTCAGGTGCGAAAGGCTCCAGTATTTTTTAAAAAATGGATAAAGGATTGCATTTCTTAACATCATTTATCGCTCATATATGTTTTAATAATTAGGTAAGCTGTCTTATTAAAAAATAAATAAATAAATAAATAAATAAATAAAAGCCTGCCCCAAAGAACAAAATATGTCACGGGGAAAAAAAAGTAGGCAAATAATCCAAAACAACCATCAGTCAAAATGTCTGAACACAGCATCAAACCTCTTCAATCATATTGGGCTTTATCCAAATAAGAACCTGGCCCCAGGTCCAATACTTATTCATTCGTTCACTTTCAGTATGCGCTTTATCCTGGTCAGGGTCACAGTGGACCTGGAGCCAGCCCTGGGGAACACTGGGTGTGAGGTGGGAACACACCCTGAATGGGACACCAGTCCTGAGGCGAATTTAGTGATTTGGGGGCCATAGGCAAAATATAGGAATGGGGCCCTATACAATTGCACACATTTCTCTCAATATTCCATTACAGCATGAGGCGGGGTTGGGGGAGGGAGCTTGCATTGACTCTCCTGAAATAACAGAGATATGAATCATTTCAGTGTTTTAATATCAATATTTAAATTTCCAGCATACGTTACTTAGCATTAATAATTAAAAATATATATGATTTTAATTTTTAGGGGCCCTTGGCGGTTGTCTACCTTTGCCTAGTACTAAGTCCGCCCCTGCACCAGTCCATCGCACATACACAAAAACACACTCACAACTAGTATGTTTAGTGTAATTTGGTATAGCCATTGCACCTTTTTTTCTTTTAGGATGTGGGAGGAAACCAGAGAACCCAGAGGACACCCACACAGGGAACATGTGACACTCCGCACAGACAGATACCTGAGCTCAGGACTGAACTCGGGAGCTGTGATTCCCAACAACATTATAAAGTTAAAATCAGAGATCATCTAATCTGGCAGAGAGACTATTTGATCTTGATCTTTGTGCTGCAATGCTTTTGGGAAACTCAGCCCTGATTGCTTTGAGCAATCACAACTTACCATTTTGTTTGGAGTGGATTTTCGGATCCAGCTGGTTAAGTGCAATAAAATCCTTGTTCCATTTTTTCACGGTTTCCATCTTCTGCCGCCTGTATGTAGCAGACAAAATGCAATAAGTTATTATTATTATTATTATTATTATTATTATTATTTTAAAGCCCTGCACTGCATGTAAATGAATGCAGCGACAGAGAT
Source organism: Pangasius djambal (assembly GCA_022985145.1). Classification (NCBI taxonomy): domain Eukaryota; kingdom Metazoa; phylum Chordata; class Actinopteri; order Siluriformes; family Pangasiidae; genus Pangasius; species Pangasius djambal. The sequence continues at coordinate 12,226,662 of CM040983.1, forward strand.
GAGCTTTTTACTTCTCTTTTTCTCTTTCTATCTGCATTCACAATAACTTAATGGCAAGGAAAACAAAACCACCCCCGCAATTCTGATGCATTCCACCACTTGGCGGCTGGAAACACGACAAATGCAACCAGCAATAACGACAAATAACGTTAACTAAAATCTTTGCATGGTCTCAGTGCGGAGGAATCAGAAATAGCCTTTAGGTATCGACTGCAGTCGGGTGTAAACTGCATACAGCACATGAGCATATGTCTAAAATCAGCCGTATCACTGCGGATCCTAGCGGAACTGTCTCAGATAGACAGCACCTTCATCAACGGGCGGCTTTCACACTCAGCCACTTCGCCTCCTTTCCTCAGCAGCGCATGCAAAATATTCCCACAAGCAGCTCACTGCAGCACGCGGACAGACACAGCAGCGGACACGCTAGCGCGCGACCGTGCCTACAAAACAACAGCTATGGTAAGAATTTAAAAAGCACAAACCCCAGCCATTCACACAGTCTTTGCAGCGCTCAGCTGAATGAGGCTCACGCGGACAACTGACCTCATACTGGCGACACGCTGGGGATGATGGGAAATGTAGTCTGGTGCTGAATGGAGGCAGAAGCCACTGCGTCGCTCTTTTCCGGTTTCCGCTGTTCGAAATGCAGCCATGTTGGAAACACAAGATTAACTACATTTTTAAACGAGACAGCATTTTCTTCACAAATAAACATGCTAAACCTGGGTAGATGGACATCATCTCATTTTAAATCATGATACAGTTGTTGGGCCTATAAGAAGAAGAAGTGTGTGTAGTGTAATAGAAGAAGCCACCATTGTATTTGTCACATATACAGTACTGTGCAAAAGTCTTAGACATCCTGTTTTTTTTTTTAGTACAAACTTTGTTATAGACTTTTATTTTAGGACTTCTACATTACTGATTCAGTACAAAAACATTTTAGATTTCCAAACATTAGTTTTCCAGCACAAAATGAAATGTTGCAGAAAGATGTTTGTATGTCAGTACAGAAAGCAGCATACAAAGAGACACTTTTCAGACAAAAAAACATAATGAAGGCTGCTGGGTTTTGCTGCAAAAATAAGAAACGAGTGCGACAGTCAAAGTCTCCAGAAGAACTGCGGCTGCTTCTGCAAGATTCTCAGTAACACTTACAGCTCATTTCCTTATAAAACTGCACACATTGTACCTGAGACTACTATTTTTTTTAAAAGGAAAGGGTCGTCACACCAAATATTGACTTTGTTTCATTTATTACTGTTCACTGCTCTTTATAGTATTTTTTTTATCTAGAAACATTTAATTTCATTATTTTTGAAGGCATCTTTGCTCTATAGCATTTCCCTATACTTTTGCATAGTACTGTAGCACAGTGAAATTCTTCACATATTCCAGCTTGTTAGGAAGCTGGGGTCAGAGCACAGGGTCAGCTGTGATACTGCACCCCTGGAGCAGTAGCAATTTTATCCGGGCTTGGGACCGGCACTGAGAGTGCACTGTCGCACACAACCCCAGTAGCTGAGATTGGTTCCCTGACCGGGGATTGAACCAGGATAACAGCAGTGAGAGCGCAGTGGCCTAACCACTAGTCCTCCAGGGACCCAGTGTGGTAACTGAAATGAATCTGAATTGTTTCTGACGTTCGTGTATTTTCATCAGATCTGTTTCTGGCCATAGATTCCAATCTATCACCAAGTTTGTCTATCTTTTACACAATGTTTTTGTGGGTAACACAATTTATGTAGCAGATAGCAGTTCATTTCATTTACATTCATATTCATAGGCATAGATAAGGAGTAAGACATTATTATTATTATTATTATTATTATTATTATTATTGTGTTATATGATGCGAAACTGAACAATAGAGCAAATCCAGCTGTGATAGGTTAGTTTGAATAATAACAGAATGCCATTAACCTACACTATAAAATCTCTGGAAAATTTGAAAGTTAATTTCATCATTGTCCAATGGTGAGGATAGTCAATGAGTGTAATGTCAGGTAGGAACAAGCAAGGTTAGCAAGCTAACAGATGCAAACTATTCCCTGACCCCACTGACCACACCGAATGTAATTAGCTACTGTTACCTAATGATTCATAATACTACCAAACTTAATAAGATGTAGCCTAATGTTATGTTAGCTATGATGTTTTTGTAGCTTGCTAGACAAAAACCAAATGTTGCTTAGGTATGTACCTTTAATATCTGATGGGGATTTTACTCAGATAAGGTTAGCTACATATGTCATTTTCTGTGGATGTGGATTAGTATTTTACCCCTCTCTAGATTGCCACCCCAATAAAGTCATTGGGTCTAACCATGTAAAAGGTCTGGCTATGCCCCTGTTAGTATTTGATTTGAATCAGTAAATAAATGTAGGTCTACAGATCTCAAGGTCTATTACCCAAATGAGAGTTCTGTGTGTTACAAATGTCCCCTGCCAATGAACTGGCACTTTTGCCCTGGTTTCATTAAAGAAAAATCCTCCTAATGATTTATAAATTGTTATTTTAGTAGACAAATCAGTGATCACAACAACAAAGGTTTAATTTCACAATTAGACCTATCCAGCAAGGTAAATGTAAACATAAGCGTAAAGTGCAACGTAAAGAACACACAAAATAAACCTTTCCTGTGTGAAGATGTGGATTAGTTGAAATTCTTCACCAACTGTGCACACTGTTCACCCAATATCCACAGAAAATATGACAGTTTAAGCTTCTTTTTAAATTAGGTTACTTCCGTACACCTGGGTTTATAGATTGCATTGCAGATTATTCTGTTTTTTTATTCTTCTGTGTCATGTATTTGACTTTTAAAAATAAATAAACAGCACAGCACAAGCCCAACAAGAAACAAAGCAAATACTCAGTCCTGACTCTGTTTGTCTGTTAGCCTACAAAGTATCACAAAGCATAAAAGATTTTAAAACTAATCTATTATATATCTAATAACGTTTCACTTACCTTCGGTCTTGTTGATGTAATGTGGTGGTTGAGAGATGGAGCCTAGCACAGCTTGTTATCAGTGTTAGGGATCATCAGTCTCTTCTGAGCTGCTCTGGTTAATTGACCTGCTGCTCGACTCTCTGGGTTTCTAGGAGACATCAGCTCACCAATGATGTCATGGTCTGAGACAACAATAACCTACAATAAGAGCACCTACGAATCCTTTGTCCAACTTATTTAATCATGGAATAACCTGTGAATGGATGGATCTACAGCCTGTTGCTCAATATAATGTAGTACTTTTACTATTAGTAAATGGTTGGTTTGAGCTGTCAGCACATGGGTTATTATTTATTTTTTTACATAGTACATAATACTTATTTACTACTTTTTAAAATTGTTTAGCATATTGCTAACTTATATGTAATGATTGAATAAGGAGAGTGTAAATGAACTCTTACATAAGGATGTAGACCAGTGGGTAGTACAATGATCCTATTTGCATTTCAAAGAGCTGGCCCCTGCATCTCGGTCATTCTGCTTAAGACAAGATGTGAATCTCTTAAGACTACTGTGCTTACAGAACTAAGAACAATGCGGACAGTGGAAAGACAAATACACACACACATGTTCAGACAAAAAAAGTCAGGTAACCATCAGGTGTCTAAAACACTTGAGGCTGGGAACAAAAAGACATTAAATAAAGAACAAAGGGATATTGATGAAAATATCCCTTAATCATATCTTGTATGCTGATTACATAGGCAATTTAGGTATTGAACTTCATTTAGAAAATAAAATAAGCCTATAAATAACAGTGGTGCGTCCAGGCTTTAAGGGGTGGGTAGGAAAGAACGCACAAATGGGTGGTAATACCTAATTATGCACAGGACAGGTTTACATTAGCAGAATATCTGATAAGTGGGAAAAAAAAGAATGGCCACATAATTTGTGCTAGTGCTTCCTAATATTTAAGGGACTTAATCAAAATACCTACAATTCAATATGAGTTAGACATGATTCACTAAGTCCACAGTGATAGATTTATCAGAGATGTGGTTTGAAGTTATGGTTTGGCATGGCAACTGGGGTGCTCATGCTTATATCAAGGGTGGCAACCTACTGACTGGTAAATCTTTGTATATTCTTGTATTCCTTTTCTATGACTGACTGAATGGAAGCAAACTAGAGTTCACCATTTGAACAGCATATAGGTGGGATAATATTTAAGCAATATCACATGAGTGCTGTTGTACTGAATATCAGCATGGCTGTAATTCAGCCATAGGCATGTGGCAAACACAGACAAACGGAGTGATACAAACAGTGAAATCTACCAGTGCTGTTATACTAAATATCAGCACTCTTGGAACTCTACTTGTCCAATCAAATTAGTGGATTGGAACTAACAGTTGTATAATAGATATCGGATCGCAAAGCCTTGGTTGATCACCAGCCTCTGTAAGACTGTAGTACCCTTCATAGTGATGTCCCCATATCATTCATGTTGCTGTGTGAGGATCACAGCTCTGTAGTGTTCACAGCATGAACAGGAGGAAGCCTGAAGGTCATACCTGCTGAATGTAGGCTTTGATGCTGCAGAATGTCTTTTACTACTGATCTGAGTTTCATTTAGTTCTATTAGGGGTTTTGCTTCTGAATGTTAATATTTTCATCAAAAATGAATCAAGGAGCAAGAAAATTCAGGGGGGAAAAAACAGGAACATACACATACACACACAGTCATGTCAGGCTCCTTTTCAAAAAGGTAATGAAAATATACAATGTCAGTACAATCAAACCATATATAATAGATGCCATCAAATGTTTTTGAACTTCAAGAAATTAGTTGACATTAATTACAATTATAGTATTATATTGTATAGCATATACTGTGTACACTCACTGTCCACTTTATTAGGAACACCCGTACACCTGCCTAATTGGCAGTGGCACAATGCATAAAATCATGCAGATACAGGTCAAGAGCTTCATTTAGTTTCACATCAAACATCAGAATGGGGAAAAATTGATCTGTGTGACTTTAACCGTGGCATGGTTGTTGGTGCCAGATGGGCTGGTTTGAGAATTTCAGAAATTACTCATCTCCTTCACACATTCGGTCTGTAGAGTCTATAGAGTTTACAAAAACATCCATTGAGCAGCAGTTCTGCAGGTGGAAACACCTTGTTGGTGAGAGAGGTCAGAGAAGAATGGCCAGACTGCTTGGAGCTACAGGAAGGCTATGGCAGGTAACAAATAACCACTCTTTACAACCGTGATGAACAAAAAAGCATCTCAGAATGCACATCAAACATTGAGGCAGATAGGCTACAACAGCAGAAGACCACATTGGGTTCTATAGCTGTCAGCCAAGAACTGGAATCCGAGGCAACAATGGGCACAGGCTCACCAAAATCGGACAGGTGATGATTGGAAAATGCCGCCTGATCTTTTTCCAATCTGTAACCTCCGAGTTTCACTGAACCTGTGCCCAGTGTAGTGTCAGATTGGCTGAAGGCTGAATGGATAATTGCATGACTGAGTAGGTGTACATACGTACATATAGAGTAAAATTGCTTGATTATACTCTTGACTATATTCATCAGTGAGAAATCCCAGCAACCTCGTAGCACTGGGTATTGGTACAGAGGACATGAAATTTCATTAAGCTGGCCTAATTAAACCATATGTGTGCTGACACTGTGCATACAAACCCTTATCCTTTGTCTTTTATTGCCACCAGAGAAATCAGCATGTGTGTGTGTATGTTGCCACCAGAGAAATCAACATGTATGTGCATGATAGAGAGCATGTCCCAAGCTGATGCATGTAGAAGGACTACATGGTCAAAGATAAGTTTGTGGATGTGGATAATGTTTATGTGAAAAAGAAATTACTGATTTATTAATTAAAGGACAATTCTCTCTCTAAATACTGTACGCAGACGCATTATATATAGTATCAGAAATACATGTTTAGAAAAAGTACTGGATTACAAATAAAGTCTTCAACATGTGTCGTACCAGACAGTGTATCAGTGAGGTTATTTATAAAATATTAAAATATTTCAGGACACTCTCTACTGATTGATAAATGTTTACGTTTCACAATGCTATACAGCTTGTAGGTACACTTTTTTAAAATAAAGCAACATAAGCAACCTCCACTTTTTGATATTTCTGCTCAAGAAATTACATGTTGGTAAAACAAATGGCACCAAGTCATTCACAAAAGAGCAAAATGAAGTGGTGACACTTTCAAAAAGTCTTATTGGTGAATGGGATCCTCAGTGTGTGTTTCAGGGCCAGAGTTGAGTCCACCTGCTCAGCTGAGAGCAGTGTATGCCACTGTGCCACTGGCCTGCGTGGATTTGACAGCATGTCTGCCCAGTGCCGCAGCTGGTTTCCTGTAGCATCACATCCCAGGAAGATCTTCCCAATGGCATCATTCCTGCTCACTTTATCATGATCCCACACAGAGATCACCAACTGGACCCTCTGTGCATACAGGGTAGATAGAGGAAACATTTATAATCAACTCCAGAATTATTAAAAAAAGGACAAAAAATGATTAAATAAAATAAACATTATACACAGTGATTGTGTTGGAGTAACTACTTCACTAACAAAAATTGCCTATAATGTTAGGAGATCTCAAATGGCTTGGATGCAAATTCAGGTTATTAAAAGCTCAGAGCAGAGAGCGAGTACACAGAGTACACGAGGCTAAGGCAAACATGTCAACCAAATCGAAGCTAGAATGTAAATCCAAACAAAATGCTCAGAATTGTCACTGCCAGGCAACAGATGCAAGACTTCATACTGAACAGAACAATGCCTGGGTTATTTAAAAGTGTGTGTGAGTGTGTGTGTGTGTGATTATGAACAGGTGTGAATGATCAAAAGTCTGGCGTTTGAGAACGGGATATATGTCATGTGATTGGTCAGGTGGTATAGTCTGTAGTTTGTTAGCTGTTTGAAGATCTTGGAAAATGAAATCTGTGTTATTGGATTATGCAGGTTGTGATGTGACTCATGAAACAGGGTTTGTGTTTTGATTGCGACTGGCAGTAATGTTACACATAATGGTAATATCTCAAAAAAAAAAGTGGTAAAATTAGTCACACCCCAAAAATACTTCAAATTAAATGTGGACATCCTTAAAAATGTTTACTTTCTGTCAGTTTCCAAAAAGCTCTAAAAAGTTGTACACACATGTAAAATTCCTTTGTCATCCTTCACTATGGGGAAAACCAAAGACCTTTTTTCTCCCGTTTTAGTTAGTAGTTATTGTACTGTCTTAGTTATTGTATTGTTTTAGTAGTAGTTATTGTACTGACTTGTGCTGTTTGCACACATTTGCATGTGCACTTTATGTAGAAATGTGTAGTCTCTTGTAGTTCTGTTGTTTTATGTAGCACCATTGTCCTGGAGGAACATTGTTTCGTTTCACTGAGTACTAACTAGCTGTATATGGCTGAAATAACAGTAAAGTCACTTGACTTGACTTGAACTGAGCTTTTGAAACAAAACAGTGAGATGATTGTTGACCTCCACAAGTAAAAAAAAAAAATGCAAACAACTAAAAAGGATTCTGAGTTTCAGAATTACAGTTCAGTTTATTTCTATAGTTTTAAAACCAACTATTAGGAGAGTGTTCCCCAAAATGCAGTGAGCCCATGTTTTTAAAAAAATTGTATTCAAACTAAAAACATCAAATGTACAAATGTATGAATATTGATGACAATTGAGTAATTATGTCAAATGAATTTAAGGATGTTTTTCTGCATTTCAAGATCATTTGATGAGGAACATAATGGAAGCAAAAAAGAAAATGCCTATATCTGTTAAACATAAGCAACACAAGCAAGTAACAGTAAGCAAGTGACGCACCTGAATCTGATCAAATGACACATCAAATGTAAAGGATTCATTGAAGTAAGGATTCAGTGTTTGCTTCTTCACCGATGTTTTCTTTCTCTTCCACTTCTTCTTGTCCAGAACCAACTGGATTTTAACATATGGATCTACAATACATTTAATGCCACTGAGACGTTATTGTCTTTCAGAATAATCATTGATATATTGACAGTTCAGCCTCTTGATCAATTTGCACTTAGGGACAGGATCACAACTAACCTGAAGAACCTCCAGTGTCCATTTGCTTTAAGTTCTTGGCCTCCAGAATCACCACAGTGAGCTTACTTGCAGTGGGGACATAACGCAGGGAGAAACAAATCTCACCCAGGTGTTCTTGCTATAAAAAGGTACAATATTTAGATATATCCATTTGACTTGGTCATGAGTTCTGCTGATCTCAAATAATAAGATAAAAAAAAAATTATGTTTTCTCACCAGCCAGAACTGTAGCTTTGGTATTGAGGCTGGTACATTTTATTAATAAACATAGCCAAAGAACTGCCTACCTTCACAGAAAGAGGCAGTTTGACTAACGAACAACAACATACCTTTTCCCACAGCCCTTCAGCTATTAGTTTATTCACCACTGAGTGCTTCATGCAAAACTCTAGACTAATTTTTAAAGATGGGATTCTGTGAGCTTTTTTAATCCAGTGCCTGTATCCTGCTCCAAAAAGCTCTTTGTGTGATGGCGTTTAAGTTTGTTTTCCCACTGGAAAACAGTGCATGCCAATGCAGAGGGTCAATCAGACAGAAGCCTTCACCATCCTGAAGGTTGTGACCAGAAAAGTGTACAAAGAGTCTGTATCCTCTGGGCGGAGTATTCGGTTGATATTTCTGATATCTTTTTATAATGTTTTTACAAACTTCGGCAGCAGATTTAATAAAGTTTTCTACCTTTTGAAAAGGTTGTTTTTTTTCCTGTTAATTTTTTTTTTGCTTTTCAGTATTCTTTAATTTTTGTACACATTAAATAAATGTATCATCAAGCTAATTTTGAAAGATTTATTTTTACACTACTGTTTTGCTGAAAGTTTGTTAGGAAACCTATATATCATGACACACACACACACACACACACACACACACACACACACATATATATATATATATACACGTTTACTGTTGAAATGTCTTGAAATATTGTGATATAAGATCTTTTTGTTATATCACCCACTTCTACTCTTTGCATAAATAATCATTAACACTGATAGGCTTGTTATGTTAAGCATGTTTTAAAGTACAGATACTGAAATGCCTGGTTGGAGCTATATAACATATTTAGTCTTCATAACTGGACATTCAAGAAAAGAAGGTTTCATTATGAGATCCTAGCAACACTATCATCTGTCCAAAAAAACTACAGAGGACAGAAGTAAAATTCCTATGCCTGTCTAAGCCCACTGTACCTCATGTTTTGAGGGTGCACTCAGGTCTCTCCACTCCTCAATCACATGGTTCCAGTCCACAGCAGAAAGCTCCAGCCTCAGCTCACCAATCACATCATGTTTGGAGAATCTGTTGAAGTCATACACCTGCATCACAAGCGTAGAATCGCTGAGATCCTTCTGAGAAATCTAAGCACATAATTCACAGGCATGAGAGAGAGAAAAATATAGTTACTTTTAGGAAAGTTAAATGGACTCATAAGTATTTTTAAATCCTATAAAATTAAAATAAAAGCAGAATGCAGCCATTTTGTTTGCCAAGCATGCATGGTGATTTTCCTTGATTTACATTAAGGCCTACATGGGATATGATCATGATTTACCTGATACTTAAAGTGCTCATTGAACACTGGGTTCAGAGTTTTTCTGAACACTTTGGTCTCAAAGGTTTTGGACTTGTTGGGAAGGATGTAAACTTTTACGTAAGGGTCAGATGTTCCTGAGGAGTCCATAGCCATTAATTCTGCAGCTTCTTTCACTCCAACAGTCATCTAAAATATCAACCACAGCATTTAGATACTATAAAAGTGTATGATATTTAAGGACGTGGTGTGTAATTTACATTGATTATCCCCACAAGAGCGCTGCAAAAATGTTCCTGAATATGGACAAATCTCTGAGTGATAATATGATGACTGATAATACTTATTCAGACTTGATTCATACAATCTGCAGCTCCAGTCTCTAAATTAAGCCCATATATTCACACATAATTAAATGGATCAGATAGACCTCTGAGCGTGCTGCGTTGTACTCAAGGGAATACAGCAGCTTCCCTCGTGGCTGGTTAAGTGATCCATACTCTACATCCCCCGTTTCAGGCTGCACCTGTCAATCAAATAAACCATCCAATCAGAAAGAGATCACACCTCTAAACTCCACAGTGTGAGTTTATCTGTGAGGGTAAAATGTCCATTTACTCACCAGTGCTGTTGTACTGGTACCATTCAGTCCTTTAAGGCTGAGCGTCTGATTCTTCTTCTTTTTCTTCTTCTTCCCTTTGCAGCAGCACTTTATGCAGCAGCACAGCACACAAATTAAAAGCACCAGGAGGATCAGGGCAATTATCGTATAGAAGGCCCATCTTGGCACTAGAAAAGAGGGTTATGAAAGATTTATAAAGGTTTATCCTTAATATTGAACAGGCAGAGCAACAAGGCTGGTGTAGCTGTAAGCAGCACTATGACATGCATCTGAAACTTTATGCAAGAGCACAGCCAGCAGGATTAGTGTGAGATAAGCTTGCAACAAGTGAAAAGTGAGAGGTAAGAAATGTGCCCTGGGAGTGGAATTAGATATGCTGCATGGAACAGGTGCCTCTGTCCTCAGGGAGGGAGTGACGAAAGTACTTGGTGGGGGGCTGTTAGCAGAGCTGGGGAGGCAAAGGTTTAGCAATACTCACATGAGAGCTTGTCCAACAGAGAGGGCAGAAAGCCAGGGTAGGCAGTGGTGGTGTTGGTAATCAGTGTAGTGACATTGACTGTGACTGAAGTGACTGATGTTGGAAATACAGTGACTGAGGTTGGAGGTGCAGTGACTGACGCTGAAGTTACAAAGACTGATTTTGAAGTTGAGTTGACTGAAGATGAAGTTATGTTGACTGAAGATGAAGTTATGTTGATTGAAGATGATGTTATGTTGACTGAAGATGTAGTCACAGTGAATGAAGCACTGGTGCTTGTCTGGTTTATTGTGGAATTGAGGGTCATGGCTGATGTGTCAAAACGAAGATTAAAAGCTCACTGTAAATATAAAGATGAAACATAAGCAGCACAGAATTCAGCTGCCTAATAGAACTGTTGCGCAATACTGCTCTCTGATGGTTAAAATGCTAACTACACTTGTTCAAACAGATTAATTCCACAGGTTTGTTTCTTTGGACATCGATTATTCAAGAAATAGCAAAGAATAATAAGGGATTTATTATTTAAAAAAAAAAAAAAAAAAAAAAAAAAGCCATTCACTTCCTGTGGCTTAAATGAAGCAGCTGTAAAGAATAACTTTGTTTGTCATGACAGATCAGACGTTAAGCCACCACCATAGTTAAACAACTGCACGGAATGTTGACAACTGATGCAAATCTCCATTAAACAGGGTGTGCTACAGAGCACATAGATAACATTCTTTCCCAATGAAATATTTCCCTATAAAATGGAGAACCAAGGCTACAGGGATTGAGCAAAAGCACTGCTTTAACAAATACTCCATTAATATGTGTTACATTTACATTTGCATGCTGAGAACTCCTACACAGCATGAGACAATAGAAATGTTTTTTTTTTCTTGTGAAAATTGGAATTGTTATAAGTTGGTGTTATAAGTAAGCCAAGATACCTTGGGAACAAATAATAAAAACAGATCGTTCGTTCCTCTTTCGGCTGCTCCCGTTAATAAATAATAAAAACAGGTGCAACCAACAAATGCAAACCTACAGACTCTCAAAACACCATAACGAAGCTACCAAGCCAAAAGTTATGAAGCTTATATATATATATATATACACACACTAACATTACTTCATACAATAAAACTCACTGTTGCAGAATCCTAGCAAAGGTTTGGATCCCAGTCCCACTGGATTTACACTTCACATCAGCTAATGGAGTGCGGAAGGAAGTTCCTTCCCACGGCAAAGCCCAACAGACAAAACATGGCCTGTGAACTTGTCAAAGCTGGTGACATTTTCTTTTCTTATTTCAGCTGTCCAATTTTTAAACTCTTTTTGGGAGAAGACTTCAGATGTCTTCACACTTTGGTAGGATTTACTCAGTTAAAATAATCATGTAGAGATTATATATAGATCATATAGAGCAGAAAACATTTTTACAACTGACTTTCTAAAGAGTATTTTAAACAAAACCATTTCGACCACTTGCTGAGGACAAGTGTTCAACCAAGTATCATAGTAACGACATCCAGGTCAAGTCACATCCAGAGAATAAAAATATAAAGCTTACCTTATACTGTTTCAGTTAGGCATACATTTCCTGTTTCTTCCATTTTATGCATCTGGACAAGGCTGTAGATTTCCATTAATGTACTTTGGCATTAACAGCACTCTAAAGAAAGTGGTGAAAAGTGACCAAGCCATGAAGGCTCTTACTTCTGTGTTACCTGCCACACCTCATCTTCACACTGTGTGTGCTCAAAGGCAGAGCAATGTGAGGTGGAACCTATCAAGAAAATTCAGATAAGGTGACAAATAAGAAAAGAAAACACACCAGGTCTACGAGGACATGCTAATGAATATACAAGTTGATAATATAGCCTACACCTCGTTGGTTTTGCCACTGTAGGAGTACATGACACATTTATGTTTCCCTCCCATATATTTGCATTTGAGGTGGAAATATGGACAGAAACCAGTTCTCTGTCAATATTGTGTCTTGACACTATGACTAGTAACTGTCTGAGCTCCAGTCTGATGTATTTTGATAAGCTCATGGATTATAAATGAACACACTGATTACAGTGGCCTATAACAAAATAACAAAATATGTGAAATTTGGAAATTTAAGTTTACAGTTAGAACACAAGACCTTTCTTAGATATTTTTCATTTCATATGGACATTTCATTTGAACATTTCTCTATGATGGTTTTCACTATTCACTATAATATTCTTCTCAAGCTCTGTGAAAGGTCAGTATTTTCTTTTACATCTTAACTGGATAAAGCAAACTGCTTGAGATTTTGAGCCGGTTTTAACTTTTCTTGCCTTAAATAATATGTGATAAATGTTTTAATGACTTCTTTATGAGGAATATTCAAATAAATCAAAGAGCATGTCTGGGGGAATGCTGATAAAGATAACTGCACACTGACTCAATCACTGTAATATGTAGGAAAGCACCATTAAATGAATGTGTAATTCCCTCTATTTTTCGACCCCGTTATCATGTTTATGAGGGAGTGTGAGTTAAACCAAGCATGTTTCACAGCATGTTTCTTATTCCAGTGGTTCTCAAACTGGGGTCTGGGAAATTAGGTGTCTGTGGAGACATTTTTAATATTGTTAAATGATGGAAATCATCACAATCATTATGAAAGCTGGTATGTTTTATGATTGCATTATTAGCCTGTTTGACTAGTTACTTGAATTGATCTAACGTTCTGATGGTGGACATAAAAATCTCTATGGATCCAAAAAATGGTCAGAATGTTACTGTACACGTTACTGAATAAGAGACTAATATTTGAATAGTTGGATTATGGTCTTAAAATTAATCTGTACTAGGAGGGTTTGTGGAATTTATTTTACAGTTAAATGGGTCCTTGGCTGCTAAAAGTTTGAGAAACCCTGTCATGTTCAGGCTGACCACTGGGTCTCCAGTGTGAAACTGTGAATGAAAATTTGGCCTGTTAGGGGTTAATGTGTAGCGTTACCTTCATCTTTACCCCGAAATAACTAGCCTGATAAACCGCCCATTTCTTTAAAATCACGTTTGTCATTTTTATATAAAAAACACAACATAAAGCCCATTTGGGGATTCAAACCATAGACCTCTTGTACATGGGCGCTGTTTAGGAATGAAGTAGCTGAACTTTGTAGCCACGGCTAACTCACTGAGCGCACGCTAACTCACACGTGGGTTTAGTATTAGCCCTCTGGCAGACAGCAATGGAGGAATCGCCACTCATTGGAGTATGTGACGGTGGTATTGATAAGAAGAAAGACACTTATTATTACACAAATAAAATTGGAGGATGTCCGGTAAGACCAAGGTTTCAATTTTGTGTAGCAAACTAGCTGGCGTTAGCCGTCTTGTTAAAAGTGCTAGCTAGCTACGAACAAGCAGGATGAATTATCTACTTGCTAGCTAGCTGTGTCTTAGCATCGTTGACTTAGTTGTGTAATATAAGGTACATTAGCAGGCAGTTTAGTCAGGCAGCGGAAATTATGCCTTCGTTATCCAGACTGAAGCTGAAAATGCTAGCGACCAGTGGCTATAGGTTTCAGTGTGGCTAGGGATGAAGCTAGAATTAAAACAATGAATTATCAGGACACCCATTGGAGTAAAAACATTAGCGCTCCGCTTGTATTTGTGTAATGTATTAACCTATTGTGTTAATGTTTTAAAGAAAAGTAATGTGAAGCTCGTTTAAAAACCTAAAACTGATATAAGAGCATAGTAGAGCTGTTGCTTGTTTAGCCAGTGACACAGCGGATATGACGTCTGCGTGCCCTATGGTTCTGAGAGTACCGGGTTCGAGTCCGAGCTTATTTCACGATTTTATGTATTTATTTTTCTGTTCAAGTATTGTCAGTGAGCCAACTCTCAAAAGCAAGCAGGCTATAAATAATTCCAGCTTGAATGTTCATTCGGTGGAAATTTCAGGAACAAATGTTTTATGGCTCTTAGAAATAGACACCTTATTATTGTACACATTTAATATATTATTAATGTACAGTTAATGTTATTATTATGGTACATATATGATTACATATGTATATTATTACTGAGAGGCTCTGTGGAAATTATTTTACAGTTAAAGGGGTCCCTGATCTCTCAAAAAATAAGTAGACACTACCACATTGAATACAGCTTTTTGGTACTGTTTATTGATGTCTGGATGTGCACAATACATCATTTGTTAATTAATCATTACTACAGTATTTGCCTTTATGATACTGATATTGCAGAATACTGCAGCATGCGGATGAACCATCATATAAACCTCAATAGTTTCATAGTGTTCTGCTCAATCTCAGAGATTACAGTTGAGTATCATGTTGGTGTAATAATGTCATTGGGTTTTTGGCGTAATCCCAAAAAAAATTGATTACTTTGGCTCAAATCAATACAGGCCAGTTTTTAAATGTAACTCATGGCTTCACCAGTGTGTCCATATCATGCAACTCTAACATGTATTATTTTTATTCCTTTTATTCCTTCCTTCCAGGACCTGATACCTGGTTTATCTAATCCACATCACCAGTGCACGCTTTGTCGTGGGTTCCTTAGTCATGTTGTTCAAATATACTGCCCTCTTGCAGCGTCTCCATATCACCGCACCATTAATGTGTTTGCCTGCACTGCTCCACAGTGTCATGGCAAGCTGGAAACGTAAGCAATCACTTCCAGGTTCATTGAAATATAAGTTAGTTTGATGCAGTTTTCAAGTTAATATTTTATTCTGTTGGCTTGTTCCTATGTATAGCTGGAAAGCACTCCGTTCACAGTGTTTGGAGTCTGAGATAAAAGAGGCTTCAGAGTGTCAGAGCTCTGACAGAACAGTTTCCACTACAGACTGGTGTGACGATGCTGATGACTGGGGAATGGACTCTGAGGAGACTGTGGGCAATGAACTGACTCATACAGCTCAGCCTGAGACAGATAACTTTACAGCAAGCCTGGAAGTCAGCAGCAGACTTCAAGACCTCTGTATAAACGGGTCAGCGGGTGTTGAAGCTGCTGGACCACCTACAAATACTCCTACCTTTCAGTCCTTCTACATCAGTGTGGCGGAGGAGGCAGACCTTGTGGACCGAAATGACCTGGAGCATGCCAACAGACTGCTGAAGGAGTATGAAGAGAGGGAGGGCGTGGCCGTCAGGGAGGTTGCATGGTGAGAATATATTTTTCTATGTTAGTATTTTAGTATAAGAGTGATACTGTGGCGTAGTGGGTTGTGTTGCAGCCTCACAGCCCCAGGGTCCCAGATTCGATCGTGAGCTCAGTTTACTGCCTGTGTGGAGTTTAGCATCTTCTTCCTGTGTCCATATGGGTTTCCTGTGGTTTATTCACTCACCTCCCACTTCCTAAAAATGCCTGAAGATGGAATGGTTACCTAAATTGCCCCAAGGTGTGAATGAGTGTGTGAATGTGCCTGCATGGTGCCCTGGGTTGGACTGATAATCTCATTCAGGGTGTAATCCTTCCTCATGCCCTCTGTTTCCGGGAATAGGAAGCAGTATATACTACAAAATATTATGTTATAATATTCTGACCAGGATAAGATGAGATGAATATTATGTTAAGTGAAGGTAAATTTAATACCAAAGGTAGAGAGATTTAATTTGTCTGTAAAGGTGGGTGGTTAGTTGCTTATAATAGACATATTTTCAGTGGTCAAGATGCGTTACAGTGTCGATGCTGCTGTACATATATTGTTTGCTGTACATCTTTTCTTATAATTAAAATGGTGAAACTTATGAACATTAATTTGTTATGTAGTGGGGTTTTTTTTTTCATTTAAATTAAAAGGCATATTAAAAGGTCCATGCTAATTTAAGCACTGATTAGTGATTGTTCATTCTCAAAACCATGTTGCCATGTTGTCTTAATGTATTTACTTCTGTTTGGTTCAAATGTGAGCTCAGCTATTAGAATCAGAGGGAGAGCTAATTAGGATAGGCTGGATGTTTTGGGGGGGGGAAGTAACAGCCAACTTTGCTCATTATTCTCCTCTTGGCTGATTCATTTTAAACGAAAAACAAGCTAAAGGAGAACCACCAGCCAAAATTAGTGGTCTTCTCTAGAGGAGAGCAATCATCGCGTTGAAGTTAATTCTCTTTTTCATGTCAGAGAGACACTGGACCCCACTCATATCTCGGTGGATTTTGTAGTAATCAGAATGTCTGGCTTTCCTCTAATTACAAACAGAACCTTTGCATTTGAACTCAGTTGAAAATGTATGTTGTGATTGAGCTATGATTGCGTTCAATGACATTATCACCTGAACTTTTAGTAAGATCATCAGCCTGTGTTTCAGACATAACGTCATACTGAACTAGTGTCATGGTCATACTATGTTGCTTTTTTTCTAAAGGAAATTTGACTCATCTTGGATATGACTTTATGTCTCTAATAGTTTGGTTGTATTGTTCAGCTGTGAAGGTGAAGGTGAAGGAGGGGAGGAGGCATATGAAAAGGTCAAAGCAAAACATGGAGATGCAGTCTTCACCAGTTTCATGAAGAGAATCTCCCTCTGTCCAGAACAAGTGCTTCGGTAAGTTTAACGAGGTGGATAATAGGCAAAACTTTGGGGATGAGCTGAAAACTAGCAGTGTCCTCTGTTAAATGACATGAGTACTAGTGCAATGATTCTCTTTAGTGTACTAATGATGTCTGGATTTCAGTTCCCATGGAGATCTGTTACATTAAAGTGATGCTTTGTGGTCTTTTTCAAGTTAATTTAGGGTAGCAGAAAACAGACGTTGTGAATTACAGGCATTATTATTAATGAGGCATGAAAAATAAATGGACCTCTACCAAGTTTTGTGGTCAGAAAGATTAGATAACACTGACTAATCTTTTTTCATTAGCAAAAAGTATGACCCTGTTTTTTTTTTTGTTGTATGATTAATATGCTTAAAGTTTTCACACACACATACCAGCCCCCTAACAACTCCATGTTAGCTTAACATTAGATGAGAGAATGCAAGACATAATAAACAATGAGTGCTATAGCAGACATTTTCATGTCTGTGGCATTACCATAATTATAGCATAAGAAAATAATGATTTCCAGAGCTGAAAGAAAGTTTTGACATTCTTTCATTGACTGTAGCAATTCATGTTTGTGTGTGTGTGTTTTTGGTTCTATGTAGTGATGCACTGATACCATTTTTTTCAGTCAGGGTATGAGTACATGTGTTTTGGTACTCACTGATGCTTAGTATTAATCAATCAGGTGCATCATGGAACATTTTATTTTAGGTGTTTATGTTTTTCCAGTTTAAACAGTTGCCATGAAAAACACACACTTATGAGTTCATGCACTTAGGCTACTAGGCTAATGTTAGTGAGTTGATTTTAAATGAAGTTCATTAGCTAGGTATATTAGTTATCTTGGCTTGAGTAGGTTTTCTTTCACTACAGAAAAGTATTTTTGTACAGTTCTAGTAAAGTACGTTTTTGTTTTTATCATGACAAAATCCCTCATTGTCAGTGACCGATGGCAGCTGATCATTACGAGCGACATACTGGGTAATAGCTATTATTTTCACTCACCAAGTATTGTCTGTAGACATTTTTTCTCGCCTAGCAAGTGTTAGCAGACTGCCGAAGTTTGTAGTCTGCTTTACTTTGATTGCCATCATTAATCATGAGATAAGTTCAGATTGCTATCATTTTGTGTTGTGCTTTCATATGGTATCAGACCAATACCTGTATCTGTATCAGTTCACCCCTAGTTATATGTATTGTTTTTGGATCTTACAGATATAGTTGGAGCGGGACGCCGTTATTTATAATAGAGCCTCCTTCAAATGTAAATCAGATGGTGCCTCCTTGTGCACACTGTGGCAGTCCTAGAGTTTTTGAATTTCAGTTAATGCCAGCACTGGTCAGTTTGCTCCGTGGTGCACATCTTAGTTCAGGTTTGTCTGATGAATTCTGTATATACTGTTTATTTTTTATTAAACTTTACATTTGAACACTCTGATCACATTGGTTCTAGTATTAATGTCTCATCAGAATTTGAGATTTTGCACTTTTTTTTGTCTTTTGAAGCCCTGCCAGTAATGTGTAATGAACAGCAACAATAGGTTTAGGAATTTATGCTATGTTTCCACTTATACCCATTTAGAAAAAAAGTGCTTGCATATTACAAAGTTTTCCTTGAACTCTGGCATTCCCCTTTCAAGGAAATGATACTAAAATTAAAAGCACACTACATTAAAATTCCCATAAATATATAAAATGTTAGCATGTGTGTTGTAGAGACTGGTGATTAACTCTTTTTTTGCCTCCACAGAGCTTGCAGTTGAGTTTGGAACAGTTTTGATTTATACCTGCAGAGACAGTTGTTGGACATCTGGATTAGGCAGTCCTGTTGAGGAATTTCACTTTGTACAGACTGATCCTGACCAAAAGCTCTTTAAATAATAATAATAGTTTATAAGACAATAAAGCATAAATTAACACACTGTGCTTCTTTGTATTTATAATATATTTATAGAAATGTTTATTGTCATGTGTATATAGAATGTTTTGAGCATCCCCATAAAATTAGTCTTATCAGCCCACTTTACAACCAAATAATGTGTGTACAACAATTACATACAGCATAAAATACACTCCTTCCTTCAAGTGACATATTGCAGAAAGAAGAACCGTGGGGGAACACACAAGTAAGATTTAGAGAACAAAAGGCAGTTATGAAAGGAATGAATAACTAGTGTAAACAGTGTAGGATATCATGGTGTAGCCTGGAATAATGAGCTAGGAATTGACAATGTATGCAGTTGAATCAAAATGATGTAATACAATATGTATGTGTATAGTGAGGTAAAAAAATACAGTCAGACATGTGTATCAGTAATACAGTATAGTGCCAAAGTCCAGAAACTGGAATTACACTTCTATCTGATTTTTTGGCTAAAAACAAGTTAGCGTTATTAATATGTCATTTATATGCCACTGAATATATGTAAGAAGATTTATACCAAAGTATTGCTGTTTGGTCTATAGACTAGACCATCTTGTGACCCTCTCGTCTAGTGCTGGTTGGTTAAATTCTCTGTAATTAAATTCAATTTTGAATATATGACCTCGACTTGGAAACATATACTAGTTCTAGGTATCTTGTCTGTATTAAAGTAAATTAGCAAATCAATGAATGAATCAATTAATAACCATCTAAGATTTAATAATTGCTTTATTGCTGTGTTGTTTACTTAAAAAAAAAAAAAAAAAAAAACTTGTCCACAATGTATAGTGATAAATATAAGTTGATTAGTCAGTCCGATGGATATTGTGATGAACAGGACAAAGCCTGCATTTATTTTTATTTATTTACTTTTTTTTTTTTTTTTTTTACAGATGTGATGGTTTGACCAACTACCAAAACACAGGATGAGTTGGTCAAGCTTGTCCAACTGGTAGCTGTAAATAGTTTGCAAATGTTTTATTAATGCAACATTGGAGTTTTTTTTTTAAAGTAAATAGCAGTCATAATGTGATAATAGCAGCTAAATGTTTATTAATCAATTTATTCTAGTAATAAGGAAGCTCAAAAATACAGACAGGGTCCTTAGAACCAAGATCATACAATTTAAATGAAATGTAATTTCACAGGGAGGCATGGTGGCACAGCAGGCAGTCCTGAGCTCCGGTTACTGTCTGTGCAGCGTTTTGCATGTTCTCATGCTGAGCTCGATCACAGTGACACACAGACAGTAACCGAGCACAGGACCTCATGTTCATATGGGTTTCCTCCAGGTTCTCTGGTTTCCTCCCACCTCCCCAAAACATGCCAGTACATGGATTAATTCACCTTCAATATTCACTGCTTCAACTGTGGCGAGTCCAGATCTCTGGAACTCTAGGCGCAAGACAAGGTTACACCCTGGATGGGACGCAAGTCTATTGCTTCCTAATGCTATACAAGTAAAAACTGTAACTTGTAATTCCCAGCCACCAACTGGACCAAAGGTAAAGTCCATCAACTCAAAATTCCTACTCAGAACTTGAGCTCAGCATGTGACATTAATTCACATGACTGCTCACAGCATCAACAGTAAACAAAGTAGCACTTCTTCACTTTTAAATGAATTATGCTGTATATACTACTATTTGCTTTAGATCAGTCAACATACAGACATATTAGCTTGTTAAATCTATAGCACTGACTATAGAATTTGCTGTTTTGAGGAGGTAGAAATGGCTGTTGGCTAGATTATTGCTACCAACAAAGAACATAGAAGTATCCATGTGTTTTCTCCACTTTGTAACTCGAATGCACAGAGGTCAAAAATGTACACCCATATTCACACCTAGGGGCAATTTAGCTTAGCCAATCCATCTACATGCATGCTTTTGTGAGGTTGGGGGAAACCAGAGTACCCAGAGGAAACCCAAGCAGCTAAGGGAGAACATGATTACAGTCCTAGAAGGGAAAATATTTATAATCGCACTATCCGGTATCACCCAGATGAGGATGGGTTCCCTTTTGAGTCTGGTTCCTATCAAAGTTTCTTCCTCATGTCTTCTCAGGGAGTTTTTCCTTGCCACCGTCGCCTCTGGTTTGCTCATTAGGGATAAATTTATTTATAATCGGAATTTATATATCTCTGTAAAGCTGCTTTCTGACAATGTCCATTGTTAAAAGCACTATACAGTTGAAATGAACTTGAGAAACTCTGCGCAGACAGTACCCTGAGCTCAGGATCGAACCGGAGACTTTGGAGCTGTGAGGTGGTGATGCAGATGTACTTCAGATTGAATGTAATTAGACAGAATTTAACCAAGCAGAATAAGCAGGTCTACTCTCTCTTGCCCAAACAGCTTGGATTATCTGATTTATCAGGTAGACCAGCCTGGCCTGTGTTTCTAGTGTGTGTTATTAGATGGTCAGTTCAGCAGGTTAATGTATGATGGCTTTAAGTTTTCCAAAACTGAGATCACTAAGGAGCTTCATTGGAATTAGGACAGTGAGAAAGTCTGATGCACTGCAGGTAGAGCCGCAGTACTGACGCTGTCCTGTTCAGTTTCGGAGCGCAGTGGAGCTCAGAGGAAGGAGTGGAGCTCGTGCAGAGTCTCTTCTCTCGCGAGGAAGGACGCCATTACCGAAATCCCTACAAAACAACACGAGAATTCATCATTCACACGGTAATATAACCCGATGTGGCACAGCGGCGGTCTGCCGGGACTGGCGCGCTCGTGTTCAGACACAATTTCACCGTTTTTTAAATTAAAACTAGCGATTGTTCTCATTGTTTTTTGTGCTTTTCATGTGTGTAATGTCGCGGGACAGCTCCAGGCCTTTTAACACTGCATCTACTCGCTGTCTTTGCGTTATTGTTGCACACACTGACTGCTGAGACTTAGCGCGCGCTGGCTATCCGGCTAGCTGTGTTTAGCATTAGCTACAGTTAGCACGGGCTATTTGTTTGTTTTTTGTTCTAAAATTATTTTTATTTGTTTTTTTACTGCGCGTACAGGCTAGGACGATCAAGAGAAAAGTCTTGTGGGAGTGTTTGCTGGTCACCACTGTATTAGAAATGTTTATAGTTAGGAAAACGTTAAATAGCTAGGTAGCTTGCTAGGCTAGTTTTGCTACTCAGTAGCTAACGCTTGTTAAGGAATATAAGCGTAGTAAGAGCATACTCACTTTCATGGCGTGTTCAATTTATTTATACTAAAGTGTGTGTTTGTGTGTGTGTGTTTTAGCGAAAACGGCCAGCTAATAGAATTGGTTTTGTTTTCCACGTGAGCTAGCTGCATGAGCAGAGCTAGCCTCTCCACAGCACCCGTGGTTAGCACTGACCTTGTGTGCTGTTCGTCGAGGGCTGGTGGTTAATAAATAACTTATACACAAAAACAAAGAACTTTAATGAAGTCATTCAATGATACAGAGAAGCTCATTATGTATTTATTATGTTGTCTCTTTTTTTTGTTCATTAGCTGTGAAATAGTACAGCTTTAATATTCTCCCAGTTCTTTGAACATTACTGATTAGTTTTGTGAAGATTTGAGCAAATAATAATATCCTGGATATTACAGAGGTCACTGATTGTACCTCAGTCATATGTCGTGAAGAACAGGTTTAGAGGGGAATAGGAGTAGGTTGGAAATGTCTAGTGTAGCCCAGGGGCTCTCAGACTTGTGAAGGCAGGAACCTTTTTAACTGGTGAATAAATTCCACAGACCTCCTCAGTACAGATTTATTTTTATGAACACAATCTAAATGTTAAATATTAGGCTCATTGTTCAGAAATAATATTCTGGCTGTTATTTTTTTTGTTGTTATTGAGGATTTTATTAAACTTGTTCATATCAAGTATCTTTGATAATGGTGTGTTGTGATTCCTTGTTGTTCTTTCGGCTGCTTGCGTTAGGGGTCGTCACAGCAGTTCATTGGTCCGCGTATTTGATTTGGCACAGTTTTTATGCTAGATGCGCTTTCTGATGCAACCCTCCCCAATTTTATCTGGATTTGGGTGTCTTGTGGACTGTCTTTTGCAACGCAGTGGCTGAGGTTGGTTTCCTGGCTGGGAATTGAACCTGGACCGTGGCAGTGAGAGCGCCGAGGCCTAACCACTAGTCCTCCAGGGACCCGTGTATTGTGATTCCTTGTAACACACACAAAAAAATAAATATATCACAGACCTCTCTGTCAGAACCATGTCCATAGGCTGTCCTCTGCTTCTCAGGCTGTAAGCCATACATTTGCATTTCTGAACCACATCTATGTAGCAAGACAACTTGCAGATCAGAAGGTTATGAGTTCAAATCATGGCACCACCAAACTGCCACTGCTGGCCCCTTGAGCAAAGCCCTTAACTGTCACCTGCTCAGCTTAATTATAATTAGTATTGGATAAAAGTAATGAGTAAATGTAAGCATTTTAGCAGATATCGCCTGGTATTTGGGTTAAATTTATTACTACTACTACTAGTCCACTGAATTAACAGTCCCTTGTTATCACAGCTCACACCATTGAAAGCAGATTTTCTCAGGAAAAAAAAAAAGGCACTATACCTTAGTGAAGTGACCTATACTCGGAATTTGTACTCTGCATTTAACCCATCCAAGTGCACACACACACGGAGCAGTGAGCAGCCTTTTTTGCTGCAGCACCCGGGGAGCAGTTGGGGGTTCGGTGCCTTGCTCAAGGGTCTCACCTCAGTCGTGGTATTGAGGGTGGAAGAGAGCGCTGCTCATTCACTCCCCCACCTACAATCCCTGCCGGCCGGAGACTCGAACCCACCACCTTCAGGTTGCAAGTCCAACTCTAACCATTAGGCCATGACTGCCCCATAAACTATGTAAGGGCACAACAAAACAATGGCTTGAACCTTTCATAGTCTGATATGCAAATTATTAGAGCAGGACATGGTAGCTAGAAAATGTTAGCAACAGAACAAATGTGCTAATCTGGTTAATTTAGTTAATGTAAATGATAAACCATATCTTAGTTGTTATTGTTTTAAGCTTTTACATTTACAGCTTTTGGCAGAGACCCTTACCCAGAGCCACTTACAAAAATGCTTTACATTCTCCATCCAAATCATGTTCTCGTATTAATACAAATAGATCAGGTTCTGAACAACTAAAAAACCCTTTTAGAGAGGGGATCGTACGATGAGTTGGAGGAGCAACAAAAAAGTATGCATGTTTGACTATTAAAAAATTGCTGAGAATATAATAATTCAAATTGAGACTTGGACACTGAAATCTCATTCGTATCAACCTGTGACAAATGTTAGCTAATTTACTAGCCAGCTGACCTGATACACACTCCATCACACCCATATGTGTGTCTTCCCCAAATGGTTACCACAGAGCTGGATGCACACAATTGTCAAGGAATGTCTTTGTATCCTGTAGCAGTAAGATTTCCCCTCACTGGAACTAAAGGGCCCAAACTTCCAGATCCAGCATGACAGTACCCCTGTGCACAAAGTGTGATCCATAAAGACATGGTTTGCCAAAGTAGAACTGAAATGCTGACTGCGCCCCATACCTCCTAACCCGACATCAGTTCCTGACCTGATATTTACTGAATGGAAATATTCCCACAGCCACGTTCCAGAATCTAGTGGAAAGCCTTCCCAGAAGAATGGAGGTTATTATAACAGCAAAGGGGGAACCAACCCCATGTTACTGGTTTTGGAATGGACACATGAGTGTGATGGTCAGCTATCCACATATTGTTGGTTATATAGTGTAGCTATGTTATAATTTTATCTTTTATCTAAAATACAGTACACTTGCACACTAGTCGGTAGGAAAGTCTGTACACATGTAGATATATCTTAACCAGGGTAGTCAGGGAACAAATAGTGTTTAGGTGGTAGGAGTATAGGGGGGCATTTACAATGGGCAGATGTACTTTTAGCCTACTTTTGTTTTTGGTCAATTCTTGCATTGTTTATGAGGGTAGAAAAGTTCCTAGGTTATTTTAGTAGCTTAGTAGTTGGTCATATAAAAAGAAACATAAAACTATTTCTTATTCTACATAGATTATTTTAAATAGTTGAATTTATGTTTTTTGAGGGTACTTTAAAAAGTAGTTGGCACATGACCAAGTAAAATCAAAGCATATTCTTATTCATTTATTATTTTCTTGTTGCAAACTGCCAGCATTCACATTGGGGCCAAATATGAAAAGGGAAAAGGGTTTTCTTAACTTCTGTTGTTCCAGTGAGTCAGAGTCACTTGATCTTGTCGAGGAACTGGCAGAAGTAGATGAACAGAGAAATTTTATTGCTGAACTACCTATGGTAGTGCAGCATGTCAGGATGGCAAAAAATACTAAATAGCACCTAAAATACTAAAATAGCACATACACTCTTAAATTAAATGTGTTGTGTTTGAATGTGACTCGCAGTAACATTTCATAATGGCAGCACACAAAATCTGCTATCATCGTTACAGCGATATTCATAACAGTAATTTGTAAACAATATGAATAAAACAAAACAGGAGATTGTGAGTTTCTCTCACAACTCCATTTGTAAAGGAAGTGACCCCACATGGAGTCACGACCCCTAGTTTGGGACCCCCTGCCCTAAAAGAGTAGGGGCATGAGGAATGAGATAGCAGTCATAAAGCTGGAGGCTGCTTGAATGTACTGAGCTTCTGAATGATGATGAACCTATCTGGAGGTATGTGGAAGGATTATTACTGAGGTATTTATTGTTAGAAGGTATTTGAGAGTTGAAGCATTGGGTACATAGCTTAAAATGGCAGCTTTGACTTCAAAGCTGAAATAACATGCCAGCGGAGTATACATAACAACAGAGTATACATTTTTGAGATAAAGCATTTGGAAGCACTGAAGAAGAGTGCCTAGGGCCCACACTTGGTCATTTCTTACATGCAAAATAAAGACAGATGAGGGTTAATCATGTTATAGAGCAAACGTGCTCTATCAACAGTTGTACTACTTCTTTTCTTCTCAGGCTTGAATGATGTCTGAGCAGGATCTGGTGGAGATAGTCCAGATTGCTGTGGCGGACTTAAACCATGAGGAAAATGATGCAGGTAAGACATTACATAGGACACTTCCTATAACACTTGGCCAGTTTTATATGCCCCCAGCGACATATGTCAGTTGAATGTCAATAATTATTACCTCCAGTGTCTTTGACTGCTTAGATGCACATGTTCCTTTCACGTTAACGTTAAGGCATTTTCCATAATCTGCCACTGTGTCTGCAAGTCTCTAACTTTATGATAATGTATGGATTATGAACTGTTAATAAATTGTCTTGCCTCATGTTGGTCAGATATACTTTTAGCCTACTTTTGTTTTTGGTCAATTCTTGCATTGTTTATGAGGGTAGCAAAGTTCCTAGGTTATTTTAGTAGCTTAGTAGTTGGTCATATAAAAAGAAACATATAAAACTATTTCTTATTCTACATAGATTATTTTAAATAGTTGAATTTATGTGTTTTGGGGGTACTTTAAAAAGTAGTTGGCACATGACCAAGTATAATCAAAGCATACTCTTATTCATTTATTATTTTCTTGTTGCAAACTGCCAGCATTTACAGCGGGGCCAAATATGAAAAGGGAAATTAATGATGAAAATGGTTTCAGTCAAGTGCAGAGCTGAATTAAGTAAGGATCACTTAGCATCAGCATTGTGCTATTTCAATGCTGTAGTCAGTTATCAGGTGGCATTTTTTTTTTTTTTTTTGTTGAGGTCTCAAGTTACTCTGTTCTATTATTTTTAACATGATCATCCCGTATATTAAGTTGTGTTATATTGGGGTCTTTGGGATTGCTTTAGATGTTCTGGAGAACCATGATGATGCTGATAAGCCTGAGCGGAAGCGAGCGAGGATGGAAAGCAGTAACCAGGACGTGACTCTCAAAGTGAGATTAGCACCTGAGTTTCATTACTTATTATTATAGTTACCGTGTACTCAAGCTTCAGCATGAATGGCTCCTGAAATGCTACTTCATATATATATATACACTATATTACCAAAAGTATTCGGTCACCCATCCAAATGATCAGAATCAGGTGTCCTAATCACTTGGCCTGGCCACAGGTGTATAAAATCAAGCACTTAGGCATGCAGACTGTTTTACAAACATTTGTGAAAGAATGGGCCGCTCTCAGGAGCTCAGTGAATTCCAGCGTGGAACTGTCATAGGATGCCACCTGTGCAACAAATCCAGTCGTGAAATTTCCTCGCTCCTAAATATTCCACAGTCAACTGTCAGCTTTATCATAACAAAATGGAAGAGTTTGGGAACAACAGCAACTCAGCCACGAAGTGGT
>CM040983.1:12254275-12264758 GCA_022985145.1 Pangasius djambal
GTCTGGTGTGGATGAACTTGACTGGCCTGCACAGAGTCCTGACCTGAACCCGATAGAACACCTTTGGGATGAATTAGAGCGGAGACTGAGAGCCAGGCCTTCTCGACCAACATCAGTGTGTGACCTCACCAATGCGCTTTTGGAAGAATGGTCATAAATTCCTATAAACACACTCCTCAACCTTGTGGACAGCCTTCCCTGAAGAGTTGAAGCTGTAATAGCTGCAAAGGTGGACCGACATCATATTGAACCCTATGGGTTAGGAATGGGATGACACTTAAGTTCATATGTGAGTCAAGGCAGGTGACCGAATACTTTTGGTAATATAGTGTATGTGTGTATGTATGTATGTATGTATATGTGTTTTTAAGGAAAATTAATCAACTTCTGACCTAACAGATTCAAGAGTTCCACAGCGCTGTGGTGTAACAGATGATATTTTACTTGGATATACTTAGCATTAATGAACAAATCAAGGCCATTAAAAAGAAAGTATGCAAACTTATATGACAGTTTTCATAGTGTGAGGTGTTCCAGTCAGTTAAGGTGTGGGTTTGACCTGCCCTGACATAAACACACACAGTTTGGTTTAGTTGCACTAGACCATGAGTCATGAAGCATGCTAGTAAAAGTAGAATGATCCCTAGCTGCTATGCTGCCTCTATTCTGGACAGCTTGCAGTCTTTGAGGAAATCAATACACTCCCATGTTGTATTGGGAACGTCTGCAGCTGAATTTCTACACCAGTCTGTCTGTAATCTAAAGTTAAAAATAAGTTGGTTTATGCAGCATAACAGGGATCAAAAGAAGAGCAAATCAGGAAATCAACAACAGAGTTTCTCAAACAGAATGAATTCCACATTTCAGAATGGCCATTTTTCACAAACATCAATCCCTTTGAAATTCTGTGCTATGATCTTAAGCAGGCTATTCATATGAGAAGAAGTATGCATGGACTGAAACAGTTTTGTAGAGAGGTATGGGCCACGATGCCCCCAAATGTTGTTCACAACTGATGAGCAGCTACACAAAGTGTCTGGCTCATAGTTTGCCCATAAAAGATTTTTTTAAACTAAATACTAAATTTGAGGGTTCACATGCCTTTTCCATTTATAAATTTGATTATTTAAACCGTTCGCCAGTGTGTTAAAGTGTTATTTGTGTTTTTTATTAAATCCGACTTTAATATATTACGACTTAGTGTAGATGAAGACCAGATTACATTTTATGAGCCATTTATGGAGAAATCCACATAGTTCTAAAGGGTTCATAAACTTTTTTCCTACCAGCATAAATTCTAGGTAGATCAAAGTTTGATGAGAGAGTAACATGATACTTTGATAGATATTTGATCAGTTTCTCATGTGGGTATCTGTCTTGCTTTTTTCAGGCAATGCTAATGTCCATCAGCCAGGCTATATGCCAGAGGCTGGACAACATGGAGGCGAAGCTGCAGATGCTAGAGGCAACATGTAGGGCCTTGGAGGAGAAGTTTGATACTGTGATGGGGAAAAACCCAGGGGCTATTCAGGTACCTATGGTGGCTGGATCACCCTTCGGCGCTACACAGACGTGTGACAAAGTTCGCTGGTGAGCGAAGCATGAATATGATGTGTACGACAGGAAAACACCTGCCACCTGAGTTTCATTAACAGTTTCCTGATGGTTATGTCGTCAGTGTGGTGCCCCAGACCAACGTGGTAATGAGCAATGACCGTCCTAAACCAGGCCAAGAGGAGCCTCTTCCTCGCACCACAGACTCACTGGAGAATCTTCTCAGCAAGTGAGGCCTTTTGTGATTGGTGTTCTGTGCATATTTTCAGATAGCTAAAATCTCCACACATGAATCATTCATTAAAAGGTTAATTTGCTAGTCATCATTGTTATTACCTTTTTACTACAGCTACATATGTACAGGATATAAACAAGAAACTAGATTGAGTTCAAAGACCTTGCTTTAATTAAGCAACTGCTCTCAAATCATGGTTAATTAACATTTTGTGGTTTCTAGTTTTTAAATTTTACTTAATACAATAGGTCATTTCAGCACTGAAGCCATGCTCTTACACTTGACTTTTTGTAACATGTTTAGTGAATCAGTAACAACTGAATATTTGGCTGACAGTACGGTGGGCAGAGGGAAACAAAAAACAATCGTCCTAAAGGTGCCAGGGCCAGAAGAGAGTCAGGAGGACCTGGAGAGTGGGTCAGAAGCCAGCGACTCTGTGTCCAATAGCGGCCAATCCTCAGGGCAGAACACCAACAATGTCACACTCATCACACTTAACTCAGAAGGTGAGAGGCTGCATTTAGAAGATGGCAAGAAAATGCTTCAAACAGGTTTGCTTCGCTTCTTTACTTGATCTGGTTCATGTCTTTTTAGATACTATGTGAGAAATGGCACTACTTCCTGAAAGGACTAATCAGCGTGCAAATGTGGTATATGCCGTGTAAAATATTGGATGCGAGGGTGTGTGTGTGTGTGTACAAATCATTTGAAGCTGTGTGTGTACAAATCACTATCCTGGGTGCTCGGGAAAATGTATAGGCTTTCTATTTGTCTGACCAAGTAAGCTGTCCACAGGGGGAAAAATAAAGGAAAAAAACCCTCTTTTCTATGTCTGACAGATTATGTCAATGAAGGGTTTAGACAGTGAGCTGTGAAGTGATTTTGTGAAATTGATTAGCCCTTGTTAAATGTTAAACAGTACGCATGTATAAGGGAGTTTTTGTGTGTGTGTGTGTGTGTGTGTGTGTGTGTGTGTGTGTGTGTGTGTGTGTGTGTGTGTGTGTGTGTGTGTGTTTTAAAGCTGTTTCAGACTATTTCTGACTTTTTAAGGACTGTGTAAGCTCTGGAATGGGCTAAAAGGGCTGGTTCTGATTGAAAATCTTATTATTTGTTGTCAGGTTTGTGGTTTCTGAGAGAGACTTTGTGCAATTCACAGCCATTCCTGTGCGTATATCCTATTATTTGAAGCTGTGAATTTTAATGAGAGTGTGTTTGAGTAGCTGCAGGGCGTCATGTGGTTTTTAAAGAAAACTTTTGTTCTTTTTCATTCCACATGTCTTTCCTGCTTTCAACTTTTGTCATTATCAGTCACGTCTTGGCTCCATCTGTCAACTTGGAGTGGAACAGGCTTCTCAGTATCAAGCCTGTCACACCAGCTATCTTTGTGCACCCGTTGTGTTCC
This sequence comes from Pangasius djambal, assembly GCA_022985145.1. Lineage (NCBI taxonomy): Eukaryota > Metazoa > Chordata > Actinopteri > Siluriformes > Pangasiidae > Pangasius > Pangasius djambal. The sequence continues at coordinate 12,257,467 of CM040983.1, forward strand.
TGCCGTTTTCTCCTATCGGTCAGGCATCTCTGTGATTTTCACTGATTTTCTGTTGGATGCATCAGACAAACCGGACACCCTGATAATATCATTCTTATCCACAGAATCGACTGTAGATATTTTTTCTTTACTTTTATTTTTTGCTCTGCTAACAGCTTCTTTTTGAGAAAAATATAAAAGTCTTGGATTTAGGGCCATGGGAAAAGCAGGATGGAGGCAGTATTTTTAACTGTGGTTCATTATATTCTAGTTTACACAGTGTTTGAAAAAATCACAGTAGTAATTCTCTTACTCTACACTGGCTTATTAAGTCCCGAATAGTCAAGAGATTGTTTTTTTTGTTTTTTTTTTTAACTCCCCTCTTTAGGTATAAATATTGACCACCAGGGGGCAGTTTTGTATCAGGGCCATAAGCATTGTGAAACTCTCTGCCGCATGAATACTTAGTCTACAGATTGTTCTATAATCGGGCTGGGGGTTAGGGGATACATTCACAGTATTTCTTTCCCCAATTAGTCTTATTTCTTCAAAGACATGCACTTGTCTGCTAGTTGTCAGGCACCGTACTTATGTGCATAGCAGGTCATAGACACAGAGACTAAATAAACAATTACTACATTTGTGTATTATAAACAGTGAAGCACATAAACTATCCCACCTAATATAAAACATGGTTGAAAAATAAACAAGATGGTTTAATGCCATAGTTCCCAAGCCTGTCCCTCCTCCACATTTTTACTCGATTAGAGATCCTGGAGTACCAGCTTGTCTGTGTTCTTAATTGCTTGGTTCATGTGGTTTATTGCAGGACTGAGCACATTGCTGCTTCTCTCTAGATCTGTCACGGGTACTATATGAATGAAGAAAGATGTTTTATTTAAGCTGCTTGCTACGATTTTGTTTATACCACCATTTCTCCTTGGGATCAATAAAGTGTTATCTTATTGAATTGGTTGATCAGAAGGTGTCAATTAATTTTCCGTAGTAACAACTCTGACTGTCATTCCGGCTGCAAGGTTTATATGTTTGTGCTTGTTCTAATACGTTATCATTTCTCTAGTAACCACTTGCACGGGAACTTGGCGGACGCTCCACATAAGTGGATTAAAAACGTCCACAGTTGTTGTGAATTTTTCTGTGAGGAGAGGTTTATTTTCGGGTCTCCAGTGTCCCAGTCAGAGATAAAGCTGTAATATTACATTTCCTACAATGTCTTCAAGATGGAGGGCTTGACAGTTTTGCTGTAACATGACAAGCTATTTTTTTTTTTGTCTTAATGAAAAAGAGAGGCTGGTGAAGAAACAACTGTTTATAGCTGCTATAATGTAAGTGATAACATGATCTATCTTGTTTCCTGGATGTTCCACAACATTAAATGCAACTGTAAATGGATAAAGTGCATGATGTGTTGCTCTTTAATAAATACAAATTGTTAGTGTTGGCAGTTTGCTGTGGCATAAGAGAAATAAAACACTATGGGACATGCTGTTATGGTAAAATAATCAGTGTTGGGGTGGCAACGCCCATGTTGATGATTTTCATATAACAGTACGCCTTGACATGTTTTATATAACATGTAAACGTATAACATATATTATTAAGTAGAGCTGAAGCAAAACTAAGTATCTGTCTAAAAGCGAGAAGGATACAGATGTAGAAAACATTTCCTGGTTTACTGTTATTCATTTGTGTCAGACCATATGAGACAATATTGCTTGCTTTCCAAAGCAAAACGACAACAGACAAGTCTGAGGGACCAGTGTTTAATTATAAGGAGGAATTCCTAATATGTGTGTCTGCACATTCGGTAGCTCTGGAGGACATTTTAATGGAGATGATTTACACACTATTACTGCTTAATTTCAAAGCTAAGCAGTAATAGGGTGTAAGCTTATTTAGAATTGTGTAATATGATCAGATCTTTCATAATATTTGGATATTTATTGGACTTTATTGACAAAATTTAAAAATGCCAAGAGCCTGTAAAACCATTTTACTGCTATTGAGGAAGTTTTGTGTTTCCAAATAAAAACAAAAAACAAATTGTTTGGAGGGGGAAAAACACTTTGTTTTCTCGGGCATCTTAAGCATTTTAAATTAATGTGTTTGCTGGCATATGAGGAAAAAAATAATTAACATGTGATGATCATGATGGTCTACTCTTCTTGTGTGTTTCTGTGCAGAGGACTATCCTGCAGGAACGTGGCTCGGGGATGAAAATAATCCAGAGATGCGTGTGCGCTGTCCCGTGTCTCAAAGCGACATGCTGCACATCAGCAGTAACTGCCGCACACCGGAGAAGATGGCGCTCACGCTGCTGGACTACCTGTTTCACCGTGAGGTGCAGGCCGTCTCTAACCTGTCTGGCCAGGGCAAACACGGCAAGAAGCAACTAGACCCGCTCATGATCTACGGCATCCGCTGTGAGTATCCCACCCACAAGTTCACACACGCACATCTAAATCTACACACTGTGCTGTAGCCTTTTATACACCATGTGATAAGGAACCAGTTCAAGGAGATCAAAATCATTAAAACCATTATGGTGGGTTTTGCGTTCATGCCTGCTCTTATGACTTTATTCTTATTTGTTCAGATATTTTCACTGTCTTTGGAAATATAACATGCTGAATTTGTGCTTTTGGAGAGAGAGGCTATGATTTGTAAATCTAAAGGATTCCAAAATGCAGATCTGCTTAAACCCTTAGACCCTATTCCTAAGCCAGTATGCTCTGGCATGTCTCACATCACACACACACTCTTTTTTCTTTTGTTAGAGTATTCTAACAAAAAAGTCAAAGCCCAGTGTTGCAAATTTAATATGCAAAGTGATCCATCATGAACCTAGAAATTATGGTGCTCTCAGGCTCTAAGTTCTTACTTCTTCCTGCTCAAGGCAGGTTAAGACAACTTGAAGTCAATCTTCATCTGCCCTGATATGGAACAGATTGAAAATGTCAAAGGAAATCCTAAGTGGCATTCTCAGAGATTGTGTCACAGAGTACAAGTAATGCACCAGTGATATTGAATGGAGGACTGTGATAAATGATGAGAGCATTGCTTTCAGCCATGACCTTTCCAGCAATAGGCTTTACTATAGTAAAGTTGATTTGAGCGAAGACATTTAAACATTAAATACATCTAAATCACACAGTAAACTAACTGCTAAAGATGACAAGGTTTTAGATATGAAGGGTTATTTTCTCTAGCAGCCAGAACGTAGTGTAGTACTTTCATAACATGAAGCATAGTTTTCCTACATACGGTGTACCGTGAGTGTGCCAATGTTTATATTCGCTGTGTATTTAAAGGAGATGAATAGTATGGAGTTTGTGGTCTGCTGCAACTGGAGCACCTTTTGTGCATACACTCGCTCACACACACATACACACTGCTGAGGCATGTCTCAGTGTAGAGAAGTGATAGCTGCTTTGATAGCTCAGCCACACCCAGTCACATTCATCCACACCCTTTTGGTTAATTCGACCACCCATACTCTCAGTGCCAATGTGACCTGCTGAAGCTTTACTTCAGCTCCCCAGCATCTCGCTAAACAAACTGGACCCAGTGTATAGCCGCACACTACCTTATTGTTAGTATAATGGTTGGGGGTTTTCATTTTCTTGTCATACGCTGGGTGTGAAGCTGGATCAGGGCTGTTAGAATGAATCTCTGTGTGAATACTATTTAGGTTTGTACAGTAATAAAAAAAATTTTCATGCATGAATGTTTCAAATACTGTATTCTACTTTGTCACTTAACATAAATATACAGAAGCATGTGTTAATTTTTTTTTGAATGACTCTTGATCAGTGATGTAGAAAAATGGGTCAGAATAAAGGAGTAAAGAATCATTAATGGTATTCTTTATTTTTACACATTTTAATACATCTATTTATTAATGAAATATATTTTTAAAAAGATGTTCCATGTAAGTTGTTAAATATCAGCAGACGTTTTAGTGCCACTCTTGATGTTTTAATAGGCAACTAGAAGCTTCTACAACAGCATTATTCCATACCATGTAGTGAGTATAAACACTATATGGCCAGAAGTATATGAACACCCGACTGTCACACCTATATGTGCTTTTTGAACATCCCATTCCAGATTTAGTCCCCTTTTGCTGTTATAATAAGCTTGATTCTTCTGCAAAAGGCTTTCTTGTAGATTTTGGAGCACGGCTGTGGGCATTTGCTCATACAGGCACAAGAGCATTAGTGAGGTCAGACACTGATGTCAGGCAAGGAGGCCTGGCACGTAGTTGTTATTGCAGGTCATCTCAAAGGTGTTCAGTGGAGTTGAGGCCAGAGCTCTGGGCAGGCCAATGAGTTCTTACACTCCAACCTTGGCAAATCATGTCTTTATGGAGCTCGCTTTGTACACAAGGGCATCGTCATGCCGGAACATGTTCGGGCCTCTGAGTTCCAGTGAAGGGAAATAGTAATGCTACAGCATACGAAGATATTCTATACAATTGTGTGCTTCCAACTTTGTGGCAACAGTTTGGGGAAGAACCACATATGAGTGTGATGGTCAGGTGTCCACAAACATTTGGTGATATAGTGTTTATTGATTAGGACGCCTGTCCGCGGCATAAAATTTTAGGTTAATGAATATTCAACTTCATTTATATAACTGAATACTAATTCAAATTCAATTGCAAATTGATTTTGACACACCTAAGCTGGACTAATTATAAATACTTGATTGAATTCTTGGCCCAAACAATTTTAAGTGAGAATAAATTTTTTTTACTTTATAGGTCATCTGTTCCACAAGTTTGGCATCACCGAATCAGACTGGTACCGCATCAAACAGAGCATTGACTCCAAGTGTCGCACAGCATGGAGACGGAAACAGCGTGGCCAGAGTCTGGCGGTCAAGAGCTTCTCCCGCAGGGTACCGGCTGCCCGCACTGGCTCAGGTAACAGTGCCATGACCCAGACATTATGGCATTGAGGCAGGTTTAAGTCTCTTGTTTGATAATTTCTGTGTGTGAGGCTCAGCTGTTCTGCGCTCTCGAGAGAAGCTTCAACCTCAGAATGTGTGAGTCGGCAGGGTTTTCAACAACAGATGGTTGTAATCGCAGCATAATGCTTCCCATCCCATTTCTTCCTCTTTGAGATCTGTGGGCTACCACTTCTGACCTGCTGGCACACACCCCAAATATCCTGTATAAGCCCACCATAGTGGCCTGTAAATACACACACACACACACACACACACACACACACACACCCTGCAGAGCTAGCATTTTGCACTCCTTTGGAAACAGTGCTCTCTGCCCTGTAGTTTAAGCTGTTATTTGGTGAGGATGCAGGGGGCGGTGAGGGGTAAGTACTCGCCTCGGAAAAGCACCCTCACAAGTACAGATCATTATAGGTCAGTATAAATCAAGTGGACAACTTTTTTCAGCACAGTTGTCATTTGAGGCCTCGTGGATTTCACAATTTGAATTTATATGATGTCTATATTCAGAGTGACACAATCCACATTAATTTGTCCGAGGAACCTTGTTCTACTCTCTGTCACCTTATGTAAGTCTAAAATGAAAATTCTAAAAGTCTATAATGACACTTGTTTTTTTAATGTGAGAAAATGTATCTGAATAAACGTGATATATGGCAGTTATATAGGTATTGTCATAACTATAATCAGTTTTCTTGTTGAGTAAAAGAAAAATCTGTTAAATATTCTAAATAGATAACAGTTTTCAGCAGGCATCAGTCATGCTTTTTTGCCAATCTCAGACATTTATTGAGCTTATAGTGCACTAAATCGTATGTATTGAAGTATGTGTGAATACTATTTTTACATGGATTTCAGATAATGTGAGAAATGCAAATATTAATTAACAAGAAAACTTTACATTTTTAAATAAATAAAAATAAATCTAAAACATTAAAGTTTGTGATATAATTATATTGCTACCTCATGTTATAATTTTTTTTTTTTTTTAAATTGTTGAGATTGACGAACGTTGCATCCAGGGTATATTCTCGCCTCATGCTCAGCGTTCCTGAGATAGGCTCTGCATCCACTGTGACCCTGAGCGGAATAAATTGGTTACTGATGAAAGTATGAAATTCAAATGCAATCTTTGAAGAAAGTGGTTAATGTGAAGTTTTTCTGAAAGTACTACTTGTGGTTCCAGCTGGTCAGGAGCTTGTTACGCCCAGCCTAGGTGTGGCTGCTGTTGACCACTGTGATGATAGTGAGTGTTTAGGCTATGGGGCTGCGTTTACTTTTGACTGCAGGGGTACAAGTGTGTTTTGATTGCTCACAGGCGCGTCCGTGTTGTGTTTTCAGTGGTGGTTTATGCTGTATAAACATGTGTAGTTTGGACATTACACAAGTGTGTCAGGAGTGCGTGATGGGGTTTCCGCAAGTGTGAAGCACATGTATGCTTGTATAATTGCTATAATGTATGTGCGCAGCATGTGTGGCCTGTATGTATGTATATGTTTGCTCATGTCTTAAGGTATTGCTTAGCATGTAGGTCATGTGTATGTGTGAGAGATTGTGTTTATGAGAGAAAATATGTAGCATGTCTTAACTGCGTCATCTTTCCAGTTTATTGTTAATGTTAAATAGCCTGTGTCTCTCTGTCTTTTCCCCTCTTCCTTTCCCAAAGAAGACACTTGACACAGATGTGGTGTGTGTGTGTGTGTGTGTGTGTGTGTGTGTGTGTGTGTGTACAGAGGGGGTCTCGGTAACAGAAACAGCATCTTTGGAGAGCTCCACACAGCAGGCCCTCCAGTACGCACTGGCTGGTGCAACCCAACAGGTCCAGATCCACCGCATAGGAGAAGATGGACAAGTGCAAGTGGTGAGTATACACACACACACACAGCACAGATGCTTGTGAGTTCCCCTGGTGGGTATTTGAAACAATCTAAACATTTATGCACTGTCTTTCTTCCCCAGTTTCTATCGGTTGAACACACACGCTTATCTCCACAGGAGAGTGTGTGTGAGGCCCTGTGCTGCGTGCATGTGCTTGTTAATGTTAGTGTTTAATAAAGCTGATCTTTGAAAGTGGAACACTTCCTGTGCTCCTCTCAAGAGCCTTCACGGACCTATGAACCATACAGCTGCATTTGGTCAAATCCTCCCACACACGCACACACAATTTCTTTGACATATATATGTTTCAAATTAATAAGGTGGGGTTTGTGATGTATAGCCATAAGCTTGGCAATTTTTCTTATTTTCTAATGATGTGATCATGATGAACAACTACACTGCCCTCCAAAAGTTTGGAAACGCCTGAACAAAATGGGGTTTTG
>CM040983.1:12264858-12275134 GCA_022985145.1 Pangasius djambal
ATCATCTTTGGGCAATCCTCCAGGAGGCTTGGAGTAATATATCAAGTCAATGTTTGAATAAACTGACTGCTCGGATGCCTAGTGTTGTCCCTTATTATCAATGCAAAATGGTCACTAACTAAAGAGGATTTATGCTGATATTGCCCAAAAACCCTATTTTGTTCAGGCGTTTCCAAACTTTTGGAGGGCAGTGTATGATCAGGAGCTAATAGTTGTAGTTAAGATTTACTTTTTATACATTTTAGAGTGTTACACATGTTCCTTCACGATGTGGCAAAATGGTCAAAAAGAGAATGTTAAGATATTAATAGTGATCCAGTTAAAATTATATTTTGAAAGGTGATATAAAAAATGACCCAAATTGCATATGACTTCAGAGACTTTTTTTGCTGCTGCTGCTGTCTGGCAATTTTTTTCCTTTCTTCCTTAATGTTCGTTTCCACTGTTGGTAATGGTTTTCCTAAACACTTTATATCTTTGCTATATTCTTCTCCAGCTCAGTGACATGGCAATATTATCTGATGGTCTTGTAGTAGTGGTTTTGCTCGTTCTTCCCATTGACTTTACTGCCTGAAAGGGGCCTAAAAACATTTGAGCCTAGTCAAGAACCTAGCCAGGTGCTGACTGTTTTAAATCATTAGACACTTTTGTGAGAAACATTGAGTTTATCTAGAGCAGGTCAAGAAGCAGAAACAGCTGAAACAAAAACTGACCCATCAACTGGTCCTAGAAGATGAGGACATCAAGCTCTAAATCATATATTCATACCATAAGCATGTAATAATACAGGGGAATAATGATATATTAGTCTTTATAACACTCAGAATGATTGTGAACACCATTGAATTTAATGATATTGTTTTCTGTAGTAGTACAGGGAGGTAGAAGGGATGTGAAAGTCAGAGAGAGAGAGAGAGAGAAAGAAGTCGACTGAGCAGCCAGGACCTACTGTTTAGCAGTTATTAGCCTCTTGATATTACACAGGAGCTTAGTGGGAGCAGCTGAGGCTGAAGTTTACAAGGGCAGTTAATGCACGAGAGGAAATGTAAAGCACACGCACTGGCAGGACAAGGCCTCTGATGGCTGCTACGCAAGTGCTGGCTTTAATGTGCACAGGAGAACCAAGCAATGCCTCGATTTTATGCCTCAGAACAGCTGCCAGGACACACACACAAACTTGCTCTCTTTATTTCCCCTGTCAGATTCCACAGGGACACCTCCATATAGCTCAGGTGCCACAGGGGGAGCAGGTGCAGATCACACAGGACAGTGAGGTAAGCATCCCTGCTTCTAGATTTGAATTTTTTTTCTCTCTCCCCAACCCCCCTTCTCTCTCTCTCTATCTCTCTCTCTCTATCTCTGTGTATGTAACACTGTGGTTTAGTGTAGATGTCACTGATTTCAGAATGTGGCACACCCATTCAAATTGACGCCAAACCAGCTTTTTTTTTTTTTTTTAAATTCAAGTTTATTTTTCAAATCGTAGTCAAACAAATCATTTTAAGGGGGTTTTGGGAAACGTGAGCACTTTTTTCTGTCTTTAGTCGGGCATTTAAAGTACACATTGTGACAGATTCAGTAACCAGTAACTAAGCCTCCTATGATCACAAACACCTGAAGCTTATTAACACGCAATCATGAATTGCAGCGGTTTCATAATGTAAGCGTCATTCCTTGAGAATTATGATCGCTCAGAGAGAATTATTGTCTCCTTCAATGCAATGCAGTGTCTTTCATTTCCTGAGGTTTTGGAATCACTCGAGAATAAATTGTATAAGGAGTAATTGCATGTGAGTTACATAATATCCATCTGGACACAAATGGCGCAACAATAATCATACGTTAAGCCTCAAGGAGCCAGTTGTATATAAAAGAATTAAGATGTTATCTGAGAAAAAGGAATAAAGGTAATAGAGTAGTTTCCTGTGGGTTTGAGGGCCCTGATTGGCCTGATGCGAGACGCAGTTGAGGGCTTTTCTACTTTCACTAGCTGCTTGCTTTCCTCACGTAGTCTTCATAATCAGTGTCCCCCTGTTTCTTCTCTCTTTTTATGTTTCCTTTCTGTTCTTTCTTCTTTCATCTTTACACTTCCAATGTTCTTCTAATTTGTCATCTTTATTTAGGCTGCTCTCCTCTCTGTCTTTTCACTGTCTCAGTCTCAAGCCATATCCGTTCTTACTAAAGCTATTAATACAGCACATTCATCTCTGTTTGTGTTTTCCCCTGTTGTAATCAGTGTTGTGTTCTGAGATCATTAGGCAGGAGTGGAAGCTGGGGCAGACAAGGTAGTGGTAATATTCTGTGCTAGTGACCGAAAAGTTGTGGGTTAAAAATCCCAGGAAGATCAGTTACAGTTGGGCCCTTAGCAAGGTTTATCACACACATCTACTTAGCTGTGTATTTAGATTGATTTCTTTGGATATGTTGCGTTTGGTAAAAGTGTCTTTTAAACAAAGATGCTGAAATGGAAAAGGGACAGCTGTTCCAAAAGCATAATTTCTGGTGAATTTGGAACTACAAGTGTCTTATTTATGGCACTAGGCTGCAACATTTCCAAGCTGCACTTCACATATAATCTTTGTATCAAAAACTTTAAAGTTACCCCAAAGAACATATTTTTTAATATTGAATAATGGCTTAATGGTGTCGTCCTACAAAAATGTTATGAAAAAACAGAAAAGGCAGAAGAACTGGAGTCACGAGACACACAAGAATTGGCGTTCCATTAGCTGCATTTAGCAAAACGTGATTGGTTCTTATATTTTATGATGCAATAGCATTTTTTTTTTCTGATATTTTTCAATGAGATTCTTAAACAGAATGTGACAATACACAGTTTTCAGTTTTCTCATAGCCATCAAATGAACTCCCCTGAAAGGATTTAATCATCACTTGATATTTTAGAATGTTTACCGAACTTTAACAACTAATCTTGACCTGCTTTTATTTCTAGTGAAATATTTGACCTTTTTTTTTTTTTTGTGAGAATTAAAATGTATAGCATTTCATGGTGACTCATTGGTCTGTTTATTTCCAGTCCGTAACCAGATGGCTCATTTCTGGCTATGCAAAAAAAAAAAAAAAAGTTTATACAACAATTTGGCCTAGAGTGGAATACAGACTGAATTTATGGGCAGTTCCCTGAGACTGAACTTTCTCATTTTGTTTTGCTGTTTGTGGCTTTTGGACAAGCAGATGTATTACATTCTCATGAATTTTGAGATATTTAGAACGCAGATTTAGAACCAAGCAGATGGTCTTGAGTGACTTGTGGATCAATTCCAGTCATGGCACTGAAGAGTGACGCATGCTGATGTTCCGCATTAATGATGTTGGGTAAGGAATATGACATATGTCAGATATAGACACTATAAGGTGTGCTTTGGTTCTGCTTGACCCTATCAGTAAATATGATGGTAACATCATAGGATTAGGCAACATGTTTGCCTAATATTTGAATATTGGGATTATATTCATGTAATATATCTGTGCCATAAGGGGGTTCATTAAAGTGTTTTCACACTGGAAAATGTTCTTGGCTGCCAAAACTTTGAGAATCTGTTTTTAAGCTTTAGTTATTGGCTACTCAAAAATTGTTATGTTTTATAATGTTGCTTCATTATTTAACCTGATAGTCTCTCATGGTCTTATTATTCAGTTATTTATCCCAAAGCGTATTATTCAGTACCCTCTATAAAACAATGTAGTTAGAGGAATGTAGTCATGAGAGTTTTCGAGCATTATATTATAAGTGTTAGACCTATTTAGTCTTTTCATTTTTGGTCAAAATTTTAGACCTTTTTGTTCCCCCATCTTTTAGCCATTTTGACCAAGTTTTTGGTGCATCTGTAATAAACAAAGTTAACTGATGTCACCTGTATACATGTCTGGTACATGTCTGATAGCTGGTAGAATTCATAGATTTTATTTCACATTAATGAATTCTAAACATTCTTCAGAACGTCTTTCAAGTGGGAAAAATCAGTGGAGACAAGAGCACCAGGCAAAACGTTACCAAGGGGCCGGACTGTCAATCATTCCAGATTCATATGTTGATTATGCTGTTTGTGTTATGAAAAAAAAATAAGACAGCTCTTTTGGCATATTATTGAGTGATAATTTATTCTAGTATTCGCCGATGTTAAAATTCAGAGCCCTCACACTAAATATGTAAAAATTGGCAAGTCTGATACAGTCATATGAATTTTTTTTTTTCTGTATTTCCCATCTCACCTCACAATTTGAAGTTCCCTGATGTTGGAGGAGAATAATGATTTCTTAGGCTTTATAATGCTATGATTGATTGTAAACACCATTGAATTTAATGAAATTGTTTTCTGTAGGTAGTTTAGTGTGAGAAAGAAGTAGACTGAGCAGCCAAGACCTACTGTTTAGCAGTTATTAGCCTCTTGATATTATACAGCAGTTTAGTGGGAGCAGCTGAGGCTGAAGTTTACAAGAGCAGTTAATACACTAGCACTGTAGTTAATGCACTGTAAATGAGAGAGACTTTCCAAAACACCACATTAAATGCATGCAAACGTAAGCGTGAATGCCATTAATGCAGAGTTGATGGGCATATTCCTAATGAAACAGTGAGTAGTGGGGGGAGAGAAAATCTATATAGGTTTTTTCAGTTCACTTGGGGAATGCAGGCAAAGTTTTTCTCCTCTTTTAACTTTAGTGATATTGTTTGTTGTTGGAGTTCAAAGCTGGGCCTGCCTCATCAAAGCCATTTGTTTAAAAGTTTGAAAAGGAAATGAGCTCTTATTCCCTGCTGCTCACATCTCCAGTGTGTTCGAGAGAGGAAGTCTGTGTGTATATGTGTGTCTGAGAGCGTGCATGCGTGTGTGTGTGTTTGTGTGTGTGTGTGTGTGTGTGTGTGTGTGTGTATACACGTGTGTCTGTGCTCACTTCCTGCCAATATTTAGATGAGAAAATAACGGGAGATCCTACACACAAAAGATGAATAGTTTGCTTTCTTTTTCTTCCACAGCATTTTGTGTGTGTGTGTGTGTGTGTGTGTGTGTGTGTGTGTGTGTGTGTGTGTGTGTATGAATGTGGTGGTTGTGCCTTTCTCTAGTGCCACTGTGTGCTCATTTGTGCTTATTGGAGTGACTCTCATTTTTCTCTTGTGCGTGTGTTCTAGCCATAAAATACCAAAAAAAAAAAAAAAAAAACCCAAACCAAAAACCAACATGAAAGCTTACAAAGATTAACATGCTGACAGCTGGAGGTCTGATCACACACACAAGATGACCAAATAGCCTGATTCATTGAAATACAAGAATGAGTCACTGAAATAAAAGCATGATTCACAGAAATAAAATGTGGATTACTTGAAATAAAAGAGTTCACATGACTGTTGTGTTCTGATTGCTCATCTAAAACACGTGGGGTTTAAAGGGAGGAACCTGGTAATACCTGTATAATCTATTAGTACATGTGTGTGTGTGTGGAAAGTCCACTCATGCTTCGGCTGTAATAATGCTTGTTTCTTTTCCAGGGCAACCTTCAGATCCACCAGGTGCATGTTGGGCAGGATGGACAGGTAATACCTTCCTCTCTCCACCACACACACTTCTCTCTGTTTCTGTCTGTCTGTCTGCTTCTCTGTGTCTGTCTGTCACATTATCTTACTCTCATTCACGTTCTCTTTCTCCTTTCTCTCACTCCCTCATGCTCTGCCTCACTCTCTCCTCTCTGTCTCTGTCTGTCACTTTCTCTCTCTCTCTCTCACTCACTGTTTCTCATAGTCTTACATGCTCTCTTTCTCTGTCTGTCTTTTTGTTTATCTGTCTCTCTGGCTATCTCTGTCTGTTTCCCATTCACTGTCTCTCAAGCTCTCTATGACTACTCTTTCTGTCTCTCTCTCTCCCCCTCTCAATTAAATTAACTTCAGTTCAATTCTACAAGCTTTATTGGCATGACCATATACATATACAGTATTGCCAAAGCATTACAGGAAAGAGAAGAACTGTTATTAACAAACATATAACACAGAGTTCCCGTATAGAAACATGGAGATGAGAGAAAAGAAATTAAGTGTTAATAACAATAGTGACTTAAAGAAGTAAAATAAAAACCAAATAGAAGACAAACAGGGTCAACACACAGTTGTGTGTCTGTGTTTGAGTGAGTTACTCACTGTCCCTCGGATTGTGGCCGGCAGATATGTACTGTCCTGTTAAAACACAGCTCTCCTTCATTTCTCCTAATGAAATGGGCAGTTTGTCGGTGCTGGGCAGAAGAGAGAATTGGGAGTGTGTGTTTAGAAATTTTTTGAAGCAAGTGTTTGAATTTGTTATACCCTGTTAGAAAGTGCAGCTCTGTCTCCGCTATATTGCTGTTGCACTGTATACACACTCTCTGCTCTGCAGGGAGCCATGATTTCTTACAGCGGCCCATCTCGATGGCCAGTGTGTGTGTGCTTAGTCTGGACTTTGCAGGAATGGTTCTGTGTTGGTGCTCAGTTACTGTGCGCAGGTAGTCAGCTGCAGTGTAGTGTCGATTTGTGTACCAGTTGGTGCTGTCTGATGAGGTCTCTCTCTCTCTCGCTGTCTCGCTCCTTCTCTCTCTCTCTCTCTCTCTCTCTCTCTCTCTCTCTCTCTTTTTTGTCTCTGTCTATCTCTCTCATTCTGTCTCTATGTCTCTCTCTCTGTGTCTCTCTTGCTCTGTCTCTTTCTGTCTCTCTCTCTCTTTCTCGTTCTGTCTCTCTCTTGTCTTTTTCTATCTTTCTCTGTCTGTCTCTCTCTTTCACTCTCTCTTTCACTCTCTCTTTCACTCTCTCTATCTCATGATGTGAAACAGTGCTCTTCCTTTATCTTAGCTGTCTTAGCTCTGCGCCCGCTCACATCAAAGAGGCCTCAAATCAAAGGACACAAGTGCAAAAGTCACAGATATACACACCATTTACGTCACATGTTGTGTATGCATGACTGCAGTTGTAAAAGGGTGTGTAGTAGGAAGATATCATCCTGTATAGGACTACTCTAATTATACATCACATTATGTACCTCATAAGGCCTGTTTTTTCATACTAAATTAGTACTCCATAAAAGATCACAAACATGCATATTTTCTAATTAGATCCAAATCTACATCATCCCATCAGACAAAAATAGGGTATTAATTTCCACCCCACCAAATATTAAGCATCTCACTGTATGATGTTTTACATTTTTAGTTACCTAATTCATTTTATTAATTTAGAAAAGCAATTTATTTCTTAATGTAGTGCTCACTGTGTGTGTGTGTCCTTACATGTGCACTTCTGTGGTTAAGTGTTTAAACGTATAGAAAGCACTATTAGTTAAAGCTTATTTTTTGTATACTATGGTTGTGCAGTTTTGGAAAATGACCCAGCTTTTATTGTTTTGGCTTTGTGATCCAGCACACTGGATTTGAGTCTCCTTTAATTTGACACCCATATGAGTTGAACCATGTAGGAATTACAACACTTTTCATACACAGTCTTCACATTTTACTGGATCAAATATAACTGAACAGTTAATTGGCTGCTGAGTTGTTTTTGGCTGACTGTGTGCCGTTTTAATGCTGCTTGATGCACAAGCTTGGCATTGGCATCTTGAGTTTGTTACTGTTATGTTTCAACATGAGGACCGACAAAGTTTCAATTCTAGTTAAGTAGGTCATCCTGAGGAAGACAAATCCAAACAAATCAATTCGAGACATAGACAAAGGATTAGACATGTCAAAGCAAACTGTTTGCTATACCAACCACAAAAATTTGTTAAGAAGTGATAATACGCTGGTGAGTTTGTTGCCATGGAGCACCGCAGGAATGAATGGATCAAAATTACTTTTGATCATCAAGAAAAATGTTGAAATAGCAAAAAGCACTCTCCATATTTTGAGTGGAGACTTGTC
This sequence comes from Pangasius djambal, assembly GCA_022985145.1. Classification (NCBI taxonomy): domain Eukaryota; kingdom Metazoa; phylum Chordata; class Actinopteri; order Siluriformes; family Pangasiidae; genus Pangasius; species Pangasius djambal. The sequence continues at coordinate 12,272,749 of CM040983.1, forward strand.
AAAGACTAACACAAAGAGATGTTACAGCAGCATGGCATCAAAGGATGTATACTCTTAGAAAATTTAAAACCATTTGGCCATCTCTGTAGTGAAACCCTGAGAGGTTCTGTGCAAAACCCTACAACAATGTGTTTCCCAGTTAGAAAGAGTTCCAAGGAGAATTAGTTTATGGGGCTAAGAACCTTTAATTACCAAACCAACCCATAAAGAATTTATTTTCTTTTTTCTTTCTTTTCCCCATTTTTCTCCTCAATTTGGTCATTTGCCAATCTGCACCCATGAGCTCCCCCATCATACAGTAGCTACCAACAAGGGAGGGTGAAAGCTAACATTCTTCCTCCGAGACACCTGAAGCCAGCCAGCCACCTCTTTGTGAACTATTGCTCATGCTGTGTTGCAGGGCAACCTAAAACACATAAGAGTGTACGCTATCCACTCTTCAACATACATGAACCCACAAATGGGCATGATTGGCTAGTAATGCAATGATTGACAGGGGAGAGAGCGCATATTACATCCCTCCAACCCAGAGAGCATGGCCAATCTTGATCCCTTGGCTGTGGCATCGTCGGGATTTGAACTTGTGATCTCACAACGATAGGGCAAATAATTCCCTGTTGTGCAACTCAGGAGCTTAAGAACCCTGCTTTCTAAGGCACAAGATATAAACAACAAGACCAGGGTACAGTTTGATTGAATTTTATATTTATTAAAGGTTTTATGGACTGGCAAGACAAAGTTTAATTAACCTAATTTAGTTATCCAACTTAAATTAGGAAAAAATGAGCACGAAGCACAAAACTTAGCAGAAAAATAAGAATAAATAGGTGAATTGGCGACTCTAGGTGTGGATGTGTGTGTGCCAGGTGTCCTGTGATGGACTGAGCAGACCCTGACCAGGATAAAACAGTTACTGAAAATGAATGAATGCCTATATTAACTAATTTTGGATTTTTTTTTTTCATGTCCACAGAGCTTAATGTTCTTAATGGGCTAAAATGAGCATGCATTTTCCTTATTGTTGATAAGATTGAATGCACAAAATATCTCAGTATGACTGCATTACAGACCTGGCAGAGCATCACCAGGGAAGATGTCCAGTTTCTGGTGATGTCTGTTACAGTCATCAATTGCAATGGATTTTCAAACAAGTACTATACACGCCAGTTTTATGTAAGATTATGCTGCTTTTGGTCTTCTGGCAAAGAATGGATGATGTATAAAAATGACTGTGTTTCCTATATGGTTAATTCAATATACATGTAAATCTCTTTAATTAGAGCTGATGTTCTGCTCTTTTACCTCATCATGATTATTTCATGTCAAATGTGCAGAAGCACAGAGCTAAAACAACAGAAACCATGCCACTACTCAATTGCTTACAGACTGCCCTGTTAAATGATGCGATGTGATGTTCAGGCCAGTGCAAACACACAGTAACTTATTCCCGTAACCCTATGTTCCAGATTTTGGCTCTTTAGAAACTCAGACACACAAGCGGCAGAGCCATTTTTTTCCTTTTCTGAGTGTGATTCCCATGGCGAGAAATAAAAATAGCTGTGAAAAATATCAGCATTGTTCTGGTGGTAGCATCCTCGCTACCTTATTGATGTTAGAGCTCTAAAGCAGGGCCTGGCAGGAGACAGGAGAGCACAGAGCAGTTTGTGTCTTCTGCCTTCTGTGTGTATATCTTGGAGGTAGAGTTTGGTTATTAGGCCCCAGACCAATTGCGGTTTATTCTCTGGACCTCCTCCACATCTCACTCCACATCAGTTCTCTCCGTCCTGTCCAAGCATTTTTCTGTGCCTGATCTCCATCCTCATCTTTCCTTTTCATCTCTGTGTGCTATAGTTAGATCCTCTCTCTTCTCCTGTCTTGGTCCTGCTCCCAACCAGTGGCCTTTGCTCCACTCTCAGCAATGTTCAGCTGCAAAGGACCTCACCTGGTAGTGTGAATACTGCACGCACTTATGATATTTCACTCCTATGTGGTTTTTCTAGTGTTTGAAGTTTATGGTGTTCTGGACAGCTTATTGGTCATAAGTAGTAAAGTGGAAATGTTGGTGATTTTGGTCAGTGCTGTGCATAGTGTTGAAAATGAGCAATGATTGATTAATGATTGAAGTGCAGTTCAGTTCTGGGCTTCTGGTCGCTAACAGTGTTGATGTGTTTTTTGGTCGTTCTTGGTCAAGGTCATGGCTCAGCCATGTCTGGGTCAAATTTGAGTTCAGCAATGATGCATAAGTCAAAGGTTAAGTAGGGCTGACAAGGGAAAGGTTACAGGTTGTTTGGCATAGGGGTTAGTGTTTATTCAGTACAAAGAAAAGTATTTGGGGAAAAAAAAATCATTGGAATTAGGTAGTTTTTTTTTTTTTTTTTTTGAAAAA
>CM040983.1:12295141-12448011 GCA_022985145.1 Pangasius djambal
TTTTTTTTTTTTTTTTTTTTTTTTTTTTTTTTTTTTTTTTTTTTTTTTTTTTTTTTTTTTAAAGACAGCTTGTCAGACATGTTCACAGAGCATCCGATTGAAACTAGAGGTGTGTATTGGGACTGGAATCCTGCGGGAGGCAACAAAAAAAACAAAAAAGTTGAGCAAGTGGGTGGATTTTACCTGCACGTAGGTGTGAGTTAGTGGACAGATACGAGGCTAAAATAAAACCATTCATTAACATGAGCATACGGCGGTCCTATGTAACTGCCTGATCTGGGTTGCAGTTGATTAAATTAGGTGTTTCTGTTTAGATTTTAGGCAGTAGAACTAAACTAAAATCATTAGAATTTATCACTGGAAGGTAGAAAGAAAAATAATAAATGCATGAGGGGGATTAAAAACAGTCCTACAAACATGTCTAGTTAAAGACAAATATTTGGAACGCTAAACAGATACAGACACAGATCATGGCATTGTGTTACACCCTCAACACACATTCATTTGTTATTAAGTCATTTTCAAAATATGAATGTTCTCATCCATACCAACAGGGCCTCTTTTGTTGACCAGTAAAATCCGTGAGATTTTAGCGGAATTACTACGAATTTGAGCTATTTGAAAATTCAATTCCTCTTGTTGTAGTCATATCCATCAAACAAACTGATGCTGTAGTAGATTGAGAACACACACTGAAACAGTGCAGTGTCAGTACTTCAAGGCCTGTATTCATTCTTTACAGTGTCAGTGTGTTGCACTTTTCTCTGTGCCACATGTACAAAACTATGGTCTTAATTTTATTTATTTTCTACAGGAATTTGCGATCTAGCAAACAAAATCGAGTGGGTTGGACAAGATATATTGCATTTGAGGTACTAGTGACATGGGACATTTATAATCAAATATTCCATACTACTTATGTTGAAAATGGAAAAAGTATTAAAATTTATTCAGAGGTTGTTTCCTGCCAGGAGCAAAATCAGGGCCTTCTTTACTGTATCAAGTTAAGGCTACATGCCCACTCCAAAGCTAATGCTAATGCAAGCCATACACATAAATCTGCACACACACTTAGCACACACACTTAGTTTCCATATCACTGTAATTATTTTCCGGGTCTACTGTGCATGAGTGAATGAGTGTCAGCACACATACCTGTGAGTGGAGGGAAAACTCTGATGGATTTTTTTTGTAAAGGGGGTGGACACTAGGGGTGTAATGATATGCTCTGCTCATGATTTGATACTGTCTTCACGATTCATGAATGAAGAAAAATTTGGACTGAAAATACTCATTTTTATTTCTGAATCATAAACACTGAAAAATAATGTTCCTTTTTTTTTCTGTCTGTATAAAAATGGGGGAAATGATTGATTGAAACATAATGAGTTCCGTAGCAGCACCTGAGGTGTCATTTTAACCGGAAATAGAGCTCCAAAGTTGGCTAAAATGCCCAGTGGCTTCCGTGGTCTCGTACTCACAGACTGTAGATCCCAGCAGCGCAAAGCTGGTGTCATTTGAAAGCTACTAAAGACCTCTTTTTTTTAAAAAATTATAATGTGGTTGTGTAATCGTATAACTTATAATGTGTGTCAGTCATTGCCATATGGAGCTATCAGGCCGAGCATGCTCTCTATATAATTTATGGGTTGCGCAAATTGGGACCTCCGGTGTTCAAACAGTGCAATTGCATTAGATGCATAATTAATAGAATGATGATTTCCACAATGTGAATCACACATTCCCTCGAAGCACATTGTCAAATTTTTGTATCGCGATGTGTCACAATGTATCATAACACTACTAGTGAATACACATCTGGTACTTCTTTTGAATACTTCTGTCTCTCCCTGTTTGTGTAGTGTGTGACATGCTGGGAGTTAGAGAGCAGGGGTAGACTGTAAACTCTGATTTTAAAGTTCCTGGCAGCCACACACACAGATCCAATAGATGCAAAGTTTCCAGGCAAGGAATTTTTGTCAGTGTAAAAGAATTCATATGGATTTCAAATTCAGAATGTAGCACATGTACCCCAATCCCTGTAGTTCACCTGCATGTTACATGGGATCTGAATGCATGTGCATTCGCGGCACATCAGTGTCACTAGAACAAGAAGTTAATGAGTCCTGTTGGTGTAACAAGCAGCTAACATTGGTTCACACTTGGTTGAGTGCTGAATTGCCTTATGCGCGTTTCACAGAAGTCTTAAATGGTGTCATTCTGAGCAAATCGTGATTCAAAAGCCCTTAATGAACAGAAAACAAGTAGAATTATAAGTTCCTGTCCCTTACCTACAATCTATCCAGAATTTTTTTTTTTTTTTTTTATAATCTTCCAACGTATGTTAAAACCAATTTATTTAAGCCTCCATTTTGGTCAGTGTGCTCATATGCAAACTACATGCAGTTATTTATATTGCAGTTGTAAAAATAATCACATGTGAGGTTTATTTGGCAGTTATTTTTCTATTAAACAGATTATTAAACAGAGTTACACCTTCAATCAGATAAACTCCATTCAAAATGGCCTCAGATGGTTTACTGCTGATTGCAGTTAGATAATAAATATTATTAGACTGCGTGTAAACTCAGATTGTGCCATGAGGTATTTTGAGCAGTTTTCCACTTATACAAGCGTTAACTTGAAACACTGGTTTAGACAAATATATCAGCTTTGTTCCTGTCTCTGCTAGCATGTGGATGTACTACAGAGTGGCCTTCAGTAAATAAGCAGTATGAGTCAGGCTGTCTCAGCTGGCATCCTTTCATCCTGAGCTTTCACTCTGTGCATGTGTATAGGTTTTGAGAGGGACTCAGCTCATTGCAGTGGCCTCTGCTGATGGGACAGGGACGGTGGAGGCGTCTCCTCTGCAGGCAAACGACATCCAAGTTCAATACGTCCAGCTGGGCCCTGTGACTGACCACACAGGAACTGTGCAGGTAAGGAGACACACACACACACACACACACAGACACACACCCTTACACTCTTCCCTATAGGTAACAGTTAACACTTCCACTCAGCACACTTCAGAATGGCAGGTTTGATATAGTCAGGATGGAGCTGCATCTGCTGGATGTATTTTTTATTTTTTTTGTTATTATTTTTTTAAATACCTCCTGTAAATCCTGGCTACCTTCCCACTGCTCTGGCTCCAGCATTTGGGCTCTGCAAATTGGCACATCACGTTAGTTTGTTTTCATAGACTCTCTGTCTTACTCTTTCTATCTTTGTAACTCCTTGTATATGAGGAAGTACTGTAATCATTTCCTTATGGTGACTTTATCATGTTTCAAAGATGCTAAGGCCATGTTTACACAAACACCACAAAAGTTTAAGTGATCCTTCCAATTCCCGGGCACAAGTCACCTTTTGAGGATGTATGGAGTGTGTCATAATGCTACGTATGCTTGGAACGAGGCATACATGTTACATTCATATTTCTGCAGCATGAAGAATATATTCTTCTCCACATCCAGAATGAGATGCAGTCAGAGTTCCAGCAGTTCTGCCCACTGTCTGGATTCTTCTTAGCATTTAAAATCATTTGAGCATGCGAAAGATGGAATGCTCGAAGAAGGGAAAGTAATAATTAGTAAATGAGCTTCAAATCCCTTTGGCATGGTGGTGAAGTAGAGGGTAATGCAGGCCATGTGGAAAGAAAGAGGAGGGCACTTGCTTCCCACTGGAGCCTTTAAAGTGGCCAGTCTGGTAAAACCAAAACAGCTGACTTTCGGGAGTCACTGTGGTCTATATGTTTAAATGGTATTTGATTATGCTAAGGAGAGCGAAGTATAGAAACGAGGAAGTGTGTGAAATTGTGAAACTTGTCTGTGACTCTGCCAGGTGGTTTATGTGAATATCCATCCTTCTCTCCCACCAGGAACAGAGTGGATTCGTCTGAGCCAATGGCATTATAAAACCGTACTAACATCTTTCCCTTCTTGATGATTTGTGGCATTGCGTTTCAGCTGGAATGCACTGAATCAAGCTAGGAATATCTTAGCCACACTCTGTGTATCTGTTCTTTTTTTCACATCTCACACACTCTCATTTGCTTTTTTTTCCTTTGGTCTGTTTCTCCTTCAGTCTACAAACGCCACATGTATTTACTAAATCCTTCCTTCATCTGTCCATTGGTCTCTGCTGGATTCCCATTCAAAAGCTTCACAAATTAATTGAATTTCCAAAAATGTGGTAAAAATTGACTGCAAAAAAGACTTTTGAATCTTTTTCTTCTTCTGTACTGGTATCTGAAAATCCTGAAGATGACATGGCAGGATTAAGGAGAAAAGACCACAAAGTGCATGGCTATTGTTGACTTTCATAGGAAATGAAAGAACCACCAAACATGCATCAGTATAAAGGAGAGATTGTGTCTCCATCATTAGCAGCTAGCTGATGAAGTACAAGATAAATTAGTTGGAACATAAGAGATTAAAAATCTAAAGGTAAATCCTATGTTTTACACATTCAGTCAGTATGTTATAATCTGACAGTTTGCATAAAAAAATATTTGGACTATATCCAAAAGGCATAATAAAACTTTTAGGAATGTTCGAATGGAGTGGAAACATGACTCATGGCCCAATACATCATTGGTGATTAAAAAAAAATTGCTCTTTTTGCATGTCATCTTTCAACCTTTACACCTCAGCCAAGCATTTTTTTAATTTCTTTCTTTCTTTCTTTCTTTTTTTTTTTTTACTGCATTTCCCATTCCTTTTTTGTATGTGTTTTTTAAAAGAAACATAAAATAGGTGGACCCCATATGTACTGTATCTTTTCTTTCAATTCAGTTAAAATTTTATTGGCATGGATGTATGTTCTACGATGTTGCCAGAACATTGGAGGGAAATGGATCAGAATCACCAATAACACTACTAATAGTCATACCAATAATATTAACAAAATTAACAACAGTTGTACGATAATGACATCAATAATAACAATAGATATTGCTACATACTTTATAGTGAGTATTGTTCTACACCCTTCACCAAGGAAGTCCTGTAGTTTATCAGATGGAAACCTCTGATCAATGTTTGTGATTAGAATTCAGAGGTATTTAGATATTAAAATTTATCAAGACTTTTTACATTTTTAACAGTCAAGTTGTCATACAGTGTGCACATACTCCCTCCTCTCTGAGAAGCCAGGTGTACTTATTCAGGCTCGCTCTGTGCTTTGTATCTGCAACAGTGAGTAGATACTGTGCCAATAAGTCCTCTCTGTTTAGAGCCGGATAGCACTCTGGCTGACTTTGTCTTTTAGTTTCACAGTGGCAATGTTCCACACAGGTGTCTTAACTCTGTTTGATGCTAGTTGATGATTTTATTGTGTTGTAAAGTGACGCTGATCTGGGTGTGCTTTGTGTTCATGCCAGTAACAGGGTAAGTGACCCTCTGAACCAGCTGACTATGGGTACCCTCTTCGGAATCAATTTGTGGGTCTGTAGTGCCTTAAAATGCAACGCCTCCCTGGGATTAAGTCGCTTCATACTATTTTTGGAATTGGGGTCTCCTTTTGTATTTTTATCATCAAATATTTTATTCCAGCAAGTACACAGCAGAACAAAATAGTTCTTCGTGGCCTTGGTCCAACATACACTATATGTTCAAAAGTTTGTGGACACCTGACCATCACACCCATATGTGGTTCTTCTGTTGCCACAAAGTTGGAGACACACAATTGTATAGGATGTCTTCCTATGCTGCAGCATTACAAGGGACCCAAACCTGTTTTGTTATGACAATGCCCCTGTGCACAAAGCGAGGTCCGTGAAGACATGGTTTGCCAAGGATGGTGTGGAAGAACTTGAGTGTTCTGCACAGAGCCCTGACCTCAACCCCAACGAAGACCTTGGATGAACTGGAATGCTCACTCCGCCCCATGTCTCCTCGCCCCATGTGAACAGTCATTAAAAAGAGGGTCTATGTAAACAGTGATAATAAAGGTGATGAACATACACTATATGGATGCTCTATCACACCCATATGTGCCCATTTCAAAACCATGGGCATTAACGTGGAGTTGGGCCCCTTTTTGCTTTAACAGCCTCCACTCTTCTGGGAAGGATTTCCACTAGATTTTGGAACATGTCTGTGCCGATTTGTCCTCTTTCAGACATAAGAGAATTAGTGAGGTCAGGCACTGATGTCAAGTGAGAAGGCCTAGAGTGCAGTCGGCATTCAAATTCACCCCAAGGGTGTTAATAGGGGTTGAGGTCAGGGTTCTTCTACATCAGCCTTGGCAAACCATATCTTTAAGGAGCTCACTTTGTTCCCAGGGGCATTGTCATGATGAAACAAAATTTGGCCCTTTTGTTCCAGCTAAGGTACATCTTAATGCTACAGCATACAAAGACATTCCAAACATTTGTGTGTTTCCTTCTTTTGGGATCAGTTTGGGGAAGACCCACATATAGATGTGATGGTCAGGCGTCCACATACTTTTGGCTATATAGTGCATGTCTCTCACGTTTGTTTGGCATGATAGAAAAATGCTTGCCCTATTGTGAGGAGTTAGCAAGTTTGAATCCCATTGATGCCACAGCTACAGACTCAGTAGTCACACAGAAGCTGATGTTAAATACATAAAGTGACTAATAGGAAAATTGTAGGATGTAGTTGAAAGTAGGATCAGCCTAATTCTGCCCTTCTTGCATTTGTGGTTGCTTTCTTTTGGGCTTTCAGCATCATTTAGAAGAATTTTGCATTCAGGGTATTTGTTGACTGCTTGTACCGCCTAGTTCAGTGATGAGTGGTCACTACGCCTCACTTCAATACAGTGCAGTGGTGTAAATTAATTTACACATAATTAAGATGGGTACATCAATTTGGTTGAATGTACTTTTTTTGCCTAATATGATGGTTTTTCATTTTGTGAATTCACTGCCATTCTGAAACTTCCCCAAACAGTAATGGTGAGGCTGATGTGCTGTGAACGTACTGTCTTGTGTGCTCTAAGGTAGTGCTGCCTTGAAACATGCATCTGTGTTCCTGGTGACTGGACGTCTCATAAAGCTCATGAAATTAGTCTTTTCAAGGTTTAATGGCTGGCGTCAGTTCTGGCAGTGGTTATCCAGTAGGTCCAGGTGCTGCTCATGGATGGCAGATCATCATCTGAAACTAAATCCCAGCAAAACTTGTTTTCAACCTTCACAAGGTCTCCCACACTACCTCATTGCTGCATTTGCTCCACTGCCAGTGTAAGTGCCACCTACCTGAGGGCACTGATCACACACTGCTCTGCACCACACTCCCTTCCAGCCTCTAGCATATATCGACTGGATCCAACATCTGCCTAGGTACAAGGAAGACCTGCATTAAGAAGCTTCTCTGTCCTGGCACCCAGGTGGCAGAATGAATTTCCCCTGGCTGTCTTCAAACAAACTTCACCAAGGACTTGAATTAGCACTTTGTTTAATCTATCATTTTTTTTTTCTTGCTGTCCTAACCCTCCTGCCTAACAGCATTTTAGTTTAATGGGATTCTCAGTACCTGACATAGTGATCTAGCATGAGGATGTGTTTTTGATAGAGACTACAAAGCACTTCTTTAAGTCGCTATGCATAAAGGGATCTGATAAATGTAACTGCTATAGCCCATTCTGTGAACAGCAGCAACAGCACTGAGTCATCTGCATAGAGCAAAGTTTTGTTTTCCTATCCTATAAGGCGAGCCCAGGGAAAGCAGACAGTTTAATTTGCACTTCTGGCTCGTTAATGTCAATGCTGAAAAATGTTGGACTACATCTGCATCCCTGTTGCACCAAATTTTTTGTCCTCTCTCTCTCTCTCTCTCTCTCCCTCTTGTTCTGTCTCTGGGCGGCTTTCCACATCTTCAGTGTACCGTGGCATATGTTCACTCTTCCATTTTCCACTGTTTCTCTGTATTTCAAGGTTTCTTGCTCTCTCTTCCAAACAAATACACAGATCCTGTCCTGATGTGCTTGTACAAAACTGATGCAAACAAAATGTCCTCATATTTCTCTTTACATGCTGCTGTCCAAGTGTTAAGCCTGGGTACTGATCATTCCTGGCATCTTGTTTTTCTCTCAGATTCCATCTCTCCTCTCTCATTCCATCAATCCGTCTCTCTATTCCTCACATGCACAAATCTTTGGCTGATCTTTAACATTCATCTTCTGTCATCTTCCTTCAGCTTGCTGTGCCAAGCCCAGAGGGCCAGTGTGTGAGAGACTTCATGACCAGCCTTGTTCACCACTCACAGCCATTCTCATTCACAGCCAGGCTCTTCTGATATTGATGCCTCTTCCTTCTCAGCTCTGAAGCACAAGTTCAGGCAATGTTGCCTCATTGGGAGCATTTTATGATGACATGGGTTCACTGAAGAGTGTGTTCTCGATTACCCCGTGTGTTGTGCTGCGCTTTCTTGGATCGTCTGGGTTTTATTGTAACTGTTGCTGCAATCATGTTTGTTTACACTTTGCGGCTATATGGAAAAAGTCTTCAAAGATTGATGATTATCAAAGCATAGGAAAGAAATCAACAAGCAAGTTGATTTAAACCAACAAGCTCAGAGCAAATTATGCTGGTGATTATGTGCTCTTTTTTTAAACCATGCTCTGACCTAACCGGGGGAATCAGTAAAAGCAGCCACTGAGGGATAATGAAATATGCCATAATTACATAAATTGTAGAAAGGTCACTGTATATTAATTCATATTTAGGTGTCCATTTACACTCTCTCTTTTTTTTTTTCTTGTATTATAACCAGTTGGGCATTGATAAGGCCATATTTACCTTGACAGCCTCTTCTTCATGACCAGCAAATGCATCATACAGAGAGAAAGCAATCAGGAGACTACATAAATCAACTCCTCACATTTCTCCAAATTGCACATTTTTATCATTTTTATGATGCCTTCATAGCATTTGATATTTCTCGCATTTGTACCTGACTGAGACCTTGATGGTCCCCTTACTGTCATAAGGTCAGTGCATATACGAAGCTCCACGCTGTGTGAAGGGTAGGATGAGAATTATGAGAATTGCTATCATCTCTTACCCAACTTGTGGTAGCGTTTAGTGAGTGCTTGAAAAATAACTCAGTTATTTTTATTGATGTATTTATTTGACCCAACATTTTGTTTGCCTTTTTTTTAATGTAATAGTTTCCATAACAGACACTAAATAACAAAAAGTGGGCAGATACAAGTAAAAGAACATTTCCAGACAGGAAATGCTGTTCCATGTACAGATCAGATAATCTTGACAGAATGGATGCTGTTAAAAAGTCTTACACCTCCTTAATGCTGGTTCAGCGATAGGTCACGTTCCAGTGCTGGGCAGAACAGCTGAGCTATAAGCGGAGAGATGTGTGCATGTGTTTGTGATTCATAATTTGTCAAACCCTTGTGCTTAATCAGCAGTCGCTGGAATTGCAGGCATTTGACTGTCATTTGGTTCTATAGGCCTTTTTCAGGTAATGATAGGATTTAATATATCTATAGCCTGTATTTACTGTATATAGCCTACCCTCTCTGAAAAACTCTTGTTCAATTGTTGCCATGTTGTGTTGTGGGGTATCAAACAAACCAAAGCTATCTACATTTTTATTGCATACCTTGACCTTGTATACCTGAGCAAGAAACAAGCCACTGGCAGGCATCTTTCGCTTCAGCCAATCCAAAGAACAGATTGGACTGAAGAGATCATCAGGAATTCCCGTGTATATTGTATGTCCTGTACTTGGACACAAAAGTACATAATTGTTCGCACCTAATAACTTGTATGCTTTCAGTTTTTCTTTGGTGTAGACGCTTGGTTTTTCCACCAGATAGCTAGTTTGGCTGCTGTTTGGCTTTCTGCCTCCACTCTATATTCCCTGGTGCATGATATCACCAATGTTTACAAACAGAAAAAAAGTCTATATAATGGATCCCAATTATCACTGATGTTCTCTCAGAACCAACCCAGAACTGAATTTTCTTCTTGAGACCTGACTTTTCAATAGAAAATAAATGAAGGCACTACCATAACCATTAGGCAGTATGAGCTCTGATTTCACACCTGTTACTTAAAATGTCCATGACATAGCTTGAGAGCCATGATTTGATTCTGTACTTTCACATATTACATTTCAAAACAGGAAGTCAGGAAGGGAGCATGTCAAAAATCTTGACTAGTGTATGCCACACTTCCTGTCCAATCTAAATAGACTCAGCAGTGGCTTAGCAAACCAGCTAAATAAGAGGCCACAAGTTAAATAGAGCTTGTTTTCAACTATGTGCATTTCTCACTGCCAGTTTACCGACTGTGACTTAGTCATGTTCAATATCCTAGAGCATAGACCTCCAGCCACCAGTCATTGAATTGATGCCTGGGCTGTGGGCCGTTTGTTACCAGTCCACAGCAGTTTTTAGGCTACCTGAGGGAGAGGGGGAAAAGACTGCTGTTTATCACAAGACAGTAAAATAAAACTTAATCGAGAAACAAGCTTTTTGGATAACACTCTGTCTGTCTCTCTCTCTCTCTCTCTGTCTCTCTCTCTCTCTCTCTCACTCACACACACACACACACACACACACACACACACACACACACACACACACACACACACACACAAACTAATGTTCCTTGATATGTCCAAATGCTTGTTCATTGTTTAATACACACTTGTTAGCTGTAACACAGTTAGTGCAGCCTGCAACAGTCCTATATGTTTGAGCCAAGATCAAGATTTTGAAGGGGGAATGAGCACAGACATACACACATATATACTCCAAACATCTTCTCAAAACATGAGATTTTTGGAAGGTGAATAACATACAAGTTGCTGCACAACCACAACTACATGAATGTACAGTTTGTTTATAGGTTTGTTTACAGTTTATTTAAATGATAAACTGTACAATTAGAATAAAATTTGATCTTAATTGTGTCTACAAACCCAAAAGACTAGAAAAAGCTCTAAAACGAAAATTTTGATTTCATCGGGACTTTAAGCAGGAATTCCCATCACTACCCTGTGGTGAAACAGTTACAATTCATGACTGAGTGCTTGAAGGACATGGGACAGAGCATTTGCCAGACAAATCGTATCTGTTGAACATGTTAGGTCAAAACATCAATGTTTCAGGGCTATGGCACACAAGGGACTGATGTAGTGTAGGCTGCTGGATTCACAGCTGTGTGGTGTGAGTGTGTGTGAAAGAGAGAGAAAGAGGCTTTAGTATGTTCCTGGGCCATGTCCTTGAGTGACATTGCCTCTTCATGTTGTGCAGGTGTACAGTCTCTTGGCGAGTGTGAGAGGAAGGAATGACTCACTCAACATGCTCCGCTCTCAGATGTGACTCATCGTCGTCCCTCGTGCTCTGCCTCACACACTGTTTTTATTTGGTGGTTGACAGAGATAAAGTATAGCCTTAATCCAACCCCTCTGCAGTTCACTTTGGTTCAACAGCCCATTATTGGTAGGGCTCTCAAATTCCACAGCACTGATAGAGTTGAGTTCATAATGGTACTGTTAACAGTGATCAAAGAAAATAAACATTGTATTAATGCAGTGTGCTAACAGCAGTATGTTTAAAACAATTTAAGTGATGACAGTATTGTTAAAACATGGTATACATTTCTGTCATGGTATGGTTGTCACAGACTCTTTCAATCTGATTTTTTATTTTTTTTTTGCTTCAGTTATTTTCCATTCCTCTTCTCTAATCTTGTCACCTACTTGTCTGTTTTTATCACAGCCCTTATTCATCTTACCTGTTTCTCTCTCCCCCTCCCTCTTTCTGTCACTTCAGGCTGAGGCACTAGGCTCTGCGCTGCAGGCAGAGATGGAGGTAAAGGAGGCCATACAGATCCAGCAAGGTGCAAACGGAGAAGTGGTCCAAATTCAGATGCCTGTCAACTCAGTCGGCACCTGAGACACCAGCTCATACACTCTCTCTCATTCACAAGACTTCTAAGCGTACACAGATGCATCATTGCGGTTCTGCAGCAGTAGCACCTGAGATACAGAGAGAGAGAGAGAGAGAGAGAGAAAGATAAAGATTGATATGTGTGGGTGCTCAAACTCAAAATTTGAGTGGACAACCATGGGTTAAGCCCAGGCAGAGAGTCTTTGTTTAAACAAATAATTCCTTTTGGGTCAACCAGTCTATTGGCAATCTCCTGACAATCACAGATTGCGAAAGCGGCCAGTCAGCTTATTAACACAAAAGCAATGTTGGCTCTAGTGCAGACTTGTCAAAGCTGCATGGGATACAGGCGGTGGCCCAGCTGAGTACAGGAGAAAGGAGGTCGTAGCAAACCCCCCCAACCCCCCCACCCACCCATCTGCGCTTCATCACTGCAGCAGCTTCACTGTGCAATACGAGTTTATTTAACTACAGCTTAGAGGAGTCTGTCTAGCAGATCAGTTACGACAGAGATCGTACCTTGTAAAAACTGAAGTTTGCAAATGAAGGTGAGCTTTGCTACGCATGCTTCCTCCAAGGTTCTGGTTGCCTAACCAGCTGGAGCATCTACTGCATAACTGGCATCATATTGCTTTGTTAAAAATAATAAGTGAATTCTTTTTTTCATTTTATTTGTTTGCTGTCATTGTTTAACTTTCAGTTGGATTTCACAATGGTTAGCCCATTAAAGTCGATTGTAGGTTCCTGATACCTTATGGTAACAAATGTATTAAGCAGAAATATTTATGGCAGACATTTCTCAAACTGTAGATAGGAAACATGATTTTGTATTTGCCATTGACAGTGATCAAGCCAATGTACATTCAATGTGTTGCATAAGTACTCACCTCCTTGAACTTTTCACATTTTGTACTGGTACACCCTGGAACTGAAATGGATTTAATTGGGGTTATATGTCATGAAAATTAGTTCTGGTGCAAGAGCAGTTTCCACCGTAAGTCACATAATTATTTGAATGGATTCCAACTCTGTACAATTAGTGAATCACACTATGTCAATATAAATAAACCTGGAATGTACCTGGAAGGCCCCAGAGTTTGTTAGAGAACCTATCTAACCAAAGAGCGGTCCAGGACAGAGTGGTAACCTATCGGTGTTTGGCTATAAAAATATCCCAAACTTTGAACATCCCGTGTTATATCTGCTATTAAAACATGGACAGAATATGGAACATCTGCAACTCTGTCTTGAGGAAGCTGTCCACCAACAGTCATTAACCAGGTAAGGACACCATTAGTCAGAGAAGCAACCAAAAGGCCAAGAGTAACTCTAAATATGATGATGTCACCACCATGCTTCAGTGTATGGATATTCTCCTCAGAATGATGACCAATGTTGGGTTTCCATCACTTGTAGGACTTTGTGCCAAGGTCAAGCTGTTCAGTTATGGTCTCATCAGAACAAAGAGAACCACATGTTTGCTGAGTCTCCATCAAACCTTGAATTGCGCTGTAGAGAATACACTGCTTTACATTGTGTATGACTTGTTCAAAAGGGAATAAATGACTGCCATTGCCATGTACTGGTGTCCTGGAGTGTCAACAGTAGCTGCCAGATGGAATTCAGTAGAGAACGGGAAAAAAAATCTTTTTACACATTACTGTGTACTGTGATGCTGTTATGAATTGAGTTATGAGAGCTTTGTGCTCTATATGAAGAAAGATCTGGGTTTAGTGACAGTGCTGTCACTAATATTAAAACACATGATTTGGAATTCAGAGGCCTGTGGTGTAATGGGTGATATTGTAAGTGTTGTAGTATTGTGGCTGTTTGCTCTTAAAAGAGTAGTCTGTTTTCTGTTAATTTTATATTCTGGGGACAGGGTGTGTTGAAGGTTAAAGTACTTCCTCTAGGTCACCACACATTTTCTCATCACAGCTCAAGACACGGTGACCGAACTAAGCTTCCACTCCTGCTATGGTGTTTCCTCTCTCTGTCTCTGTGTGTATGTGTGTACTCCAGATGGAATGGAGTGAGTCTCTGGTGATGGGTATCAGGAAGACTGGGGGAGGGAGATAAAGAGAGTCTTTTTGGAGCTTCACTGTAGTTCCCACACATTCTGTGATGTAATGGTGTATTTTGGAGTGCTTGCAAGAAACAAGTCGTACAACCATTGATAAACCCACTTCTTCTCTATTTCCTTTTGTTTTCTCTTAGTCTCTGTGTATCTATTAACCACTATTTTAAGCTTCCACTCTCTATCTTTCCAGCACTTTAACACAATCCCCCTTTCACAGTTTTCTGCTCTTTTGCTCTCTCGGTCCCCCTCATCTGTTTTATCTGTCTGTCTCCTCCTCTTCCTCTCCTATGTCTTTGTTCTACTATCAGTCTTTTTGGGGCAGTCTTGGCAAAGCTGGAGCTACAGAAACCCCTCGCCCACCCCCCTTTCTGTGCCTGACTCATCCGATTTTTAGAAAACCTAGCTGTCCTCGCCACTTGTTATTAAAAACAAAAAGACAGGCGAAAACTTCCATGTGGCCTAGTTTCTTCAGTTTTTACAACTGGGCCCAGCACCAGGGACTTCTCATCCATGTCGTAATGACAATGTTCTAAGAGGCCATGGAAAAAAAGGCAGAATAGTAGAGGAGTCCCGGGGTTTAAGAGATGGACAGATACGAAGAGTGGGAGGTGAGCAGTATATCAACTCTCTCAGGCCTGTCTTCATACCTACTCTAAGCTCTCATGCCTTAGCAGCAGCTAGGCTACAGCAAGCACGCTTTACTCCCTTCTTGCCTCCCTCACAGCTTCTCACCAGCTTCAGCTTGGGTTTGCCTGGTCTGTTTATCCACCCCCCCCCCCCCCCCCTTTCCCCCTTTTAATTTTTACAAGCCTGGAAGGGATATCTGGGAATACATTAAGTGGAGGGGAACATTTTTGAATCAGACTAAAGCTGTTTAAGTGGTCCAAACAATAAAAACATTCCAAAAAATAGCCCAGTGGTTATAAATCATCACTTTGTTGATCTGCTGAAAAAAGCAATAGCCTCAATCTGACTTTAGGACAGTATCCGTCAATTATGTGGGTCGTTTGTCGATGTCTCTATATATCAATTAAAGGTTTGGTATTATTTTCCTGATAGGTGCAGCTATCAGGTGATGATTATCCAAGCCATGTCCAAATGGATAGCACCTAGGGGGCAAACAAATTCCTCGATTCCTATGAACATCCAGATTTTAGTTTCTGATCACATCTCAGAGAAATCTATAAATCCTGGGCATTTCATGCAGACCTAATTAACCATAATATGTTAATGGTCATTCATTCATTGATTACGTTTTTGCACCAAGGAACAAATCAGATATTATGGGAATGCATTATGCCTCCCAGTGCTCCCAGTGCTCTTGATGCTCCATGCCTTTTTTTTTTTTTTTTTGCCACCATGTGTAAAACCCTGAACACATCACTGATAGTTATGCTCAGTTGTCAGGAACAACTTCAGGTTCTGGAAGATTAAACATTTGACATTAAGGAGTAAGTTTTAGCTGTAAGTTTTGTCCTGGAAATGTGTAAATTCAATGGTGTATAAAAGGATGTCACAGGCTTTGAATTTATAACACTGGCCCAGAGAATTACATCACTTGCTTCTCTTAATGAACACTTCCTGCTGCACTCTCACCAAAATCCATTGCCTAATAGGACTTTTATCACTTTATAAACATTGGAAAGAGGTCATGGGTGGTTATAGTGGGAAAGGATGGATCAGGCTCAGGGGATGAAGAGTTCAGTAGCTGAGAGACCTCATTATCCACAGAGTACTTTTGTGTGCTCGGCTTTGTTTCTTATTTCTGTCCGGTATTAAAAATTTTAAGCTGTTTCCCAAGGTCTATGCCGTTCAGACTGGATTTTGACTGTTTTTGTTAGAAAACTGACTCCAGTGTATTTCCCAACAGGCCTGTTCTCATCGCACTGACAGAATTTGGCACTGTATGGGCCAGGCTCAGAGTAATCTCAGCTGTATGGGTTCTTTCTCTGTTTCATTTCCCAAGTTTTGTATTTAGACTTGTTTTTGTTTCAGATATTATTTAAAAGTCACGTTAAGAGGTCGAGTGCCGCTGTGTGAAGTGTGTGAGGCGTTTAAACGCGCTGGTAGTGTAGAGGTTAATTTTCCACTGAGTGGGCGGGACGCGCGCAAAGCGGCACGTGCGCGCGCGCGCGCAGAAACGCGGATGGAGCGGAGCGGGAAGCGCGCGCCAGAGCTCTAGCACACAGCGCGAGTGCTATGGAGGAGCCATTCCGCTGCGTTCGTCAACCACGGCTGAGCTCACGTTTCTAAAGTGTAACCTGAGGGTGAGTCGACTTACCTCTGCCGCTACACTCAAAATAAAGTACAAAAAAAGTGTTGAGGGGGAAGTAGGGCACTTCAGTTCGAGCCTCGGCCTCAGACTGAACCTGAGGGGAGATGACGTGAGAAGTTCAGGACCAGTGTTCATTCAGCATCGCAGGAACGAAGGTCCTGACAGAAGTGACTCTTACATTCCACATTTGAAGCGACATTAGCTGCATTTAAATGCATTTTAACACTTCTTATTTTATCTTTGTTTACTGTGTCAGCAGAACACTTACTTACTTTAGGATGCTACTTAACCAAAGCAACTTATGCTGAGGTTGCACTGCAGAATATCTTCTTGGTTTCTTGGGGGGTAAAAATCAGATAATGACATTATAGTATTGGCTATCAATACCTCAATTCCAAATATCTAATGAAAAATCTTATAAAAACATAATGATTTAAAACAACATGAGCTGAGTATGATTAATAATATCTGCACGAACAGCATCTGAGTGTGATAGACCTCACAGATATCTGATTTCAGACTTAAAGAGAAAATCCGCCCTGAATGACTTGCATATCAGTATTTCTAATTTATATGTGCTCTTCAGTTGTGCAAAACATTTATACTGTAAGGAAATTCTGAGTTGATCCCCCCAAACAAATTACCCACAGTGCTGTTCGACTGCCCCCTGATAGTGGTGCGGGTGGGAATTCATCTCAACTTAAAGAGAGTGATGCAGCAGCGCTTTAATCCTTTATTCTCTCCAGCTCTCTCATCTCCTCATCTGTATACTCTGCTTAAACAGATCAGGTCCCACGGCTTCAACTTCCATGCTCATACCGCCATCAACAGCATCCTGCTTATCATCTCAGAGATTGCTAACTAACCGAGCCAAGTCTATGCCGCTCTCAGGTGAAAATACAGCACCAACCAACAAATTAGCACCAGCATATATATCTTTAAGCACATCACACATATTTCAATGTAAACATAATTAACATGTTTCAGAGTGGACCTTTCCTTTAAGGTGGCAGTAACTCCCCCTAGTGCCACTTGTGCCCATGCCTCTGTTTCCTTTCACTCTTCAACACACCTCCAAGCATTTAAAGTTTTAAATGTTTCTTCCCTACGCAGTGAATGCCCGAAAACAACATCAAAATCATTGACATACAACAGTTATTTTTATCATACCACAGTTGTGATAAAAATTGTGGACCCCCCACCATCTTCCTGTTTCCCATAGCAGCAGTAAATGTTTCTAATGGAAGCTGTAAGTCATGGTGATGCTGTCAGATAGGGGTGTGTGTGGGAGCTGCTGGGTGTCCTGTCTCTCTTTCTAAGCTTGAGACACACCACCTGCACCTTGCACATTAAGAAAGTATGATTCAGACTTTGTCTCATGTCGAATAGCATGTCTCATGTCTATCTGCGTAATGTGTAAACGTTTTATTCTACACCAAGTCGTAAGCACAGCATTGCATATTCTCTCATTATTAAGATTACATCTATTTTGGTCTAGGCATACTGGTTTAGCATCACGCTACCAGAAATGTATCCAAGAATACAGAAAAGTGTGCCTTATTAAAGTGGGGCAGTAAGACGGCTTGCCAGAAGCAATAATAGTGTATTTTGCATTAATAGGTTATGGCTCGTTGCAGTATAATAGCTAAAGCATTTGTCACACTGCCATGTCTCTGGTTAGTTTCTGGATTGCTTAATGAGTTGTCAGGACCCCCCAATCACCCCTACACACTACTTTTCAAATTATTGTGCATAGGAAGGCTTCACTCTCACTTCACTTAAACTGTTAGGTATGTAATAAAATTGTGTCTCGGTCAAGAAGAGTATTGCACTCAAGTCTCATAAGTGATTGATTGTGTTTCTCAGAATGTTCCAACAATTGAAAATAATTTATTATATATCAGCATTTTTTTTATCTTATCTTTTAATTTATATTTGTTCAGTGGCAGTGTGTGGGAATGCATAATTATATTTTTGGCAAGATGTCTACTCTTCCAGGACTTCCACAGGGCTGAAAGCAATTTGTTGGTGCTCTGAATTAGAGAGAGTGGAGAGACAGGGGCAGCATCCAAGTCAAATCTCTTCAGTTTCCTTTTGCAAATGAGGCAAATAACCATCAGCTGTGAGAGTGGGCTGTGTTACAGTCGGAGTTTGTGCAAATTATATGAAGGGTTGTGTTAACCAAACTGGCACTGCAAAGTCAACACTAACAGCTTTGGCAGAGGTCCCAGAGACATTTCAGTACACACATTTTATACGGCTTCATTTTGATTATAAAGCTATAAATCCGAGTCGTTTATGTCAGCAGAAATCAGATGAGTGCAGTGTTCAAACAACTTGCATCCATCTTGCCTTCAAACAGGAAAATCTGTATTTGTGTGTGTTTGAGGGTTGCATGACTAAAAATATATTCACACTAAGTGTTGGCCTTTGCAGTTTGGTAATTGAACAATTAATGCATTTTAGTTTCTCTGGAATGTTTTCTACTCAACCTGAGCAGTTATTTCAGATCATTAATAGTGGGATTCACAGTATCATGCCAAATAATCACAGACCTTATTCAAAACCATTCAGTACCAAATAAAAAGTCATTTTAGGTATTGAAATTCTTTCAGTCCCCAGAGTAGTTGTGAACCTATGAAAAGTTGGCACAAGAGGTTGGCTTGTTTTGATAACGGGCAGATGCAAAGTCTAATCATATTTTATTGATAAATAATTTTTAATCAGGAAAATTCTACAAAATTGTTTTATAAAACATGCAGCATGCACAAGGGATATCAGAGATTGATTAATTGTGACATCTGACACAACCAGACTCAGGGATTTTTTGACAAATGCTGAATAGTCTATTGTTTTGTGAGTGGGACTAGGCTCTAGGTTCCTGTATGGAATAACATGTTCATATTCCATGGGAGAAAGAGCTCTTATTTGTTAATGCAATACAACTCTTTTCTCCATGAACACAATGTTTAACTGGCCTGGGAAACCTGCCTTTGATTTTCCTTTTTTTTTTTTTCTTTTTTCATATCTTTGTTATGGTAATGCCAGATGTGGGATTCGAGTCATGCTTCAGTTGCAGCCAAAAACATTTGATAATTTTTGACTCCTTTAACGGCAGAACATGCAAGCACTAAGAGGCCCTTTCAGGGAAGGAAACGTTTTTTTTTTTTTCTTATGTATTTTTTTTCCCCTTATCAACATATGTGTCCTGCGTCCTTAATAGTCTCTGTATTTGTTAACTTTCAGCAATTGCCTTAGTATTCCGCTAAAGTCTTTTAGGTCAAATATTTGGGATTTTTATATACATGGGTGCGACTGAAGCTTACATGGGAAATGGAGCGAAGAGGAGCAGCAGCATCGCTCACACAGTCTCAGAACGCCATGTTCCAGACAGACACACTGGGTCATGCCCTCTGCGGAAGTGTAAAGTCTCAGGCTAAACCACTTAATGCTCCCTCGCCTCCTCAGCCCTCCCCTAGTCTAGCCTTGTTCTGGCTGCCTTTCATAGATCTTAATCCATGAGAGATAATTGTCAGACAGGGACTGTGGTGTGAATTAAGTTGTTAGGAAGGTAATTGCTAGGCACTCAGTGACTGGTAGGTTGCACTCTTCAGGAGGGGAATGCTAAAGAAGAAATAACAAACAAGCAGTTGAAAGAGGGAATGACCTGAGATTTTGGCAGTGAAATTTTTCAAGATTTATCTCCAGTAATGGGATGATAAACGTCAAGATAAGTGGAATCAGCTTTCATTGATGACTAAAGGTGAAAGAACAGATAATTTTGGATGGTTGCTTGGTATTTTTTACACTGCTCAAGGGTCAAAAGGATGTTTCACTTTGGATTCCATATCTCAAATCCTCACAGCCTGTTCCTGCACTGTCCAGAAAAGGCCTAGGTCAAACCTGTCTTATGTCTCCCATCATACCCGAGGGCTTTTCCTGTCTCAGGATATTTTCGAACTTGGTCCACAACCAAGACCGATTCAGGGCTATTTTGGAGGCGGGGCTCATAACCGCAGGTTTGCTTTCACATAGAACAGTTCCTTCTGAACCGTGACTTCCCTCTGAATTGACATGATTCATGCACAGTTCTATATGTCACTTTTGTGCAGCCATGTGCAAAGTGTTGGTCACTATGTTCATCCATGGTGTGAGAATAACCTCAGTGAACCATGACACCTAAACTACACAGTATCTCAGAATCGTGTGCACATTACACTGAAAAGTCCCTTTATTTTCAAACTGATATAAGATATGTGTGCAAAGGGTTTTTTTTGGAGGTCTTTTAGCTGTGTCTACTGTACAGCTTTTGTCACCTGACGTAAAACTTTTCAAATTTGCTCTAGAAGTAGAAAAGAAGTTCTTTCTGGATGAGCCTATCCTGGGCGAGTGTCTGTGACTCCAGTTTTGAAATAAAGTGAAAGAATACAGTCCTTAGAACTGACTACATAAACCTCTTGCCTTCTTGTAGGCCTGACACTGAGGTCAGGAGTGCCTGAGAGGCACAGTGCAAAGCATAAGATGCAGTGCACTTAATCTCCATACAAACAGCGCCGTCTGTCCGGGTTCTGTCATTCTTTTCATCCATTCATAATGCAATCCAGAATGTGTGGCAAAGAGCGATGGAGAAAAATGAAAAACAGAAGGTCTATCACATCTTGTTCACCGAAATAAATCACATATACTTGAAATACACAGCATGATTACGCTTTTAGGTTTTGAGCTAGAGCAGGCTTGCAGCCAAATCAGCTGGCTCAGGCAGTATGCTTGATTTAAAATAAAACAGAAGGTCAGACCTGAGCCATGGTTCTGATGTAGGAAGAAGACAGAGAGTTTGCCTGGTTTTGAGGTTTGGATACTCCACCCAGCAATCAGCACTAAACAAAAAGGATTTGTTTTTTTCCCCTTCAGCTACTGGTTATCTGGTTTATAGAATGATTTACATTTGAAATTTGCGACGAGATGAAAGGATGAGAGAAGCCATTTTATGTCATCTTCTTTGCTTTGTTGTGCAGGTATCAACTGCAGGTCAGGGGTTCTACACTGCTAAGAAGAGTCTTGAAAGTGTGTTACAACCTGGTGGTGTGAGGGTGTGAAACTGTTTGTGGAAATACGAGACATGGCTCACGTCAAAGTGTTTGCGTGTGAGCAAGTGAGCGCATAAGAGAAAAAGGTGTTTGCTGAGATTCACAGCTGGTGTTGTTCTTTTGAAGGCTGGATGAGATGATTAGTGGGGTAGACTGAGGGGAATTATTCTCGTACACAAGTAATTATTCTCGTACACAAATACAGAAACTCACACTTCCCCAAAACTCCAGTCATACAGCCTTTGTTTATTGTAGCTCGCTTGTTTTTACCGTCCTAATTGAAAAATGGTCTCACCATGTTTTCAGCTACTTGTTCATATCATTTCACTTCCAGTTTGGCTTAAATGCATGCCACCTTGTCATTAGACGCATATTAACAACCTCCAGATTGCAATACAAACAATCTTTGATTAGTCTGTTGTTAGGCTAGTCCCACTTCCCACAACTTTACAGCTCTATTAGAGACCGTAACAGTTTAGCACAATTTTTTGTGTTCTGTATTCCTCCCAAAAATCTCCCTCCCTAATAACTTCCCCAAATTGCATGACAATGTCACTTATTTGGGGGTGACTGATTTCTCATGAGACATATTTTATGTGTATTATTATACTTAATCATGTAGGTAGAAAAAGAATGCAAATCATTTCTTCAGACTGCAGACTGATTTGTTTTCCTTCAGCCCAATATTATTCCTGTTTTATCAAATCCAAATGGTGGTTTAATTATTATGCTCATTTACATGAAAATCTCTTGGCAAAAGCATGACATGACATCCCTAAGGATATGTCAAAAGCAGCCCTAGGGTGTGTGGGTTTGTGTGCAAGAGCATGTGTTTCTGTCTTGGCCTGCATGTAAGATCTATCCATTTTTCCACATAAATGGTTGTTTTTAAGAAAGGAAAATTTTTACCACCGTTTACTTCTCTTTGCAGGATTTTTCATAGACAGACAGTTCACAGAGTTATTCTTGATCTGTGTAACACACACAAGGGTATGACCTGCTTCTGCTTTGTCATAGGTTTACAAATGATTATGGTTTGACCTATTGGTCCTCTCCTATGGGAAGATCCTGCATGTATACAGGAGATGACATAATTATGAATTGCTACATGAAATGCATTTGTCTTTATATTATTCTGTCATGACCAAATGGGGAGAATATTCGAGTTACGTGGTAGATATTACTTCATAATTTTACATTATTTAATTTCTGAAGACTTGGTATGGAATAAGAGAAGCTGATATTTCAAGATCACTCATGTACTAATTAAATGATGCAGCATAATGAAATGGTTATTAATTTAGGTTTAATCAGATAATATTGCATTGATGTCCCCTTTTCAGCAATTGTGTGAGATATAATAGTGAGAGATGATAGTGTATTTAGTAAATATGAGAAAAGTCAATGAAATTATAGCATCTGGCAAAATGCTCCTTCGAAAGGTGAATATGGAAAACTGCTACATAATGTTGCCCTGTGCTTGGCACCCCCACCAAAATTATGTTTATGCAATACAGATGCTCTAGCTAGAAGCACACTGTTTGATGCCCAGAAATATATACACACTCATGCTGTGGGAAGAAATAGATTTAGCAACCAACAGTATAAACATGTGCAGATGGTTATGGTAAAGGAATTTCATAGTGGATATGAAGCTGTGCACTTGACTAACAGATGACTGAGACTCTCAAGCTGTTCTGTAAGCATATGTGAGGCAGTCTATGTACAAAATAAACTCTTAGTCTTAAGATCAGTGTGGTTGTAATAACTCTGTGCAGACAAAGTCATGGTCAAACTTTGAGATTTAAGTCAAACCTTTAAAAACATCTTTGTCAGCAATGTAGCAATCAGTTTCTCATGCTGAAGTCACTACCAAACAGCACATCTAAACTAAAGTCTGCAATGAACATGCCATCATGCTAGACCCAAACCACCAATTCCCCCTTCAGAGCAGATGACCAAAGCAAAGACTGGTCTTCATTAGACTTAAAATACAGGCCAGAAGACAGATTGTGCCTGCTCTCATTGTCTTGCCAGAATCTAAAACAGTCACAGACACACTATGGCAATAACACTGTCTTGTCAGTAAACAGAAACAATGATTCACTTTGTTGAAGCTTTTGGATCATTTGGCTTTATGTTGATTTATCATGAAAATAACATAGTGTTACCCTAGTCTTATCACTTAAGCCTTAGATGGTGTTAGCTCTGGAATATTTTGCTGATCTCCTGAAACAGTTTATTCCACCCATGTTTTTATATTGCCTTTAAACTCAAGCCTGGCTTAGTTATAGTTGGTTCTTTCATTATATTGTTATGATTTTTAGTCATTTATGGGATTTATGAGATTTGTCATTTAATATTTTCTGTGTAAAGCATTTTGCTTGAGAATAAGAAAATAGGAAAATAGAAAAAAGTTACAATAACCTTGTTGCATAAGTGTGCACACCCTTCTATAATTGGGGATGTGGCTGTGTTCAGAATGAACCAATCACATTCAATCTCATGTTCAATTATCCTACAGCTGTCGTCAATGAAATTATTCTGATTAACCCCAAATAAAGACCAGCTGTTTTTGTCGGATTTTCTTCACATCTTCTTGGTTTCATCTGACTGCTAAAGCCATGGTCCGCAAAGAGCTGACAAAGCCAGTACAGGGTCTGACTGTTGAAAGGAATCAATCAGGAGAGGGATACAAAAAAATTTCCAAAACATTAGATGTACCATGGAACACCGTGTAGGTCATCATCAACATGTGGAGAAAATGAGGCACCACAACGACATTACTAAGAACAGGATGTCCCTCCAAAATTTATAAAAGGACAAGACGAAACTTACCAGTGAAGCTGCCAAGAGACCACCAGTAACATTAAAGGAGCTGCTGGAATGTCTTACAATTACTGATTACTCTCTGCATGTGACAGCAATCTCTCATATTCTTCACATGTCTGGGCTATGGGCTAGGGTGGTTAGATGGACACTCCTTTCTCACAAAAAACATCCAAGCTCAACTAAATCACCTCAGACCATGTGGCAAATATGTTATGGTCTGATGAAAACAATTCCAAAAGGTATAATAATTCCAGGCTTTAGGGCTGCTTTGCTTCAGCCAGAACTGTGGATTTTATCAAGGTGGAGGGAATCACGAATAGTTACAAATACCAGTTGATTTTATTGCAAAACCTTCAGGTGTCTGGTAATGAACTGAAGATGAAAAGGAGTTTCACCAAAACTGTGACCCAAAGCATACATCCAAATCAACAAAGAAATGGCTTAAAACCAAAACAAGATCAAAGTTTTTGAATGAACTAGCCAGAGCCCAGACCTGAATCCAACTAAAGATCTGTGGGGTGACCTGCAGCTGCTTATGCACAGGAGATGCCCTTACAGTTTGATGAATCTAGAATGTTCTTACAAGAAAGAGTGAGAAAATGTTGCAAAGTCAAGATGTGCCACGCTGATAGCCTTACCCAAAAAGGCTGAGTGGTGTAATAACATCAAAAGGTGTTTCAACAAAAGTATTAGTTTAGAGTTGTGCACACTTATGCAACTAGGTTATTGTAAGTTTTTTATTTTCCTTTTTTTCCCTGTAAAAGTTTCTGATTGTTTTTCACTTTATTTATGTTCTTTGCAATTGCACATTAAAGGTGAGAAAAGATCTGACATGACCTATCTTAGTGTCATTGTTTTACTTCACAAAAACATGCCATTTTAACAGGGGTGTGTAGACGTTTTATATCCACTGTATAGTGTTATTACCGTAGTTCCAAAGTTAAGTTATAAGTGAAAGTTATAAGTGACCAGAGTGAAGTATCTGATTCCAAAAGTGACAAGAGTAAAAGTGGTAAGTGAAGTAAAGTAATGAGTGAACTTCCAAGTTACAGTTTACAGAATTACAAGTAGGTAAAAATTCAAGTTTTTGTTTACAGTTGTATGCAACAGTATTTTTGCTTAAACTTGTATGCAAAAGTTTGGGCACACCTGGCCAAATTACATATTTTGTTGATTTTTCTGAAAAGATGTAAACCTCTGCAGCAAACTATATTCAAAAATAAAACTTTCTGCAAATAAGACCAAGAACACTTTCAGATAGGACTGCCTGTATGCTGCCCAGAAAGGCAAAGCCAAACCCCCAGTAACTTCCAGAGGAGGTGTACTGTCTTAGTACTAACTTAGTAGTTAGTACTAAGACAGTTAGTTTTAGACATACCACAATTATTTATTTATTTTTCCTATGTTTTCAGTTCATCAAAAATAAAGGAACTGTGTATTAACATTAGCAGAAAATATTATTTTTTAATTTTTTAATGTTATGTTTATTATCCTTTTCACTTCAAAAATCAACAAAATATGTAATTTGGTCAGGGGTTCCCATGTAGAAAGCAATCAGATAATCTATAAACACCTCTCAGGGTGTATTCACACTTGGCCCAGTCACTTGAGTCTGCTGCCAGGACTGATTCTGGTCTCCTTTAGGGAGGGGCTCATAATAACTTTGCATTGATACAGAAGAAATCCTTTCGAATTGTGGATCAATTATGCAATTCTATATGCCGAGTTTTGAGCACACGGGCTTGCAAAGTTACGTTTATCTAGCTTTATCTGTTTGCTGTTTATTTTTAAAAAATTATTTTCCTTTGTTACCAACGTTCAAGCGGTGAACAGCCCAATGTAGATGCATGGCATAGAACTCCCCACAGTTTGTTTATGGACTGGGGCATACAATATACATTCTACAGAACATTGAATTGGAAGCCTTTGAAATTGAACATCAATATGACTCAGGATGAGTCATCAAAAAATTTAAGAAGAAATTAGAAACTGTAAAATTAAAATAAGAATACATAACAGCACACTTTTTGTCATTATTTTACTGTATGCTTGCTTATTTGTGTCCACAATGCAAAGTACAAAAAAACAAAAAAAAGTTTTAGTCTCATGGCCACTTAAAGCGTAGAGATCACAAGGAGCCCAAAAGGTAGGGCATGGTGCTGCCAGACCCAACCAGGTGTGCAAACCCCCATTGTGGCATGGGTGTTTGACAGGGACAAGGGACAAAGGACTGTCAGTAACATGTTCTGAATTTAAGGGTGGAGCTGATGTGCAGTCTTCCCAGACTTCCAGCGAGCTTATCCACCCAGGCATGGGGTAGGTTTCAAAGTTTGATACCTTATTTAGCTTTTTGAAATCATTACAGAACCAGAGCAACTCGTCCAGCTTGACCATGATGGGGTTTGTCCGTAGGCTTAGAGACTCAATCCATATACTAAGTCTCCTACCCTTTTGATTACCTGGTATGACCGCAGCCACATAATTCACCTATTGTGGTTCATCTACAGTATGTGACCAATGTTGTAAAAAATCTTTGAATTAATTCTCCAACTCCAATGAGTTTCTGGCACTGGTGGGCCCAGAGCTGTGAGCCAAGCTTCACTTTTCCTGGGGACCACAGCGAACATAACAGGTATACACTTTATCCATCTATTTGGCAGATTAACATAATGGGATTTTCACCTCTCTGTTGGCTGAGCCAGCTCACCTGACACTTGAAGTTTACCGGAGAGGTTCATGACCTGGTTACCTGTCTGACAGTTCCTTGCTGGTTATACACTTTCTGCTTTGCACTCATTTGGCATGTTCCTTTGTCTGCTTCTGATTGCACTGCCAGCCTAGGATTAATTGTACAATTATCATGTCCCAGCCTCAGGTAATTGGGTCTGGCTCTGCCTCTGCCTCAGGTACATGTGCATATTTTCAATAGTTTTGCTGTGGTAGCTGGCCATGGTGCTGATATTTCTTTGATGGCATTCTGACACAGTGTTACCTCCCTTGTCTACTTGGTCAATTAAGGAAAACCATGTTAAATTCCATATCAGTGTTAATAGCCTGCAATTGTTTTCAGCTAGTTGATCGCACATCTGTATAACCCTATAATTTGAGAGCTTTAAAATTGTATTTTTGTCAAAGCTTTCCTTCCTTAATAATAAGTATTTAGCTTAAAAATTAATTGGTTGTTGGCTTTGTTTGGTATTTTCATAAGTCATAATGATGTTCGGAGCAAAGTCTCAGATGCCCCACTTATACTTATAGTATATAAATATATAGGTATAGATAGTGTCTCAGTGTCTGAGATCTCATGTTGCTCATGTACACCGATCAGCCATAACATTAAAACCACCTGCCTAATATTGTGTAGGTCCCCCTTGTGCCGCCAAAACATCTCTGACCTGCCGAGGCATGGATTCCACAAGACCTTTGAAGATGTACTGTGGTATCTGGCACCAAGAAGTTAGCAGCAGATCCTTTAAGTCCCGTAAATTGCACGGTAGAATAAGTAGATTAAGTAAAGCAAATGATTCGTTATGTTTAATCCACTATATTCAGAAATAGATAAGTGGTGAACCAAAACTTGCCTTGAACTAAATTGCCTTGAACAGATATCACCAGTGCTTTGATGCTTTGATGTGCTATCAGATGGTACACTTGTACACATACTCTTATGGTTGAAAGGGTGGTGCTTTCCTTTTCTGCAGTTTTTAAACAGTGCTTTATGGTTGTTTCGAAGCATTCATTGGGCATTTCCTGAAAGTTTCCCTAAAGCCTTGTTATTGAGCCACGTCCAGCTTCAGGGTGTGGAGACCAGCTGTTATGCCTGGAATGAAATCTCCTTCCTCCGGCACTGGAGCAAATTAATGAGGCACTCAACCCGCTGATGTGTTTAGGTGATTGATGTGTGTTTGCTTGGCAGGGAAGGACGGTGACTGCGTAAGTGGAGGCTAACCACAGGCAACATCACTGCTCTATTTTGCAGGTATGTGTACAATCTTCATGTGTGGGGAAAACTGCTGATCATAAATTGTAGTGGGATTGAATGACTACTCCGTGATTTAAAGGTAATCAGATCATAGAAATAAAGTTCAACAAAAATCTTGTTTAAATGCAGGATAACAGTGTTTTGCCATTGTTCTAATGTCATTGTCCAGTACAATAGTAGCCATGTACAGTATCTTTACAGTACAGTAGATGACAGCCATCAGTAACCAATCTGTCTTCAGTGTCTCAAAATATATCAGTTTAGGAGTTAAGGAGTTAGTAATGAAATTGTATTCAGATTTTATAATTTGCCCAAACAGAATTGTTTTCCCAACTTTGGACTTAAGTGTATTTTCTGTTGTGGAATATACATATACAAACATTAAACTATGGAACATTAAATGTGACATTATAAAATAATTGAATGAAAGCAGCCAATGCAGCATGGTATTTTCACCCATTTCTATGATTTCTGTGTGGTGTTTAAATAATATGTTTAGTTAAAGTTGCAAG
This sequence comes from Pangasius djambal, assembly GCA_022985145.1. NCBI lineage: Eukaryota > Metazoa > Chordata > Actinopteri > Siluriformes > Pangasiidae > Pangasius > Pangasius djambal. The sequence goes on from CM040983.1 coordinate 12,323,799, forward strand.
GACCTGTGAAATGAGCATGCATAACAGTATCTGTGGGCATGGGCAATAAAAATGTGCAATACTTGAAGTCTAGGTTATCAGGCAAAAAATGCGATAGTGATATTTTAGAAACTGGCAGCCAATTATGGATGAACCCTCAGGTTACTAAATTGAGACAAATGTGTACACAATGTGCTCTGACTTGTTGGCAAGGAGCATAGATTTCCTGAGCTTTAACTGGGGAGATTAGTGGCCCCTCATGCTTTCTGCTCCTATCTGTATGGTTTGTCGGAGGTGGGTAGCACTGTTGTTATTTGCTCAGCAAGTTGCAGTGGGGGATTAGCGAGAGCTTTGCGCTGTGAAGATATTTGCTCCATTTTCCAAAGACCCAATTAAACATACTGACATTTAACTGCTTTGCTGTAAGTTTCACATAGCAATTTCAGTTAGAAAGATGAGTCATTCATTCATTCATTTATTTATTCATTCATTCATTCATTTTCAATAACCACGTTATCCTGGTCAGGGTCATGGTGAATTACACTGGTTGCATGGTAGAGTTACACCCTAGACGGGAAGCCAGTCTATTGCAGGGCTCCATGCAAACACACATTAACATACTCATTCACACCTAGGGGCAATTTAGAGTAACCAATCCATCTACCAACACATTTTTGGATTGTGGGAGGAAACCCGTACTGATATATGGGTCCCATGTAGTGCAAGTGCTATTCGACATTATAATGCAAGAGCGGTTTTATGAATATCAGGATGGAGACACATGCAGTCCCTGGTTTCCTAACAAATAAAAACATGACTAAATGAAGATGGAAGGTTCTGGAGCACAGAGTGTGAAGATGAAAGAATCCACAGTTTGGGACAGTATTTGAAGAAAGGCAAATAGTGGCACTATTTCTTACTATCAGCCTGTCATTAGTCGACATTTAGGTGTTTCTATAATAATACCCATTCACTGTAGTTCCCTTCTTATTGCACATGTTTCTTAACAATGACTTGACATCTCTGTGTCACTGGCTCATCTCATCAGCAGCTGCTCTATAGTTTACTTGTGTTAGTATACATCTTTGGCTGGGCTGCTATGCTCTCTGCTTTCTTTCCTGAGGATAGGGTTGTAGTTGGCTCACAGAGGATGAATGCTGGTCTCAGGCCCAGGATGAAGAGAGTGCAAGTGATTCCATCCATGTGTCGTGACTTCATTGTGATGATAGGCCACCAACAAAGCTATCCATCAGAGTTCAGGCTGAGGAGAGCTCAGATTTCTGGACAAACCACAGCAGTAAATGCATGACAAAAGGGACAGAAGAGTCAGTGGGAAAGAAGAGACATCTGGTCACACTTTTGCAGAGTAATTTCTCTCCTGGTCGGAGAACATATCATGAAGCGGTACAGGCTCAACCATTGACTGGTGCAATTTATTTGTCACAAGTCCTCCTGCTTTGCGTGAGAAGCTTTTTCTTTTTCTGGACTACAGCACACCCACCCAACCTTGCTCATGTTTATTCCCTAAGCTCATTGCAGCTAGTCTAGGGCCAATAACTAAGCCTTTATCCGAGTTGGATCTGTTTCTGTCTACTGGAAATCACCAGCAAGTGATGTGTCATGCTGTTGTCTGGAATGAAGACAATGCTCAAATACTCAACTATCAACTATTTGAAAATATAGGATTAAGGCTGTTGAAAACAAACTAATTTCAACCTTATAAAGTTAACATGTTCTTGATTAAGAGCTGCATTGGCTGCTGCAGCTGAGAGCTGAGGTAACTCTGTTCACATCACTATAGCAGAGGAGCCAAAGCCATTCAAGTTGAGCTCTACTCTTGAGCATATTGTGAACAGCCTCTACTATGGTAAATGCTCCTTCATGTGTCCTACTAAATGCATCATTACCTAAAACATACAGTGATTAATGAGGCATGTTACTGTATCCAGGAGCAAGAAATGTTCCCACAGCACACACACGTACACACATGCACACAAACAGAAATACATGCCTCCTCATACACCATTATTTAGTATATTAATTGACTACTTAATTACTTGGTTAATATTTGTTATTGCTATATTGCTCCTTGTGAATGCATTTCAGTGATTTCTGCCTGAGTGTGTTATGGAATAAAGACTGAACAAAGCCTTGTGTTACAAAGCCGAAACTGGAGGCAATAGAAAATGTCTGCAGAGCAAGCAAACATCACCAACAAGGAGACTGTCTGTCACAGCTTGGCGCTGGTGAACGTTGTGAACTTTATCAATGGCTTTGAGTGGCAGCTGAACTAAGCATGAACCCAATTCAGCCTGTGTCCTTTCTCTTTGGCTACCGCATGTTTTCATCAGATGCACAGTTTCTGAGTCGCTTTCAGCTCCACCTGCTTATCTTGGGTGGAGCAGTGCATTCCTGCAACTTGGACAGGTCTGCTTTCTGTCTACCGGAGCCACGTGGCAATGTGCCAGCGTTAGGTCTTAGACACATGCATGCCCTTACAAACTCATATCCAGGTACATGCATTTCACTGTGGTTTTGTTTGGCCATGCATATTTTGGACCACTGAAGTGTGTCTAACCCTATGTTGTTATTATTTGAGGCAGTGGCTATCAAAAGTTTTATAGCCTTGTTTATGCTTGTGTTTTAGTTCTTTCATGAATGCACTTGAACATCTGCAAGCTGTTTCAATGAGTATGTTTACTTGTTTGCTTTTGTGTTCTCTTTTAGATTTGTGCTTTTACTTTTTAATAGTATGACATTTCATGCCTTGAAATGTCTGTTTATTGTGCAGATGGGTGTCTTAAAGCAGCTTTCTGACTGTTTTATTTGTAATTTTGATTTTGTAATAATTAATAATAGGAACAGGTGACAGTTTTGAAGTTTGGAAGTCTCTGTGGGGAAAAGCTTTTTAATTACAACTTTTATTTTAAAAGTTAAAAAGAGATTTAATTTTGGATACTGAAGATAATGGTATGCATAGGTGTAGCATTGTTAACTACGTTAATACAGAAGTCATTGGAAATACCTCAGAAGGATTCCTCTGTGTGCGTGAGTGTGTATTTGTGTGTGTGTGTCCATGCTAAATGTGTAGACCACCCAGAGTTCATAACAATAACATTTGCACTTCCTCTCTGTGATCCCAGACAGGTCAGAGCCTATCAATCCACATCAGAGAAGTAGTATGTTCTGTTTAGAATGACCTAGTCAAGTCTAACCACTGAAGTATTGTTCATTCTTCACAAATCTAAACACGCTAATCCAACAGTAATCCCACAGTATACCTATTGTTCATTTTCATATAAATTTCAAAGTTAGTATTTAGCCTTCCTTTCAATCAGGCCCCAACTAAATATTAATCAGGTTGTACCTAAAATAAATCAATATGCACTATGATGTTAGAAGATCAAGTATTGTTTTTACAACTTATTTTTGTACAATATGCATACAGTATGCATAATTGTTTTACTGGTGCCATATTAACAATAACAAGTGAATAGTTTTTGCTGAAGTGATGAAAACATAGCCTGGTTATATATGGACTTTGCATGAAGCATCTGTCCTCTGAAAATGCTCACGGTGTGATCATAGAACAAAATGGAAAGTAATCACAGTACAGAAAATTCCCCTCCTGTCATGCATCTCATACACAACAAACTTACACAGTAAACTTAAGGTATACTGTACCTTGAAAAGGCTATATTAAATCTGTTAACACATTTGTTAGGGTGGTGTTTATGAGTGATTTATGACACTAAATGGTGGTTGTGTGTCCTTGTGTGGTTATCTAGAGCTTTGTTTTACACTGTTAGTGCTTCTGGTGGGTAATTTATCCCCTTTTCTGTCTAGACTGCACAAATTAGGGCTATGTGAATGTGTTGACTGACAGCCTCTGGAGCATGGGAAGGGAGCATATCTGGATGTTTTTGTTTTCTGAACTGACAGTAAATGTGTGTTGTTGCTGCTTGGGGGAGGAGAGATAAATCCTGACAAAACTCTGGTATCTCTTTGCTCAGGATTTATTCTGGAAATTATTTGCATTGATAGTCTGTTTCTGTGAATGTGTATAGTTCAACTTTCGACTCAGTCAGTCCAAGCAGTGTTTAAGGCTACAAACAAGCTAAAGCAATTTGAGTAATTGCTTGTTGTGCTGACCTATGGTGATTGTAATTAAGGTTAGACTTTTTCTTATGAGGCTATTTCTTATGCCTGTGTTCACAGTGCTGTAATAGTTGATAGTAGATGTTTGTTATACATGGTTGTTGAATGGGAATCCAAGAAGTCTTTGCCATGATAGTGCTTTTAGTTATGAACGAATGCATTTCAGAGAAAACTAATGTCCTGCATTTGTTCTGCCCCATGAAAGCACAATGGAAAGATGATGAATCATCGTGGAGAGTTCAACAAACAACCGCAAAGCTCACCATTCTGTTTTGCTTTGCTCCAAAATGCATCTATATTCAGTTGCTACAATGACACTGCATTGGTCTTATTATAGTACATTAGCAAGAGAGGTTAATGTTGGTTATAAACTATCATGATAATTAATATCAGCGAGGTAAAGACATGTGACCCATTTATGACCCTTATGGCACCACAGAAAAATCTGATCAAAAGGAGAATGGGTATGATCAAAAGAAGAATCAACAGTCATATATTTGCTTTGCTTTGGAAACATACACAAAATTTCTCCTTCAACATCTTGGACATGAACTCTCCAATACATAAACAATTTGTCACTTGCACAAATGTTCAATCATATCCTTATGGTTGGATACAATCTGGATGTTTCTCTGTTGTACTTCATCCATCTTCACTTATTTTGGGTAAATCCTCCTCAAGAAAAGGCGTTCTTCAGTTAGAAGGGGTTGGCAGAGGCATAGGTTGTGGACAAGTTTGACAGATGTTTTTTTCCTCCATTCTTTTTTTTCTGTGAGCTATAATCATTTGGGCTTAACTTTATTTTTTCATTGGGCAACAAGTAGACCTACACCTGGTTATGGTTAATCTTGTTACTCTGTATACCCCAAAGTTAAGAAAAATGTAATTAAGTAGAGTTAGGCAGAAATAGCACAGGGCAGTTCTGGTGCACTAATGGTGAAGTTGTAGCTGGTAATGTAAACCACATGGCAACAAACTCAACGTGAGCACGTACCAAAAAATTGCTGACGCCAACCATTCTGTCTTAGAGTCAGCCAGCATCCTCAACAACCAGAGATACTTGTATCAGTTAATGCATCTTGGTAATTGTGATTTGTTAAATCACTGACTTTTATTACAACTTGTAGTTTTTGTAGTTGTAGTTTTTGTGGTTTTATTACAACTTACAAAAAAATGCTGTTGTACAGATTTGCACTGAATGCTGTCTTGCTCACTGAACATGTAATAACACATGCTCACTTAATCTTGTCTTTTTAGGTGTTACTGTAGGAAGTGACACAAGACAACTGTTGCCCCAGGTTGTTCCTAGTGAGCAGCCATCTAGTTGAAACATATTCTCACTTAGCTCAAACTCTAATGGATGTTTGCATGCTTTGTTAGGTGCAAACAGAGCAAAAGACCATGAGAAGGTTTGGATTAGGCTATTCTGACACTGGACATTTTTGAGGAATGTCTCAGTAGCTGTCTTGCAGAGTATAAGCAGAAAAATGCATATATGCATGTATTTTCAGAGATGCCCAGCTATTAGCAGAGCACCTCAGTAACGTGCCTCATAACTCTGCCTTCATCAATTAATCCCATTAGATACAGCAAAATCAGTGTACGCACAGCTATCAGGGTTCATTCTTCTATGCTGCAAGACTTCTTTTGCCTCCCTTCAGTGTCAGCCCTCTGATATGATGCGACACTTGGTGTGAGTTTATCTACAGAGACAGAGATATATGCGTTTATATATATATATATATATATATATATATATATATATATATATATATATATATATATATATATATATATATATATTTGGACAGTGACAGAGTTTTTGTGATTTTGCCTTTATACACCACCACAATGGATTTGAAATAAAACAATCAAGATGTGAGCAAAGTGTAGACTTTCACCTTTATTTTAAGATGGCATTTACCATTTAGGAATTACAGCCATTTTCAGCAAAGTACTTCCATTTTCAGGGGCTCAAAGGTAAAAACTCCAGACTCATGAGCTGTTCCTTTCTTTTGCCATACTTTTCTCTTCCCATCATTCTGGTAGAAGTTAATCTTGGTTTCATCAGTCCAAAGAATCTTATTCCAGAACATGGGAGGCTTTTTTAGATGTTTTCTGGCAAAGTTTAATCTGGCTTTCCTGTTCTTGAATGTTACCAGTGGTTTGCACCTTGTTGTAAACCCTCTGTATTTACATTCATGAAGGCGTCTCTTGATTGTAGATTTTGACAATGATACGCCTACCTTCTCCAGAGTACTCTGAGGTTTATAGGGCTATACTCTCTGCTCACATTCAGCCAAATGCTACAAAACTGATAGGACGCCGCTTCACAGTGCAGGTGGATAATGACCCTAAACATACTACGAAAGCAGCTCAAGACTTTTTGAAGGCAAAGAAATTGAATATTCTTCAAGTATTATAATTATGGTTATATTTACAATTATATCACTTTGTCCAAATACTTCTGAGCCCTTGAAAATGTAGGTGCTGAAAATAGCTGTAATTCCTAAATGGTAAATGCCATATTTTTGTGGAACCTCTTAAAATAAAGCTGAAAGTCTACACTTCAATCACATCTTGATTGTTTTATTTCAAATCCATTGTGGTGGTGTACAAAGGCAAAATCACAAAAACTCTGTCATTGTCCAAATACTTCCAGACCTGACTGTGTATATATATATATATATACTGGTGATACACACACACACACACACACACACACACACACACACACACACACACACACACACACACACACACATACATATATATATATATATATGTGTGTGTGTGTGTGTGTGTGTGTGTGTGTGTGTGTGTGTGTGTATCACCAGTCTCTTTAGACAGAAGACAGAGCAGAAGTACTGAGGCTGAGGTAAACTGAAGGTGATGTTTCATTTGAAAGAGAACTGTGCCTCCTGAACAAAACTAAAACCTTGGCTATTATAGCTTTTCTATTCTTTTTGTCAGTGAGGACTTAACATTCTGCATGTTATGAATGATTTGCCCCAAGCTGAGAAGAGTTCATTAGGTGTGTTGTGTTTGTGATCAGAACAAATATCACTGTTTTATATTTCTGTGTGTAGAAGCTTCAGGACCCATGCCTTGCTATATTTATCTTTACCTAGCAACCTGAGATTTGCAGACAGTTTTGGTTGGTAATATCTTGTTCAGCCACTAGGGGGGAGGCCATAAGCATGTTTGAAATATGTCAATGAGTATTTAGCAGATTGGATGTATTTTCAAGTGTGAACTCTGTTATTTATTCATTATGGTCAAGCTGAAAATGTTTAGTGTTTCTCTGGTTTACTCATTTTGAAATCCACACAAGTTTAATCATGTTAATTCATCTTTTGTCCTTCCTTTACTAATTAGTCCCCACATATTTATTGCCATAACGTATCTTTTTTCCTCATTATTGGTGAAATATTAATAAATGTTATTTCTTAGACAACTATACTTTTGGACCATTTAGGAAAAAACATATGTCAATTAAGAAAAGTTCTTAAATGCCTTGTAAGTTGAGACAGTTGTTTGCATATTTGTAAGGAACACAAAGAAATAATTTTGATAAAATAAGACCTATTGTTATTTATAGTGGCTTTGATGTAACTAGGCAGTAATAATAGCCACATTTGAATCATTAAATCGTGGCTTTATCTTTAGGGCCTATCTATCCTACTATTGGAACACACATTTTTTTTCTGCCAGATTAAAGAAGGACCATCTATAGAATGGACAACCTGCTTATCCAAGATCAAAAAGCCACAGTTGTCAACATTTTGTAAAATAACCAGGTAATGTAATGTAATATCCTGGGAAATATATAAGAATGATGTCATGTACAGGGAAACATTGAAGGCCTGAAGCAAATATATTTAGTTACATTTGAAAAGAAATTTCATGAAGAAAAGAGATGCAGTACTTTTATGTACAAGTGAGAATATATCAGGTGTGTAGGTGTAGTACCTCACACTCCATAGTATTCCCTGGGCTGCGGTATCCAATGGACCATGTGTCGATCAATCTGACCAAAAGTTCAGAAAAGTATATCATAGGATAAGGAGCAGCCCTGGAGGTCCATAGAGAGGGGACCATAACCATATTTACTACTGTTTGTCTGTAAGGGACTGTATATCACCATGTAACTATTGGCCTGCACAACACAGTACTCCTTGTAGAATTCCTCAAATGTATGACGTTTTCTTCCCACTCACAGAGAGACAGCATAGGGCTCCAGACTACACTACCTATATTGTTATAGGGGATAACGTCAACTTCCACCAATGCATCCAAGAATAGTTCACCACCCATCAACACATCCAAATAATATACATTCCATCCTATTTCCCTGCCTTAATCCAACTAAAGAATTCTTTTAGCTTGGTGATGGAAGGTATATGATTGGGTCTACCTATAAGTTGTCAGCCAATGCAATTAAATGTTTACATTTATTGTGTGTGACACTGACTATGCTGCCATTTAAATACTTGCTTCCTGTGTTCTCATTTCCAACCAAGACAACCAAAGTGTTACAGTGGTGCTGTGGAGTCCTCGCTCTTTGCTGAAGTCTCTTGAATGTCTTCATCAAAACACATCAGGTGCTCGTCAATCTCTGAATGGAAATCTGGCAAATGAGTAGGGTGAGAGGTACTATGGAGCTTGCTACAGTCCTCTGGCATTCCAGCTGCACCTCACATCACCTTCACAAAGTTGTCTTCAATGGATAAGCAGGAAGTCTTTCATGACAATTTCTACCTGGCTGCAAGGGAGGTAGCCTGAAAAGTGTGGGCAGTTTGGCTGCTGCCCTGCTCTCAAGGGAATCCCAAATTGCATCTGTCATTGCACTGGAGTATGACAGCCCGCAGAATGCCGTTTTGTGGTAGTTGGCCATTGAGCAACACTGACAGCAGTTCTGGACTCACTGACTCTGAGTGAGGTCAGCCACCAGTTTGGCCACAATAATGGAGAACTGGTCTAGATGCCTAACAGCAGGCCTTGGTGGATTCTGGTTGGCTGAATAGGCCAGCTTTCAGGGGTTATAAAGGGACACACTTGTGGATGGGGCCTGCAATAGGGAGAAAATGTATGAGATGTGTATAGCACCCACTGTGGGGGATGTGTCTGATGCTTTCCATAACAGGAGTAGCCTGGGGGTGGGGAGGGTGGGACACAAGGCACTGTCTCTCTAGGATTTTTTCTCTGGAACACTGAGATGAGACCCTGAAGTATGTCTTTAACCAAAAGATTATTTAACAGCCAGTTTGAATGTCAACCAGTGAACCCCCTGACCACCCCCAAAGCTCTATTTTTCCCACTTGATGCTTATCCAATGCCACCTATTTATGAACTGCTGACTGGTTGGTCACTGCTCATTTTTATTGGACTTTGGATTTGACTAAGGCCTGCTGGCAGATCCCCTTGACGATATCCTTTCCCACTCCAGTTGGGTTACACCAATTTGTCACCTTTGCTTTTGACTTGTTCCTTGCCAAGTTTCATTGACAAAATTCTCTGTCATGGCATGTATGCTGCTGCTATCTGCTGCATGTACAGCATCTGAGAACTGTCATGTTATTATTTGGACATCAAAAGCCTGGGTGACTGATCTCATTATAAAGGGAGCATCAGATCTTGTCCAGTGAATGAAGTACTGACACCAGGCTTTTAAACAATTGGTTTTCTGTTAGCAGTCCTCTGTTGAATTTTCCTGAGTTTTCTTTTCCTGTTGTCCTGCAAACAGAAACACTGGACAGAGGGCCTGGGCCATTTTGTCACAAGTTGTGGAAGGGGTGAAGTACCTGTTGCTCTACATCAGTGGAAAACTATCCATAGAGGAGACCAAGTAGAGCACCATTGTGTGTTTGGCCATCAAGCAGGCAATCCTCACCCTCTGGCCCTACCTCCTGGGATGGCTCTTTACCCTAAGTTTTGATCATGCCACTACAGTGGTACCACCTAAAAGATGCCAATGATTAGATCACCTGTTGGTATCTGGTGTTACAGCATTTTTAGTTTTTCTACAAGCTGGGTTCTTGAATGGTGGTGGTGGATTTTCTCTCTCTTCTTGTGACTTTTTACAACAAACTTTGTTTTTCACATTTGATTGATCACCAGAGGACACAGCTGTGTATGCTGTTGTCTTTGTTGTATACATAAACTAGAGAAAGATGTAAAAATGATTTATTTATGTGTTTATATGTATATTTAGTATTCAGAAGTGGAAGTGAAAACTGTGAACACACAATATACATTATAGCATGTTTTTGATTAAAATGAATGAATAAATGAGTGAACAAATTAATTAATGAATAAATTAAAGTATAAAAGTGTTACATAAACTCAAAGTTTCAGGATATAAAAATGGTCATCTAGTGAATTCATTTGAGCCTGTTTGTCTCTTTGTTCAAGCGTCTTCCTCCAACTCATCCTCATCTGCTACAGTTTTTCCCATCTCTGGCACAAACTATACACCTTTCATCTTCCCCATTTTCTGTACAGCACTTACCAACTTTCATTATTCATATGTATGTATAGTAGCTTTATTTGCATGAAATTTGACTTTTAGTTTTTTTCTTATTTTATAGCCACATAAATGTAGAAAAAGCTCTTAAATTCTTCTGCTGATTAGGGCAATTCAGTTTTCTGTCTTGGTACTCCCAAATGAGGGCATGAATGTTCATCATGAAAATGGTTGCTTATATGCCAAGGAAGTGTTTTGCTTTGTAATGAGAGTGCACTCCAGTAACATGTGCATAAGCTTTATAGATGGCTTAGACAAAAGGCAAGTGAGCTTTGGTCATTGAAAATTATTTGCCAGTGTGCAATGCCAATGTGTAAGCATTCATGAAAAACTGTAATAGGTCCACTGTAAGCCAGAGCCAAAACAATAATCTGATTTAATTTCTCAAATTTTTTTTGCACAAAGGAAACAAAATATAGTTATTCAGATGGACCAGCTATTCAGATGTTGAAATCTGTATTTCATTTTCTTTTAGACTGAATTACTGTGTTTTTATTTGGTTAGAGCTTGAGTAATGCCTTTATTTGAAAGGCCCCATTGAGTAAAACTAGATCATTGACTCCTTATAATCTCTTGTAGATGATTGTTCCTCGGATACAATAATTACCATCACATCAGAATATATACTATCAAAAAAAGTCAAAAGAAGGGCAAGTGGCCTGACTATCTTCTCTGTCACCAATCAAATGAACATAATTTCTAATATTGTTTGTGTTGGAGAAGTGCTTGGGCCTCATGCATCTGGGATGTAGCACAGGATGTTTTTTTTTCTTTCCTTTTTTTTTTTTAACAAGCCTCTGTTTGTCTTCTATCTCTTGCTCTGCTGTCTATAGAGGCTCTGTGCCTGGATTGTTCAGTTCTCAATTTTTATGGTGCTATAGTCTTTTCAACATCCTGGTCTTGACTGTAGCTGTGTTGTGGTAAGAGGGTGAATGCAGGTGAGCAACATTTTAGGCAGCACTTGGTCCATTTAGTGTTACCTGCTGTTGGCCAGATCTCAAAGGCATCATAAAGTGATTACCGTTAGAGTGTTATATGATTGCTTACTTTTTTATCAGTTTGCAATTCATGATAAATTATTAAAGAAATATTAAACTTTTGGCCAGAGCACTTCTGTTTGCTGTAAAGGAATGCCTTTATGGCTGATGAGAGAAATGTAGCAGTATTTGAAATTGGACCGCATTTCATGAGTTCATGTTTGCAGCAGTGATCCATGTTGGTTTATTATAAGGTCATGAAGTGAATCTGTCTTTAATTTTGGTCAAACCTACCCCAAAGCCCCTTACTCTTGACAAAAGAGGTTCACTTAAGAGGTGTTTGGACAGAGGACATGTCTAGTCCACTCAACCTTTCCATTCTTTTTGTCCCACCGAATTTTGAGTTTTACAGTTAATATCTGTACTCAAGCCAGCTTTTACAACCTCTGAGGAAAATACAGGAAACTGTATATTTGGAAAGAGGAGGCACTGTTATTTTTCTTCTGTGTTCTTTTGTTCCGTACAAACTCATCCTGGTAAAAAACAACATGGCTGACCCTCACTCTGTATGTGGATGTTTGTGGTTGGGCTTTATAGTGGAACGGTCAGCAGTGGGTTGCTTTAGTCCTTGTGTGTTAAACCATTTGAGTCTGCAGCAGGTGTGAGTGTCAGGAAGATATGGTAGGTGTTATTTGACCTTCCCTAGTGTGGGTTGGCCCACTCAGTTGTTCTGTTTCAGCAAAATGAGGCAGAGGCAGACTTAGAGTATGCTGAAAAAAGAAGAGGTGAGAGATAGAGCAAGAAATAGAGAGAAGAAATACAGATTTGATAACAATACTTTCTTTTTTTTTGGAGGGAGATTGGAGTCTCTGGAGGGTCACAGCATTATACCCTTATTTAGGAGAATGACAAGGATATGGTTGCTATTGGAAACCGAGCCAGCTTGTCATATATCTGGGCGGTAAGGCCTCATTTTCATTCCACATAAAATAGTGCTATTTAACAGCTACTGATCTGCAAATATATCAAAAGTGCATTGCACATACATCATAATCTTATCTAAAGAGACTACATATAAAACATTCATATCTGAGAGAAATAATCTTGGCACCATTCCCAAGTTGCACATAATCATTCCTGGGGTTTTGCCAACACTTCTTACTCATGTATTAATCAGATAAGTGTGACAGCGTGCTAAAGAAAGATGTTTTGTTAGCTTATCAGTTAGCAGAATGCCCAGTGTTTGGATAGATCCAGCTAGCAACACAGATGTGTGTAGGGGGGTTTAAAATGTAGTGGTGCTAACATGTGCAGACATGCACACTGAGTAACTCTCTCCTCTATTGAAAAGTGTCCCTTTAGCACGTCAACCCTGCAGGGGGATCCAGCTGGCAAGAAAGCAGCCTCCCATAAATGTCCATTTGCTTCATTAAAGTGTGCCATGCTGTTTGATTCTTCGAGTTATTGGTTCTGTAACAGTTCTCCAGCCTTGGACAGTGTTTATGTTTGGCCTGTCACATTGACTTCCCAGCCTAGTCAGAGTCTGCTTATGATGAGAGGGATGAAGACTCGAGTGTGTGAGTGAGCGTGTGCTTGGTTGTGTGTGTGCGGTCTAGCAGCCTTTAACTGTGGGTTTGTTGGGCCAAAGGACTGTGGTTTTCTGTTGTGACATCATTAGAGATGAATTGTGAAAAAAATGTGGGATATTACTTTTAAAGGAATGTTCCAAACCTTTCTATTAGACCATGGTGTTTGGTGGAAAGAATTGCTACACTGGAAACCTAACTGGCCAGATAATAAACAGTTTGGGAAGGGGGACGGGGGATTTTCCTGTTGTGGTTTATCAGTACAGAGTTATTCTGATTGATCACCTTTATCCTATGATGAACATTTCTGTCCTGATGGGAGTGGTCTCTTCCAGGATGACCCCAGCCCTCACCCATAGGTTACTAGGACTCATTGAATGGTTTGATGAAGATGAAAATAATGTAAATCATATGTTATGGCCTTTGCTGTCACCATATCTCATGTGTTAGACAGTGCTCTACTATTATCAAAACACCAATTAAGGGATTCAGTCTTTTGGAAGAAAGGTATTTATTCTTCTAATTCCAGAGACTTACTATGACACTTTCTATTTTTTCTTCTTTTAATTTGTCATCTGTTTGCATAACTCTATTAGCAGAATGAAACTAAATTTCACTGACTTTTCAGCTGTGTAGAGCCCTACAGTGCAGCTTCCTTCCCTGTCCTTCAAACTAAAAGGTGGGCCAAAGGGAAATGCTCAGGTCACATCCAGTCTGTTCCAAACTATGCTCACTCTTTGGAATTTTTTCCAGACGTGAGTCTGTTACCACAGAGAAGTCTGTGTATTTGTTCAAAAGTAAAAGCTGTTTTTAAACACTAGTGCAGTCCAGAGAACAGTTTTTGATCCACCTGGGTCACAGGCACCGTGTCTGACAGTGATGAGCTCCCGGATTGAATTGGCATTGGATAACGTTGTTACTTTACTTCCTATTTCAACTTTCACTATGGCTGGCAATGGCCACAGAATTGCTGGCAATGGCTTTTTTGATAAACAAATGCATTCAGTTTGTACTCACTTGCTAATATAATGGGTTTCTTCATTTTATATTAATTATATTATACTATTTTAAAATAGTAATTAAAACACTATCATATAACATTACAAATCAAAACTATTTTCTGTATTAAATTCCTGATGAAGCTTTGCACACGCTTGGCAACTTCTCAGCCAGGTTCATACAGTGGTGTAACTTAGAAGGCTTTTCTTCCCAAAAAGGCTGAAATTCCTACTGCTAAATGAAAATCGTTTGGGGAAGCAACATCATTTTAAGTAAAACTGCTAATTGGAAAGAATGCAATTTAATTCAGAAGTAAATGAATACATGGACATTCAATTCGCTATTTACATTTGGCTCAGATACAGATTTCAGCCTTAAGCTTTTATAAAAATGTCTTTAAGACACTGGCTCTGCTTGCATGAAAAGATTTTCACCAATCTGAATTCATCCTATTTGCTGTTTATATCTATTCTAAACTGGACACTCTGTAGACAATCCTTTTTTTATGTTACTTGTAATCTGATCCAAAGTTATGTGTGTGAAGTTAGGTTTAGTGCTAACTATACCATAACAACGTTCAGAGTGTGTATCCGGTCAGCATGTTCATCTTTTTAATCCTGGTGCTCTTGACTTTAATTAATTTTAAGTTAAATTTAAGTTTTATCTCAGCAAAAAGTCATCCATGTATGATTACTAAATGGACAGAGACAAAAGAAGTTTGTGAGCAAAGAAAAGTTGCTCAGGTATTTCATATCTGTCCAACCATCAGGAGGAAGGATACTCTTCTTATTTAAAAAGACAAGATGCACACATTACCATGAGTATAATGCCTTTTACTCATCTTCCGAATATTGCCAATCTATATCTACTAATCTGTGTCATGACTCAAACACACACACACACAGAATGTACACACAGATTCTGGTAGTGAAAGTAATTGGACACGATGGTTACATTGTTCTTTTATTTAATGGATTATTAAAAGGATTACCCACCTCCTTCATTTGGATAGAAATTTTATTCAGATTGACCTCAATCAGTTTACTGTATTCCACCTGAAATGTTTGCATGAAAATTTTCTATTCAGGCTGAGTTCTCAGTCAGGTTATTAATGGATTATTAGGCTGAATGTAAATGTTTAAACCTTTTGACTGGCAGTGTAAGGAGCAAAGAGAAATCATTTAAAATAAAACAGTGAATTATTTTGCCTGTCAGTCATCTTTGATGGAAAGGCTTCATCCAAAACATTGTGTTAAGCAAACACTAAATAAATAATACATTAGCGAAGTGACTTGTGGCCACACAGTAGTGAACATACACACACACCTGGAGCAGTGGGCAGCCTTTTTTGCTGCGGTTGGGGGTTCAGTGCCTTGCTCAAGGGTCTCACCTCAGTCGTGGTATTGAGGGTGGAAGAGAGCGCTGCTCATTCACTCCCCCACCTACAATCCCTGCCAGACCGGAGACTCGAACCCACCACCTTCGGGTTATAAGTCTGACTCTCTAACCGTTAGGCCATGACTGCCCCCATTTAGTTAAATAGCCTTGAATATGAACAATAAATGAATGTACATATGTCTCCCATGTTGCTAAGATTTCACTCGCAGCATAAGTAGAATATAGAATTGTGCAGTGATCCACAATTCAAAAAAGAATTTGTGTGTGAAAACAAACGTGCAATAATGGGGCTCTTACCAGACGAGTTATTATGGGACATTACATTAATATGCTAATAAAATATGACTCATCCATGTTAATAGCTGCTCACTTTTGCACGGGGTATTTCTCTGAGAGTGAGAGTCATCCCCACTCGAGGGCTGCTCTGCTGTCTTGTACTTTTTTTGCACCTTCTGTCACTCAGTATCCACATCAAATGCCTATTATCTGTTCTTGCTTATTAATTGAACATAGCATTGTGGTTTTGATGATGTACAGATGTGGAATAGGGTTCGTAAAGGCTTTAAGCATCCCTCAAATGCAGCCGTCCTCTAATGAATTGTTTGGATCACAGCTCACTGCTACAAATTCACTGGTTTTAATGACACGTCACTTTCGTAAAAAGGGGACAAAACAAAAATAAAGTTTCTGTTCCAGGGGCCACATCACACAGGGGTTTTGGAACACTGCATGCCCAGCGCCATATGAATATAATCATTTCTCTTTTATTCAGCAGCACTGACTACCATTTTCTTTGGAGAAAGGAGAGTTGTCTCACAGCCTCTGACAGTTCAAGGAGAGATCCAGATGTTAGTCATTTAGATTAGACCTATATCTAGATCAGATACTGTGACCTTGTCTTAGTCTTTGTCTGTTTGTTATTTATAAGTTATGCATTAGAAAATATGTTGTTTAGTGTAGGCGTCGATACAAACAAGTTTATGGGGAACCAGGAAACAATAAGACACACAGATGTTATACTTTGGATACGTTACTTATCCGTTTAAGTGCATTCAACTTATACGTTTTATAAGATTTATTTTATGCCTTCCAGATTTTATGTCTATAATTACTTCCAAGTATTAGACTAAATTTATACAACAAAACTGCAAAAAGCCATGTCGTTCATAGACAAAAGCAAATGCCTGCCTAATAGAAAAATTTGATTTTGTAACAAATTTGACATCTCATTAGAATAAGAAAGCAGTACTCGGTCTGGAAATGTTTGATTGACTAACCTGATTAGTAAAACTGAGCTTTCTCATTTTCTTGCATCTATGTATCTTCCCATTGCTATTTTGGAAAAAAGGTTTGAATGTTTGATTAGCTAAAGGGAAACAAGAGGATCTGATAAAACTGGGATGAGCAGGGAGTCTCAAACTTTTTAGTCAGGAACCTGGTTAACTGAAAAAAAAAAAAATCATGGACCCTCATACAGAATCATTTTTACAAACAAACTATTCAAAATTAGGCACATTATGTAAAAGTATACAATAACAGCATGGCTCTTTGTTGGGGCAATAGTTTTTTTTTTAATTATTTCTGAACACCTTTTATTAAAATTGTCAATAGATTCCTGTTGACATTATTCATAGGCATAGTAACTTTGATTACAATGGGCTGTGGTTTCCACCACCATAACAAAATGAGAAAATGATGGACACCATGGATATGCTTCACAGACCCAAGGTGCCCCACTCTAGAACCCTGGTACTAGAGGACCAACCAGGCCACACTCTTTGTAATTCCAACAGCATTGCATAGATGCATAATACCCTGCACCATTAAGCAGCTGAATAAGTACTGTGCAAAATGTGATTCACCCTGAATCTCCTTTTCCTGTAGGCAATGTTGGGAATGCAACCAGCACAATCACGTTTCAAGGCTAGAACAATATAGCAAAGTGTCTTTAATTGTTGTTCTGTGTGAATGTCTGTTCTGTCTGTGTTATCAAGCATATCTGAATACAAATTACATTGTTTTGAGCTTGAGTCTATGCAAATCAAGATCATATTTTTGCAAACAGCGAATTTACCACTACAGAGCGTTTTTTGTGGGGCAACATGCTTAAATAGTAAAAAAAAAACTTGAATACTTCTCTAAGATTCTGAAGACACAATCTCCTTTTTTTTGTCAAGCAGTGTACCAGCTAGTGCATGGTTCTGTGATGATTAGCATTCAATCCCTAGATAAGTGTGTTGACAGTATGAAAAAAATATGGTGGAAGAATATTGGGGAATGCCTATTATGTGCTGGGAGAGATGTGTGCCAGACTTGGGTGGTTTTCTTGAGAAGTTAGATGCCTCTTGAAATATAAGTTGTTCAGAAAAGTACAGCATGTACTAAACTTGATATTGCACTCCATCTGGTTGAATGATCTCAGTCTGCATCATTCTAATAGAGTCACAAAAGTTAGGATTTAGTGTTTAAAACGGCTATCAATGTGCTATGTCAGCACTGATTATTATTAAGTTTGTGGGGAAACATTGGGAGTAGATGACTCAGTGGTCATCTAAGAGAACTGTTTTGCAGGAGGCTTTGATGATGTGCAACATGGTAATATATAGCTTTTTCTTCTATATAGCTTTTTCCTCTATTGTGATTTTCAGCCTAGGCTGTACACATGGAAGTGATTATGCACAGAGGGAGGTGTATTTTCCAGAAGAAAAAGATCAATTTCCTGGTCTTCCCAAACACCCAACTCCCCCCAGCCCAGCACCTCTACCCTATTGCCCCCTCATATACAGGGAGCCTGTATCTAGCAATGCAGAGGCCCAAAGCTTGTGGGTTTGACCCATACTTAACACTGTGCCAATGACTGTGTAGCTTAAACCTGAGTAGATGACAGGGCCTTTCATCAGCTGATATGGTATATGGCAGGCATTGTCAACTGGAGGACTGTTGGTCAGGATGTGGACCTAGCAAAATATTTCACCAGGCTGAGCTGAGCACTTGAAAAATATTATAGCAGAGCTGATCAGTATATGAAAAAAACATTTGTTGTTCCTCAACACAGTTTTCTAAACATTAGCTTTAGCAACAGATCCTCTGTTACATTTTATCCAATTATATGCATTTATGTAAAGTACTTAGCTGAAAGCAGGCCATTGGTCCACAAACTAACTACAGAGAGAGCTGGAGAGGGTTTTTTTAATGGTCTGATTAGCTGACGATATGGCTTGATCAAAAAAGTTGATAACAAAAACAGAAGGTTTAAAGGACAATTGACAGAGAAGTGTATTTATTCCCCTGCTTCAAATTCAAAACAGCCATGTCTCATCTGTTCAGAGTAGAAGACTATGCATCAGATAAAAAGTCACTGAAGCAGGCAGTTAGATTTGAATTTTGAGAGACAAAGAAAGGCCAGGTTCATTAACATGGGTAACGTGGGCATAACGTGGGCAGATACAATCAAAGATAACTGTTGGAGCAGGTGGGATTGATCAGACTCTCTGCAGGAGTGGGCTTGATTAGGATTGAAAAGAAGTCACAAGAAGTGTACCTCTATTTCATAGTACATGGTGCTAGTCAAAATTGGAGAGCCACCGTGAAATGAAACTTAACCACTTCTTATTTATATCCATGAACTAATTACTAATGGTTAAGTATTAAAAGGTAACGGTTTCCACCATTGTGTTGGTTATCTGGATGTTTCTAAGTAAGAAAATTTGTGTAACTGGACCTTTACAAATTTGAGTTGAATGCCTCTGGTCTATGTTATATGATATGACTTGCGTTATATTAAATTATATACCATGGGGGACACGCCGTGGGGTTTGGCTAATAGGATACCCAAGCCCATTTGCTGTGCAACTGCTTGGCTTGCTCTCTCTCTTTCTTCCTCTTGTTTTCTCACCATCTGAATGTCAGTCTTGTGTATAAAGAGGTCAGCTTTTCTGGAACACAGTGAACACAGTCCAATTAGAAGAGCCAAGATATTGTAGAGAATGCAGAAGGAAACTGACCATCTGGCCTGCATCAGCTCTTGTGTAAATAGCTCCAGTTTGTTTGCACTGAGCCAGATGCCAGTGCTCGATTAAATAGGCAGTGTCGTAACGTACAGAATATGGAAGATGAAACAGTGTGGTCTGTTGAGCTTTAGCTTTGCATAATTGAGGTACTACTGTTTGCTTGATTTTGCTCTATGTTTAATGTTTAAAGAACTAAAGACAGAGCTAAAAGACCATGGTGTGTGAGATACATATCAACGTTGCTGAACTCTGTGTATACTATCACTACCCTGCATATTGAGTTTAAGTCCACTGCATAATTTTATTGAGTTTTTGTAGGACAGTCTACTATCTTATTTATCAAATATACATTATGGAGTATCAGAACTAGTAGCAGTAGCTTAACTTCCATTGCACAGCATGCATGTTTCCATTGTACTCATTCCTTTTCAAACTCTTATTTAATTTGGTAAAATATGATAAGTATTGCTAGGTCTTGGACTTGTTTCCATCTCTGCGTTGTTCAGTGATTTTGCTGAACAGTTCCCATCCTTTAAAGGCAATATTCACTAAATTTGTTTTTCTCCTATTGCAGCCTACTGCATACATGTGATAACTTGTAAGAGTAGGGCTATATGATATGGAGAACAAAAAAATGCAGTGTACTATGAACTTGAAGAATGATTCAATAATGATATGTGATGCGGTAAATCAGAGATTAACGTGTGCAAGATGTGTCAAATTTTCCAGTTTATTTGAAAAACAGTGTGTTTGTGTTTCACAAGCCCAATCACCCAATGCCACAGTTTTTATGTGTTCATTCTGCAAAATCAGAACACAGCACAAAACAGCAGAAAATCAGACTCCTCTTCATGTACACACGCATTATAAAGTAAGCATAATGATGCTGCATATTTATTTGAGACTTCTGGTGGTTCAGTGTGATGTTAGGAATGGGCTCCTGTGTTGGTACGTGTGCACGCAACGGTGAGTCAGATTCTGCTGGGGAGTCGGAATTTTGGGAACAACATCAACAGATTGAAATCAGCTTTCATTTTAATGCCGTTGGGCTTTTTTTTTTGGCATTGTTTTGGTGATTACTGCTGTGTACCAAGAGAACAACAGTAACAGTGGAAATATCGAGTAAATACGCTGTACCAGTATGCCTACTCAACAGGAGTTGTATTCTGGCAAATTCAAGCACTTACTTAAGGTGGAAGGCTTCTCTCTGTTATAATAATTCAGCATATGGCTCATGCAGTTCTTCAGAGAGAGATTACTAACGATTGCTGGTGCTCCATGCTTGTCGTTCTTCAGAGTGAGATTACTAGAGTGAGATTACTAACGATTTGTGGTGCTCCATGCTTGTAGTACTGATTACTACAAGCTTTCTTGCTCAAAGCAATTTGAAGTACAGGCCCGTTTTGGAAACCAAATCTTCAGCTTTCCTGCTTGCCTGATTATTTTGATGGCAGATAGTTACGTGCCACTGAGCTTTGCTTCTCATCCAAGGCATATGACGTCATGCAGAAGAAATTTTTCGAGTCAATGCTTCTGCTCTGTCGCTCTTGTTAGCTTCAGTGACTTTATTAATTTCATTGGTTTTATTTAAGCCCAGGCAATGTGGTAGTCATATAAATGACTCATCAAAATAATGATAAATGATAATGATACATCATTCTGCCCTAATACCTGTATTTGTATTGCCTATATTTGAAACTAGTCATGAGTGATGAATAGACAGACAAAGTTCAGCTTTCATTATAACCATCCAGAGTAGTAGGACAGCTTAGACTTTGCGAACACTGAATGAACATCCTGGTTATTTAATGGGAGTGTGTGTTTGTTTGGGTACAGGTGTGTCTTTTTCAAATTCTGGACTGTGGATAGGTTTCATGGGAGCTGGAGTTCATAGCAGATGTAGATGTGAACATGACATTAATCAGTATTCAGCAAGGACAGTGTTATTTTTCTTTCATTCACTAAAGCTTATAACAGATAAATTATAAGATAAGAAAACATGCTGAATAGGTGCAGTATCTTACTCTCTAAGAGATTCTAAGAGATTTCATCACAGGTCTTCACAGTATATTTCTATGTATGTTTCTAGTAACAACCCTCAATTATAACAGTGTAAACCTTGCATGCATGCACAGTCTACATGGGCGGTGTTTCTGTGGCATGGTCTCTCTATTTATTCTGGGCATTTGTGCTATCTTACAGTCAGGTGGTATCAAGCCAGGAAAATGCTAAAATGCTAAAATTTAATAGCCATGAATTAAATAATTTATGTAATGTTTAGTAAATGAATGGCAGGGAGTACCTGTGTTGCAATGGAGAAGATGACTTATGAGTTTGTGTTATTGACTGCGATTGTTAAATTCTCACATTTTTGAAACCGCAAGGGTAGCAGCCAACATATAGTCATATATTTAACTTTGGCTGACTTCAGTTACCTGAGTTTTGTTGATTTATTTCACCAGAGTGGGTGTGTCCATGGTAGTTGCTGCAGGCCTGTTAGTGATGCTGGTGTAAAAGAGGCCCGGTTCAATTTTCAAATCCCAAGCAAGTTCTCACATGCTTCCAAGTCAGTCAGTCCTGACTGGAGTCTCAAAAAACACATTTGTCCCTCCAGCATCTACACATATGGCTTGGCCTACCTTTTTCAATATCTCAAATTAATTCAACAGTTTTGTTTCATCTCCTCTGCTCCAGCATAATGTAGCCCTGCATCCAGAACAGCCATTTCACATCGATCCACTGTCCAATCAGACCCCTATGCACTTAATTTCTGTATGACATTTTACCCTTTTAAAGATGACATTATCTGCCTGGAATTCAGGCTGTGTATTTGCTCATTTGCATTGTTTGAGTTGGTATGATGGAATGTGAAGTGGAAGAATAAATAAGTTTACTGCTTTCTGTCTTGTTTTATAAAGATTTATTCACCCAGTCACTAGTTAAACAGCCATTGCTGGGAAAATCAATGTGTGGAAATGTGCAACAGTAATAATGATAATGAGTTTCTTTTATGAACATGGACATTTGGCATCCATTTTCTCAGCGCTGTCCTCCATTTGGAAGCAACTGGAGCTAACGTTCTCTGAGAAACACACAGAGAACTTTCTTTGAGAAATACGTTTATGGTGAGGTCAGTAAGATTTTCTAGAATGTTTAAAATGCAGTGCACCTCATAGACCTTATAACTCACTTTCAAGCTTAACAGGTTGAAGACCCTCCACAAAGTGCATGTACACATGTACGTTTGCACTCACAGCTTGTGTATATGTAAAGTAAATAGTCCGCAATATGTCCTATGCCCTTTCTGACGCAACCCTACCATTTTTATCCGGGCTTGGGACATATTAATATTTATTATCTATATATATATGAATATACTATATATATATATATATATATATATATATATATATATATATATATATATATATATATATATATATATATATATATATATATATATATATATATATTATATATATATATATATATATATATATATATATATATATATATATATATATATATATATATATATATATATATATATATGAATATATGTCATATTCATATAATGTCATTAACATATTGGTCTACTTTCATTGGCTAAAGGGTTCCTACATTACTCACAATGCTTTTCAACTACCCACTGATAGTAGCACCAGTGGGAATTAGCTCTCTACTTAAAGATAGCAAGGGAGCAGCGCTTTAGTATTTTAGTCTGTCCAGTGCTCTCACCTCCTCATCTGCACACTATGATTAAACAGATAAGGTTTCAAAGTTTCAAAAAAGTCTCTACAAATGAGAGCTGTATTCCAGACTTCACCATTCTGTCCCCAACACAATGCAGGTTTTTGCATTATCCCCGTAATTTTTTCAGAAACGGGTGCTGACATTTTAATTTGGCAGTACATGAAGGGTGAAAGGTAGTGGGTTTCTAAGTATGTATATAATTCTGTACAGTCACACAGAACTTTCGTGTTCTGTCTTTGATCAACACTGTGTGCTTCTGGAAGCTATATAACAAGACATTATTAGTTCCAGCATGTGTAAAATGAAGGCCATAGGATACAATAATACCTCATTGTTTGAAAGTGCACTCTGTCCATCTGGTAGGTTTATTATTTGATGGATGTTTTTGTCGTCCAGGGCAGCGCGGTGGCGCTACGGGTAGTGTTGTTGCCTTGGTTGCCTGAGCTCGGATTACTGTCTTTGCAGAGTTTTGTGTGTTCTATCCATATCTCTGTAGGTTTTCTCCATGTTCTCTGGTTTCCTCCCACCTTCTAAAAACATGCTGGTGGGTGGATTGGCTATGCTAAATTGTACTTATATGTAAATGTGTGTGCAAGATGTGTATGATTGTGTGTGGAATGAATATATGATGTACAGGGGGCAGATCAAACTTCATATATTGGGACAATTTCTATAGGTAATGTTGATGTGGTTGACTGTTTTTATCAGGGATGGCAAGCTTTGATTTTAACTTAATCTGAATTATCTCCATTGTCACTTGCACCAACTGTTAACTTCAAGTAAACATCTATGAAAGCAAAATCTTAAAATTAGGCATAGAATCAAACCAGTAAGCTCTGATGATTTTTTCCCTAACCACACAATAAAAAAAAAAACGGGCTGTAGTTACATTGCTGGTATGGAAGCAGTGGGCATTTAAAATCAGATGAAATTTAAGTCATTACAATCTGGAGTGACTTATGTAATTTGATTTTTATTTCAGATACATTTCTAGGTACCACAAAAGTGTACATTTTTGACAGGAAAGAATTTATTTGTACATGCCTCGGGTTTCTGCCTCCTGGTGGGATTTGACAGGGATGTGTTTGAGGGTGGTGTATGCCATCATAGTTGATCCTCTGCTGAGTCCCTGATGTATTTGCCACGTGTGTTCCAAACAATGGCTGATTCATTTATCACCATGTCTGTCCACACTGTCGGTTTGGTGGGTAGACGGTGGGGGATGAACAAATACCTCACAGTGAAGCTCTTAACTCACAGTCATGAAAAACACTAAGCTACTGTTGCTATGTGTAGGGCAGTTATAGGCTAACATGTACACCAGCTGATCTAACATAAGGTGAAGCTGTCAAAGGCAGCAAAACAGGTTAAAGGTTCACTTGAGTATAATCTGTCCCTTATAGTTTGTTGTGAATGATGGCCCACAGGGGTGAGTTACTTTAGGCAAAGTATCAACGCCTATCTAGTACAGTGTTTCACAATGTCTCTTTTACTGTAAAACAAAGTAAACTGGTGATATTAATTAACAGCCAACACTAGGATATCTTAATGCCTTTCTCTATAAGGAAAGACCAATTCACTGATTTCTTGTTTCTCATTGGCACCCTACTTCTATAAGATATAATCATAGTGGATCTCCTTCATCTCCTGACACATACAAAGAGTTTTGATCTGGCCAGATTTCTGGCAGATTTCTTACTTCTGTGAAGGCACATCAGTCTCTGTTGAAGACTGTTTATATGCTTCAGCTGTAACTTCTGTATATTAAAGTACGTAAGGCTGATATGGGGAGCTCACCTGCCTACTTTGAAGCTAGGAGATGATGATGATGGGAGACAGCCCCCTCCCCCACCCCAAAAAAAGCCCATAGGCCCGTCTGATTGGCTGACATATATATCTTTCAACACCATTCCATCAATTGCAGCTTGGCTTGGCCATCCCTGCTGAGACAGGTTCCTCTTTGTCTGTTCAGCTCATTCACTGGACCCTCTACCATGCCCTCACATCCCACAGACCACATCCATTCCACAGACCTCACTTTTATAGGACCCAGCCCTAACAGTCCTCAACATTAACAACCCGTAACCTTCACACTACTCCTGTGTCATAACATACCAGTGCAGAGAAAGGTAGCCTCCTACTATAAAGCAGTCTTCAAAAAGGGATATTAGACAAGCCTCCAAAACCATGATTAGAAATAATCGAGGAGATTGAATTAAAATGTATATGTCATCTTGACATGTATATTGGGAATTTAAGTGCATCTATGTGGTATTGTGACCCACACTGAACAAAATTTACAATCTGCAGTATTTGATTTGGTCTTCTAAGGCAAGTACTTGCTCAAGTGGAAAACTCACACTTTTTTTTTTCTTTATTTTAACACTGGTGGTTGTAACATCTCTCTCACAATGTTGGAATGTTACATCACTGGATTTCCCCACAGTGGGAGTTGATAATCCAGAGAGCTTTTGTTGCAGTACTTCTCCTGTGGTTGGGGACATAACTGACTGATGCTGAGAGGTCCCTCTGAATTAGAGGTTTGTCTGTTCACAGGCCTTGATGGCTACTTCTCTGAACACTGACTAAGACAGATTTACTGGGTGCTTTTGCTAAAAAAAAATATATACTTGGAATCCAACTTGATTTCTTCCACCTACTCCACACTCCCCTCTTGTCAGTTCTCCAAGAAATTTCATGCAAATTATAGGGAATTCTTCCCAAGAATCCATTGGCAGTGGAAATGGTACTGTGTGCAACTTCAAAGTAGGTCTACTTCATGCTATTCCATAACAAAGGCAGATATGTGGGTATAATTAGTCAGTCACTTAGCTCTTTAGACTACTGGGAAGTCCAGGGTCCAAATCATGAACTGCTGCCAGAGGCATTGTCAACAAATTGTTTGTTGTTTTTCCTCCCGTTGAGTGCATTAAATGAACTAGATTGGGAGCAATTAGAGAACAGAGACTGAAAAGCCTCTCAGAGAAAAACTCCTGAGCCTGGAGGCAATGGAGCCTACAGCCGGAGCCATTTTCTGCTCTTTCCACTGACCCCACTCTTGGGAGGGCTCTAGTCACCAGTAGCTCCCAAGAAGCCTACCTGCTGAAGACAGCAGCAAGTGCAATTGTAGACATGATCCTCCATAAATTTCACTTTCATTGGCAGATTAAGTTGTTACAAAAAAGCTATTCTGTGACTACCTTTCCTTCTTTATGTTTGTTAACATGTCAGATGGAACTGCTTTACTATTGTCCTGTGGCCAGGCGGGAGAGATTAGTGCCAGTGGGACTGGAAGGCTTTCATCCACTTTTCAACAAATGAACAGTCTGTACTGTTTCTGGAACAGAAATATAGTTTTTTTTTTTTTTTTTTAAATACTTTTTCCCAAGCTGACCTTTGTCTGCAAGAAGTAGTCCACAACCACTTTTGGTTACATTTTTCATTTTATGGATGCATTTAAAGTATCAGAGTAGGGGATTTTATTTTCTCAGCCCGTTTATTATGATTATTTATGATTGATTCTACATGTATGTTCCACCCTCAGGTACGGAAAAAGTGTGGTGTCATTTGTGTCTGGATTTGCACTCAGTACGCCAGAATTCTGCAGGAGATGTTTTTTGGACTTATTGTAGGAGCTTATGAAATTTGGTTTCGGGGGATCTAATTCTGTCAGTTGGATTGATATGTAGCTGGCTGGGGTTGAGTCATGGTTCGTGTTTACGTTGGATGAGTTGTGTGAAGTCTGTCAAAGTTCTTCCATGGTTATTATTTAGAGAAACATGGTTTGAGGCAGACATGCTTTCCCATAGATAAGGCCCTTGAGATCAGGCTCAGCATTTTTCCAATAGCTACAATAAGTAGCTACAGTCAAAATGCTTTTTTCCTGCATACAGTGTGCCATTTAAGTTTTCCTTTAGAGTTACAAGAAGTTTCCGGTGTGGCTTTTAATTATACTTGTGAGCATCATTTCAAAGATTACACCAAAATTTATTTTGAGGTAGCAACAAGTGCCAGTTTATGCACACATTAAAAAAGATAAGTATGTTGCCCAGAGGCTGTGTTCTGGTTTTACTGGCTAGTATTCAAAAACACCAGATGCTGGCATGTTGCTGAAGCATGTGGCAAAAGACATATCAAGATTTGTGCTGTGTTTGTGCATCAACACAAGGACACAAGGACATATTGATGGTTGCTTGGAGCTGATGTGGTATACTGGCAGCCTGGTATTGAGCTGTCTCATCCTTCATTTATTCTGAAGCAATTTTTAGAAGCCATGAAGAAGATGCATTAATTATATAAAACACATCAAGCGCTACTGTAATTTCTTTTTCAGTCCATAATGTTTTGAAATGCATCATTCCGTTTTTTTTTTCAGATAATTTGTGCTGGTCTGTACCTGCAAAACAATAAAAACCTAAATGTGTAGTTATTGGTTTATCAGATTTGAGGCATCACCTTAGGTTGTTGATATAATAACTCTATTGGTTATGATAAGGTAGATTTTCCTATTCCTCAGGCTAGCATGCAAATGTGTGTGTAATTATTGGCATGAACTGGAAAGCTCACATATTCTCTTAGCACTGAAGCAATTCACTAATTACTCATAGGTCGGAGGTCTCAGAGAATGTCTTGGCTGCGATACAGTCACAATCAGGCTGTACAGAAAAGTAATTAAGACCAGGGTAATTGTGTGTGCATGTGTGTATCAATATGTGCATTGGGGTAGTTTGCTAAAAAGTGTTTCTGTTACAAAAGGCTGAAAGAAATAGGATTTTTTATTGAAACCCTGTACTGAGCTGCTCTAAACATTAAGCAGGTGACTGTGATTTATAAGGGATGTAAGGGATAAATTCAAAACACAGAAAGGAACATTCAGCGTTTTCTGATACACAAAAATATTGTCCCTGACCCTATAATAATTTTACCTATCTTGCCAGTGCTTGTATCTGCTGCAGATAAGTCTTTTGATTTATGGTGGAAGTAGCCAGGCATGATGAGTGTGTATAGGTCTATTTTGTGGAAGCACATATTATGTGCACAAAACAATGCTTGTATATGCTCCACCAGTGTAAAGTCATCTTCAGGTTCCTGCATGGGATTGCCTTTGCCAGAGCAAACTTCATCTTCAATTTCCTGAAGTTTAAATCTTTCACATTTAGATGATGTGAATTCCAGGCACTCATACAATGGTTGAGGTATACCATCCAGAAACAGAGCCTAAAAGAAAACATCCGTTTAGCCAAAAGCATTATCTATTTCTAGTTGCATTTCAAGGCCCTTCTCCTATGTATGCTGTTAAAAACGGTTGTTTACTTGGTACTGAATTAACTCATGCAATGAATGAAATTACAGAAATGTTTTTCCTTCTTGACTCAGCTCCGGTAAACACTGACTTCTTGGGAAGTTGAGTTTAACTTCACTCATATAATAAATGTAAATATGTGTTCATTATGCTTGATATACATCTATAAGTTTACACAAGTTCTGTTCAAGATTCCTAGTGTGTTTTACTGGAACTAATTGGAGGCTAATTTATGACTGACAGTTTGATAATATCCAAGTCAAGTGGTGACTGTCACTTGTATTGCCTGTGTGCGTTTCCTTACTTGCATACATGTGTGTGTGTGTGTGTGTGTGTGTGTGTGTGTGTGTGTGTGTGTGTGTCTGTAAGAAGAAGCTCTCATTATCCCAACATTTCAACCCAAGATGGAGTACACTAGAGAACAGACAGTCCATGTTCTTGTGGTCTGGACCATAAAATCAAATTGTGTCCACAAGCTCAGCGCTTCTTATCCTGGCAGGAGCTGACAAGCAAGAGCAGGACTTCTGTAGCAGCCAGCAAGGCCTGGACATGCAATATTTTCCACTCTTTATAACTGTATATCTGATTCCTTTTTTCCCCCTGCTCAATATTGAACAACACAAAGTCATGACATTATGTATGCCTTGGCAGCGGGCTAATTCAGAGTGAACAGCGAGGGTCTAACCAAATGAAAGTGCAGCAGACTGAATGAAAGTAACAAAAGAGTGCAACCACACCAACCTCATGCTTTTGTTGGGTAGCCAGAAAAGTGTCTCCGTTCGCCAAGAAGCCGTTCTTCATTCAATTACATGTTCCATGCTTTCATGCCAAGGCTTATGGAGGAAGGGCTTCCGAGCCGAGCTGATCTGTCTCACACCTCTGAGTGAAATCGCCATAGCATGTGTATGTTAGTGTGTTATTTTGCTGTAGATTAGTATAAAGGAAAGTGGCAACAGCAGATGTACATGTGCATGTTATTGTGATAATAAAGGAGGTTTATGTGTGGGTGTGATGAATCCGTGCTGAAGTATAATTTGTGTGTTCAGCATATCACTGTGTATTTATATTTATGGACAGTCCAGAATGAGCCCCATAGCCCAGAGAAACCAAACACTGTTTATTTTGAAAAGTGTCAGCTGATCTGAAGCTTTTCTGTTAAAAATGCATGTTCTCCTCTGAGTATTGGTTGAAGGTGTTTATATAATTTGTGTAACTATGGTCCAATCAGCACAAATCCTTGTATACCTGGTTTGATGTGTGATAATTTTTCTCTCAGTGGAAAAACATCTGCTGGCACTTGATGTATGTGTGTGTATGTGTATACTATATACCAGAAAAGATGGGATCAATCTGCCACGATTACACCAGATAAGTGATAGCAGTCAGGCTCGTGTGTAGGTTTCAGGTGCTGAGCAGTGTACCACATGTATGTGTTTGCAAGACACGTGTGTTTATACAGTCAGGTCTGGAAGTATTTGGACAATGACAGGGTTTTTGTGATTTTGCCTTTATACACCACCACAATGGATTTGAAATAAAACAATCAAGATGTGATCGAAGTGTAGACTTTCAGCTTTATTTTAAGAGGTTCCACAAAAATATGGCATTTATCATTTAGAAATTACAGCCATTTTAAGCAAAGTACTTCCATTTTCAGGGGCTCAAAGGTATTTGGACAGTTTACTGACAAGAAGTTAATTGACCAGGTGCGGTCCATTCCCTCGTTACTTCAAGACAAATGAAGCAGATAAAAGGTCTGGGGTTGATATCAGGTATTGAGCATTTGGCAGCTGTTCGACTGGAGCTACCGATATGAAGTTCAAGGGGATCTCAATGCAAGTGAAGGAGGCCATCATTAGGCTGAAAAAAACAACATAAATCTGTGAGAGAGAGAGATTTAAGAGAGAAGAGAAAGAAAGCACTGGTGAGCTCAACAACATTGAAAGTGGATGATTGCAGAATCCTTTCCTTGGTGAAGAAAAACCCTTCACAACATCAACAGAAGTCAAGAATACTCTGGAGAAGGTAGGCGTATCATTGTCAAAATCCTCAATCAAGAGACGCCTTCATGAATGTGAATACAGAGGGTTTACAACAAGGTGCAAACCACTGGTAACATTCAAGAACAGGAAAGCCAGATTAGACTTTGCCAGAAAACATTTAAAAAAGCCTCCCATGTTCTGGAATAAGATTCTTTGGACTGATGAAACCAAGATTAACTTGTACCAGAATGATGGGAAGAGAAAATTATGGCAAAAGAAAGGAACAGCTCATGATCCAAAGTATACCACATCATATGTCAAACATGGTGGAGGCAGCGTTATGGTATGGGCATGTATGGCTGCCAATGGAACAGGCTCACTGGTGTTTATTGATGATGTGACTGCTGACAGAAGTAGCAAGATGAATTCTGAGGTGTATAGGGCTATACTCTCTGCTCACATTCAGCCAAATGCTACAAAACTGATAGGACGCAGCTCCACAGTGCAGGTGGATAATGACCCTAAACATACTGCGATAGCAACTCAAGACTTTTTGAAGGCAAAGAAATGGAATATTCTTCAATGGCCAAGTCAGTCACCTGATCTCAACCCAATAAAGCTGCTTTTCACTTACTGAAGACAAGACTGAAGGCAGAAAGACCCACAAACAAGCAGCAACTGAAGGTGGCTGCAGTGAAGGCCTGGCAAAGCATCTCCAGGGAGGAAACTCAGAATTTGAGTTTTGAGAACATGGGCTCCAGACTTTGACTGCAAAGGATTTTCATCCAAGTATTAAAATTATGGTTATATTTACAATTATGTCACTTTGTCCAAATACCTTTGAGCCCCTGAAAATGGAGGTACTTTGCTATAATTTCTAAATGGTAAATGCCATATTTTTGTGGAACCTCTTAAAATAAAGGTGAAAGTCTACACTTCGATCACATCTTGATTGTTTTATTTCAAATCCATTGGTGGTGTATAAATGTATATAGATTTTGTATAAAGGCAAAATCACAAAAACTTTGTCATTGTCCAAATACTTCCGGACCTGACTGTATGTGTAAGAGGCTGCATGATTAGTAGATTTCATCTTGATTTTAGCAGGAGGAAAGAGATGTGAAGGTTTTGGTGCTACAGATGGTAAGATTTGAAGAAAGATGAATGAATGGAAGAACGGGTGCAGTAGAGGAGCCATTTATATACAAAGATGAGCCAGAGGTATATTAGACAAAAAAAATATCTGCTACACCAGCTCAGGCCTAACAAAGGCTCCTATGTTTAAGCACTGCTCCTCATTTATTATCTTCATGGTGGATGAATGAAAATACTGAATTTTCTAGACTATGATGGGTAGGAAGTCTGTATTTCATAGTCACTTAAGCACATGCCCTTAGGATTGGGACATGAGCATGTGTTATGAGATTTAGTTGTTTTTATCAGAGTTCCCAGTGTGATAGCCTCAGGTTTTATTCCACTACCATAGCAGCTACTTCATTTAGAAAGTTTTACTTTTATGATGACTGCTGGTTAGACCTTATTCATTTACATAAAATTTAATGCACGCTTCCACTAATTAGTGAAATTAAAGTAAAAAGTGAAATTCACTGTCTAATTAAAATTACTGTTAACTGAGTTTTCTCTATATTTGTGTTTACAGATGTTCACTCATATTACACTAGGATGAAAACTGAATTTTG
Organism: Pangasius djambal; assembly: GCA_022985145.1. NCBI lineage: Eukaryota > Metazoa > Chordata > Actinopteri > Siluriformes > Pangasiidae > Pangasius > Pangasius djambal. Next base: position 12,356,169 of record CM040983.1, read on the forward strand.
AGCCATATTCTGATAAACTGCTGTACTATTTCTGCACTTAAAATAAAGTATCACAAATCAAGTCAAGTGGTTTTTATTGACATTCCACTATATAGCTTGTATACATTGGAACGAAACATTTCTCCAGGACCAACAACAGTACGTAAGTGTAAAGAAAGTGTAAATACACAACAATGTGAGACAGGTGCAGGAGAATAAAGACACAGGACAGTAAATACACAGGACATGAGCTGTAAACTGTAATCTGTTGGTAGGGTAGCAGCAATACACTTAGTTTTCCATATGTGTTCCACATGTGTTGTGTAGGTGTGTTTGTAAGAGCACAGTAGGATATAACTTCAGTGTTTGTCTCATTTCCAGTTTCTGTGTCATGGCCTTGGATTGTCAGAAGGGAGAATCACACAGGTAGGACAACCTTTGTACACTGAAAAATCCTCTCAACCCCATCCATGGTGTGGTCGAGGCTCTTAAATATGTCTACACTGTGGCTTTATTTCAATACACAAATGTACATGTTGCATGCTTCTTTATGTTGGATAAAAACTGGTGTGAATCTGACACTGATTTTTAGGTTGGGCTGTTTTTAATTACATGCTCACACACTACATTGCCAATGGCCATTCTCTCAGTCTCTCTTTTTTCAATCTTTTTCTCCAACTCCCACAATCACCCCCTTCTTTCTCTCCTGGGACAAAGCTGTCTGTTTATACATGAATGTGACTTTTATTAGCTTGATCATATCTGACATGCTCAGAAAGCATCCAGCAACTCGTGTGAGAGTGTTGATCAATTAGAGAGAGAGAGAGAGAGAGAGAGAGAGAGAGTAATAAGGGTAGAGATGGAAGATGAGACTGGTAGCCTCATAATACTAATTAATTACTTAGGCCTTCTAAGAGCTAATTGGTTGTGCAGATCTCTTGTTTACCGACTTGATTGGCCAATTTGTCCCAGAACGATCACAGTGCCCAGAAATGCCATCAGCATCAGTAAAATGTTTACGCCCTTTAGATGTACAATCATGCCTAGGTCTATAGAAAGCTCATGAGACCAGTCAAGCCAAATCATTCTACTTTTTAAGACAATTAAGTCCTGGGCTGTTGTGCTGGTGCTAAAATTTGTGTAATGTTGGCCACTGTGGTTCAGGGTCATGCAAGGGGAACAGCTCCTTGATTTCTCCATTTTCACTGGCATGTTAAATGGACCAATAGAAACCCAGCTTTGCTTCAGTTTGGGTTGAGGACCTGCTATAATCTCACAGAGTTAATTAGTTTTCTGCAGTAATGAAACTCATTTGTAGGTATATTGGATACACTGAAAGCAGTATACAAACAGACAGGATGGGGAGAGACAAGTAGAGTTGGATGGAAAGAAAAGGCCATACCAACAAAGTACTAGACATAGAGTATACAAATTAAGGAAGGCCAAGTTAGGCAGACAGCATGAAATGCTTTTTTTAGGCTCTTCCAAAAATCATAGTCAGAACAGGCAGGTGGGTCGAACACAAATACGGACACAATCATCATAGGCAAATCCATAATCAGATTCCAAAAGCAGGTCAGAGCATAGAAACACTAAAGACATAAACTGGAGGAGCATGGGATAAGACTATTCACAGTGGAAACACATGTAAAACTTCATAAGGACTCCAGACAAACAAAGGAGTATATGTAGACAGAGTAATGAGACCATTAACTGGGAACAGGTGCAGGTGATCATGAGAGGGTGGTGTCAGGGTGGGACTGAGGCAGGAATTTTCCACACAGCGAGGGTTTCGTGATAGAGAGCAAGAACGTCACATATCCTGCTTGGTCAAATAAGATGAGGTTTTGGCCTTAGAAGGAGCAGAGGACTGAGGAGAATCTGCATTTGATCTATATTTGGCCAGCTCCGCCAAAGTTGAATTGCGGCGCCGGTGGGTGGAAGTAGAATGGAGTGAATGGAGCTGTGTGCTACTGTACTGATCCACCTGCACCTTGACCCAGATCCAAAATGGTAGATTTCTATGGATAGTGAAGTCAAAAGTGCAAAAGCCAAAGTGTATTATGCAGTATTATGTACCCTATAAGGGAGGTTTTTGACACTATTGTATGGAAGTGTATTGTGGGATTTCATGAGCCTGCAAGATATTCTCCACTTCCAGAATAGTGCACTGTATAGTTACTTGGGTGTGGTTTCAGACCATTCCTGTTTTTAGCAATTGAATGCCGTCTTCATAAACCTGGTATAAACACAAGCACAAATGTAAACAAAGATGTAATCAAAGATACACATGCACACCATACCATCCCTCTCAGTCTCTCTCAATAAAAGAGTGGGCCTTTCTGAAGGGAATACTTTACTCTGCATAATAAAGGTTCCATTTTGTCATTCATTTTCTTTTGGCCTTTGGCCTTGTTAAATTCGACAATTTAACAATTGTTGTTTGTTATGCTGTTATTGCTTAATCTTACATCAGCAGTGTGGAGGTAGCTGTGGGTGAGGATTGGGTTTCCGCCCCCTCAGGGGACATGCGTGGTACCCACAACTCGGCTCTGATTTCTGATATTCTTTACCCTTCTGCTGTTGTTGACATTCTGTGCAGCTGCCCCACAGATTAATGAAGTTACAGTCTGATCTGGTCAGTGCATAGCACAGAAAAGTTTGTACTGTCTTCTTTCCAGAACTACAAATACATTTTTTTCAGCTGCAACTTTATCAATTAAGACTCACTTTGAAGCAAAGTTAACAACAATGAAATAGTCTGTTTTCTTTTGAATTTCATTTTGAATTTGGCAAGCACTGTTCAGCAGTAGCTTTTGTATGAACAGCACTTGAGTGCACAGGAAAGCTAGAAAAACACCCACAGGCCTGGCGGTGCAGTAGCATGGCTGTTAAAAGCATTTAGACCTTAAGGCTCCATTGTTTATGTATCTAGGATAAAGTAGAGACTCTCTTACCGACAGCCACTAAGATGGATACTGGTGATTTTTATCTTTTGGATTTTCAACTGCTGCTTTCCAAAAAAAAACTTTTCACCTTCTGCCAAGTCTATAAAAATCATTTTTATTGTAGTGTGTTTGTTGTTATTCTGACTGAGAAACAGCTGACATTAGAAGTGCTGACAGTTTCATAGAGACCTCACTTCTACACTCTACAACCAAGTCTTTTTTGAACAGACACTGAATTTAACTTTCTAGCATAAAAATAGCACCGTTTCCAGGTAAGGCTAATGACGGGAAACACACTGAATGTAAAATCATTTATAATTTATTTATATTCATTTATATATCTGACTATATAACATGAATTCAAAACTGCAACCTTAATGGAAAAAATACATGAGAGAATATTATATTAAAATTATTATATAATTGACTGAAGTGTATATTCTACCAAAATATATTCTGCATAAACATTTATTGACTACCACAGCAGCTGCCTTTTCTGTGTCTGTGTGTCCCATTAGCTCTCAGTCTTTCCTTTTCATGCTTTTTTCCCCCACCCGGGATTATCAGGCCTAGTTTTTCTGCTCCTTCCATCAGCATCATGGGCCAGACTCTGTCCATCCTTAAATTCCAGGTGGTGGATAAACTAATATGCATCAGTAGCTGAGATCACAGTTTTCTAATCCTGGCCATACAAGTCTGTGGAACCCAGGGGTGGACAAATCAGTAGTTCGGGTGTCCAGGACAAACTTATTTGCAATTTCCTGGCAGACAATTTAACAGCCAGAATTATTCTTATTGAATTTTGCAAAACAAAGAGGTTTTATGTGGTGAACATGTAGCTATGTTTAACCTTAAGCTATGTGATGCACCTTGATGCTGTAACTAGGACTGACTTGTTGACTTTTTGTCAAAAGCAAAATCCCAATGTACTATAGAAACTAGTTAGAAACTATGTTAGAATGATTATATCCTCATTTGTTTCCCTTAGTCTGTATTAATGCATTTAAATAGCTAACTTGCTCACATTAGATACTACTTTTTAACCTAGTCAGTTAGGTTTCTGGGCAAACAAAACATGGGACTGAGTAGCACACTGTAGCCTTTACTTCCTGGTGGGATAGCTAATTAATTTGTAGGTAATGCAGAATGTGGTGTGCTTAGTATATTAGAGGCATGATAAAGAGAGTGGGTAGAATAGAAGATGCATGTGACCCTGAGCTCACTGAATATATGAGCATCCACACAGAGCTACAACCAGACGGATGAGGCGTAGACAGAGCTATTCCTCATAAGGGCAGTTTTTGGCCTTCTCAGAGTCCAGAAGCCAGTGTGTATGAGGGCACACAGGGCTTCAGAAAACTTTAATAAACTGTGCATGCGCATGTGTTGCATTTGCAAATTCAAGAGTTTGTACAGGGCCCCAGTGCTCCTGTCGCATGGGATTATTGACAGGGTTGGAAGGTGTGAGGGTGTTAATATGCACTAATGAGCCATAACTTTGGTAGCGGTCACAAATCACGACATCCACACTGCACAGAATAACAGCTGAGCCCTCAGTGGAAAAAAGAAGCCAGTGTTTTGACTTTCATCTTGGTAATGATCCAGTGATGTTGGCCTTTTAGCTTCAATTCAACGATCATCAGTGTGGAGCTGTTCATGGCTGTGTGTTATGTATTCATGGTACATGACATCAGCCCACATTGTGTGCAGAAAGCACCCAGCCAGACCACGAGAGCTGCTGCAACATATGGTTGTGGCATATTAGTTTTCTCTAGTTTATCAGCTCTCCAAGCCTGTGTGTGCTTCTCAGTCTCTGTTGAGAATGATACCCACACTCTAAATCAAATCCATAGGATGTGCTGATTGTAATGCATCATACTGTATATGGAACTCCCTCAAACAAACGAAATGAAATGATGCAACCTCATCCATGGAAGAGCCACATGTTTGGCTGTTGCTGATGTGCACATGTGTGGGCTTTATCCACACGTACAGATTTCCTGTTTTAGGAAGAGGTCAGGAAGGCAGTGGTGAGTATTCTGACCCTTGCATGGCCCTTATGGCAAGGCCATGGCTGTTTTGGCCCCAATCTAAGATCAGTGCGCCTTCTGTGTGCTTGCTGACTGATATACTGTGTGTGTAAAAGTAAAGAGAGTTTGAGTAAGTAAGAGTACAAGCCAACAGCAGTAAAAGCCACCATATATCTGGCAGGATTGCTGTTTTCTCTCTCTCGTTTCTGATTCTCTCCCCTCTCTCTGACTCTTTCTCTCTGAGTGGTTCGGACAACAGCTGGAGTAGTTAAGGCCTGTAGCCATTCGTGCTAGGCTGGCCCCTGAGCTGACGAGCACTCATCGTATTTCATTTCATTGCACTCGCTTGATGAGCAGGCATGTGGAGGACATATTAGCATTTAAATCACAGAAGCAAAGGTACTACAAACATGTACCTCTGGTAAATGTGAAAGCAAATGCAAATATACTATTAAAGCTTTATTGGGATTGATGGGGCCCTGAGGAAATGAAATACAATCAGGTCCATAAATATTTGGACACTGGCAAAGTTATTTTTTATTTTAGCTATCTACCACAGTTTACTGGAGTTGAAATTAAATAATGTATATGACCTCAATGCGCAGACTTTCAGCTTTAATTACAAAATGTTGTATATGTGGTCCACCCCCTTTTTGAGGGACAAAAAGTAATTGCACAAACTAACATAATCATAAATAAATGGTCATTTTTAATATTTGGTTGCAACCCGCAAACATCACCAGACGCTGGGTTTCTTCCATTCTGATGCTCCCCCAGTCCTACTGAAGCTGTTTGAGATCCTGCTTGTTCAGGGCATTTTACTTTCAGTTTTGCCTTCAGCAAGTGAAATACATGCTCAATTGGATCCAGGTCAGGTGATTAACCTGGTCAACCCAAAAAGTCTTGGGTTGCTTTTGAAGTATGTTTTGGGTCATTGTCCATCTGCAATGTGAAGCAGTGTCTAATTAGTTTTGAAGCATTTGGCTGAATCTGAGCAGAGCCCTACACATTCAGAATTCATCATCAGTAAATACAAGGGAACAAATTCCATTGGCAGCCATTCATGCCCATGCCATAAGATGAGGTGGTACACTTTGTTTCAGAAGCAGTTCTTTTCCTTCTCCATACTCTTCTCTTCCCATCAATCCGATACAAGTTGATCTTTGTCTCAACAGTCTATGGGATTTTGTTCCAGAACTGTAAGGGCTTTTAAAAATTTTTTTTTTTTTTTTTTTTTTTTACATGTTTTTGTCCAATCTGTTTTTCCTGTTTTTGAGGCTTACCAGTGGTTTTGGTGTTCCTGAGCTCACAAATTTCTTTTTGACCATGTACCAGATAGTTGATTTGACCACACTTAATGTTTTTGATATCCCTCTGATGGATTTGTTTTGATTTTTAAGCCTAATGATGGCTTGCTTCACTGGCAGTAACAGCCCTTTGGACTTCATTTTGAGAGTTAACAGCAACAGATTCCAAATGCAAATGCCTTGGACTTCAGATCAACTTTAGAGCTTTTATCTACTTACTTGTGAAATAATGAAGGAATAACACACACTTGGCCATGGAACAGCTGAACAGCCAATTGTCCAATTACGTTTGGTCCCTTAAATAGGAGAGGACCGTATATAAAAAGTGCTGTAATTCCTACATCATTCACCTGATTTGGATGTAAATACTATTAAATTAAACCTGAACGTCTGCATAATTTCATCTGACATATACTGTGGTAGACTGTTAAAAAAATAATAAATTTTCAATGTCCATATATTTATAGACCTGACTACTGTAAGTAAAGGGAAAGTACTATATACATTCATATATTGTCATATATTGTTATGACTGGGAGCTTTTGTAGAAATCCACTAGGAAAGATATTTAGAACTCCTTAATTTGGGGCACACTGTGTTTTTAATGTCCACAGCACTTATGCGTATTGCAGTATGGGCAATAGAGAAATTCATGTTATTAAAACGGAAACTGCTAAAATATAGAAATATAGAAATGTCTGCAGTTCATGTGAACATGATGAAGCTCATGGGGCCTCAAGCAGTAAGTATGGAACATATCAAACATTTGTTCAACATACATCAGGTAAAGCTGTAATAATGAATGGAAGACTGGGGGCTGGTTCAGTGTGGCTCTGTACGGAGGACTGTTATGGAACAGTGAGTCCATGGCATGTGGAGGGTGAGTATGGCTGAATGGAATTATGGCTGAGGGAAAATTGGCAGGAATAATGTGGTAAAATGTTGAATAATCAGGCTGGGATTCAGGAAATAAAACATGGGAGGTTTTTTGATGCTTTTTAAAAGTGTTGTATTCCGAGGTCTGCACTGAATGATTTAAAGTGTTAGTGGGCATGTCTGAAATGTATTTATCTGGCTTAAGTGTTATAGGAAAAAGAGGAAAAACATGAAGAATATTATCTTTTTTATGTCTATAAGCATTACTTTATACTGTATCAGGTAAATTCCTTTCATATGCTTATGCCTTTAAATACATCCCTGGTTCATAATAAATGTCATGAAGCTTGACCCGTTAAGAAATGCCATTTACACAGCAGCCATTCAGAACTGCGTCCAAGCACAACCAGTCACACCGGAGGAGGCGAATGAGAGAAAAGAGTCCAGTCTGTAAAAAACACCCTTAAAAAACAGCAGTCACACGCCATTTCATCTTGGGGAATGAGAGAGAGAGTTGAGCATGGAAGTAAAGCAGATGAGAAGGAAGAGTGGTGTGTGTTTTTCTCAGAGATCAGCTCAGCCCATAGTATTATGAAGGCTGACTTGTCTCACCGAGATCCTGCTGTGCCTCCACGGCACTGGGGGTAAATGGAGCATTCCTCCATCTCTTCCACTCTCAAGGGTTTAGAGAAACTCAGGCCTAAATGCCAAAGCCAGCCAAGCAGATGATTACATAATTACATATCTGAGTGGCGTTATGGAATGATGCCACAGGGAAGAACTGTTATTGGCATTATGGGAGAGTGGGATATCACAGCATAGGTAATAGGAGTGTGTTATTACAGTGTAATTAACTGTTTTCATGTTTCACATTGTGCCTTAGCGTTTGCCACACATGAAGTAGCTGCATTTTATTTTTACTGTGTTGATACTGCTGTGTTTTTGTGGTATTCAGGCCTGGAAAATATGAATTCCAATATTTGGATTTTAAAGTCATAATAAGAATACTGGATTTTTACTAAACCACTGTACCAACTTTTTACAGCATGATTGTCCCCGTTAATATGATTTTTTTTTCCTTCATTAACCGTTATGGTTATGTGGATAATTATGTGGCTTCATGCAACAACTCATGTTGTATTCCTAGTCCTATGTTCTGACTATCTATGAAGCAAAAATGGTGCTCTCTAATAGTGCTGTCTCCCCCCTCATCCTACAAATTACGAGAAGCTTTCTTCTCATTCCAAGTCAGACATCAGCTTTCAGTTAATTCACCCATAGTATGAATCAGTGACCATTTCAGCTGCTTTTTCCTCATCAGTAGCACTTGCACAAATATGAAATGAATTAGCTCAGTTTGAGCTGGACTATTGATTCAGCTGTGATGCATGGATTTTTTTTGCCACTGCGATGGACCTGTTTTAAGCCATTATCTATTCATCTCGCTCCATCTCTGTGTCTCTCTCTCATATGCTCTCTGTCTCCATGCTAGACATCCTAATTTCACCCCTTGCAGCCAAGTATCTCTCACCACCTTATCCACAGTCACTGAAACAGGCCCCCTCCCAGGGCATGTGACAGACTCATATTCATAGGAATGGGCTAAAATATAAGTCAAAACACAAAAACAACAAGAAATATTTTTCCGTTGGTCATAAAGCAGAAGAGTGGATTGCTTTTAATGCGAGGGAATATATCCTGGGTAATTTGCAGGGATAATATCCGCAGCAGAAGCTGAGGTCACACATGGGCCTGCTTCCTTGTCCGCAGGATGACGGCTGAGGTCCATTCACCTCTTGATCCTCTGCACTTAATGATCTTTTTCCTCTCAGGGTGCTGTGCTGTTCTGGTTAAGAATATAGGTTTGTCAGTAAAAGCCTCATGGCTGCAAACCAAAGAAAGGGATATGCTTTACTTCGCCCTTGAGACAGGCACTTAATGCACTTATACGCTTATATGCTACCTCAGTGCAGAAAGTGAAACTTCACGGTGTTTGAAGTGTATAATAAAGTCTGCATGTTAAATTTAATAATGAAACGTGCCAACAATTTTGGCCCTTTTATAGCTTTAGGTCAGCGTTGTGATTTAGAGATAGCTCGGTTTAACACACTGAGATTTGTGGCTTGGATAGTAGAGAGCTAAAATTCATTTGGAGAATTTGACTTTATTTGTTTGGTGTTTGAGTATATCCCTGTTATTATATAATTCTCTCTCTTCTACACTTGTTGCTTCATGCTATAACTCTAGTTTTTCTCTCACCAGTGTTGCAATTTGTAAAAAAAAGAAAAAGCACAACATTATGAAAAGTTATGAACGTTAAAGTTATGCTTAGGGGGTGGGGTTAGCAGCTTTTTTCATTCTCTCATATAATGCATTTTGTGTTTTAGCACTATTTTAATTTTGGATTCTCTGGTTTCCTCCCACCTCCCAAAAGCATGCCAGTAAGTTGATTGACTATGCTAAATTGCCCCTAGGTATGAATGAATGTGCATGGTGCCCTGTGATGGATATGTGAGTAAGGATAGGTTGTCTTTGCTAGTAGCCTATATTTTAATCACATATTTGTGTTCAAAAGTCTGGCCAGACTGCCTGTGTAAAATATGATAACACACTTAACTGGACACACAGGTGCATTAAAACTACATGCTGTTATTACATTAGTACCTCTGTTTTCAGAGTGGAACGTAATCCAACCTCAGCATCCTTGCTTGTTCAAATTCATGCAAGGTTCATGCTCTGCTCACATTATTGCATTCTCAAATCTTCTGTTTTATTCTATTTTATACTCACTGGCCACTTTAATAGGAATATCTGTATTGCTGCTCATTCATGCAATTATGCAATCAGTGTTGCAATTATGCAATAATGTATAAATTCATGCAATTACAAGTCAAGAGCTTCAGTTAATGTTCACAGAATGGGGAAAATATGATTTCAGTGACTTTGTCTTGTGTGTTCTGAAATGCTTTTCTGTACACAATGGTTGTAAAGAGTGGTTATTTGAATTACTTTAGCCTTCCTGTCAGCTCAAATCATTCTGGTCATTCTCCTCTGACCTCTGTCACCAAGGCCTTTCCACCCGCAGAACTGCTGCTCACTGGATGTTTCTGGTTTTTCATGTCCTTCTGTGTAAACTCTAGAGACGCTTGTATGTAAAAATCCCAAGGGAACAGCAGTTTCTGAAATACTCAAACCAGGCCATCTGGCACCAAAAACTGTGTCACAGGCATAGTGACTGAGATCACACCTGATGCTTGATGTAAACTTTAGCTAAAGATCTTGACCTGTATTTGCTTGAATTTATGCATTGCACTGTTGCCACATGCTTGACTGATTGGATTGTAAAATAGATTAAAGTCACATCTACTTCCTCTAGTAAAGGATGATGTTTTCTGCTTCTTCTATTTTATTCTTGTATCTCTCCTAGTGATGTTAGGATTGAGACCTAATATGAGAACACTGTCACACTCATGGCCATTTGCTTAGGGCCTTTCTTTTTTGCTGTCTTTCTCACTGCACTCCTGGGAAGAAAACACTTGCTTCAGTGTGTTCTGTTGTGTTTTTGCTCTCACGTGCCAGGCAAAGCAAACGCCTTTATTTTTGTTACAAGGGAGACAGCGAAGAAGGTTTTCAGTACTATGTTGTCAACATCTCACCATGTCCACCCTTAAACCTGAATGGGATTCAAACATTCAGCAATCCATTTTTAATCATTATAATTCATTATCATATCCATGCCATTAGTCAAACAATATTAATCTTTGAAAATGCCTTTTTATTGTGCAATCCATTTGGCAGATGACTTTAATTGCATAAGCAGCCTAAGCAGGTGTAACTGATGTGTTATTCTCTTCTATCCCTCTTATTTCAGTGTTTATCCCCCTTAGAGACTAATCTGAAGGAAATGCAACAGGGCAAATCATGACTGATGATCTGGGGCAGCTGAGAGATTTGTTACTGTGGCTGTGCGTTAAGGAAGAGAAGAAAAACAGGACTGTTTCCATATGAGTGTTTCCATTAGTCTTAAACTACAGCCACTGAGAGACACTGGCCATCCCCTAACATATGTTCACTATTAGTCCTTATTCAGTGTGTAAAAGAGCTCACCATGAGAGAAAGATGGGTTTACAGAAAGGACATGAGTCAACCCTCATAACATTCACATGGATTGGGTCTGAAGAAGAAGAAGCCTTTATTTGTCACATATACATTACAGCACAATGAAATTCTTTTTCTTCGCATATCCCAGCTTGTTAGGAGGTTGGGGTCAGAGCACAGGGTCAGCCATGATACAGCGGCCGTGGAGCAGAGAAGTTTAAGGGCCTTGCTTAAGGGCCCAACAGTGGCAACTTGGCAGTGGTGGGGCTCAAACCCCTGACCTTCTGATCAGTAACAGAGCCTTATAACGTTGGGCCACCACTGTCCCTGTTTGTGCCCCTGTTTGTGCCCCTGTTTGTGCATGTGTGTGTGTGAGTATAAGTATGTATGTTGTTCTATGCAAACAGCTCTTGCCAGCTCTTCACATAACTGTGCTATTATCCAGAGCTCCTGTGAGGCCGATATTTGACAAGCTCCCTTATCAGATATTTCATGCTGTATTGCATTTTAAAAGCCAGACTGGTTTTAGACTTGCTGTCACACCTGTAAATTGTCTCATGTATTTATGGATCAAGTTTTTATATAAGAAGTGCTGGCTGATTTATTTGTTGGCAGGGAAAGCATTTGTCTCAGATAAGATCTCGAATTAAATTCACCTTGAAGGATAAAACAGCTCCTTCAGCATTCCATTCACTATAAATTTTAATAAGTTGACTCTTAAAAAAAGAAAAACCTTAGGAAAACTACTATCTCAAAATTTCCAAGTTGTTCATTAATGTTTCACAGTTAAACCGTAGTAGAATGTAAGTTTAGTTTAGTCAACTCATAGCAACAAACGTGAGCCATATTAAATTAAAATCATTATTTAAGGTGATTACTAAAATCTCAGGTCAAACAAATTGAATATTTAAGTTATGTTAAGGAGATCCTATATATAAAAAAAGTAGGCTATAGTTACAAGCCAAAGCATTCACATCACTAGGAAACTGCCAGGAAACCACAGTTATGAAAACCCAGATATTGTATGTACTGTAAGAAATTTAAATGATTTATATGATTAGTGTTAATGTGAGTAGGTTAGAAAGAAAGAAGGAAACACAGAAACAAACAAGGAAATAAAGAAAGAGACTGTCTGAGTCATTCACTTATTGGAAAAGAAATATTGACTTCCAAAAAAGCAAATAATATTTCAGTAATCACAACAGTAAGGTTGGTGAAAGGGTAACAATGGAAAAAATATGTCCATTTGTTAAAAAGATGGGAAGCTGTTTCATGTAGCAGCAAAACTGAATAATTTAAGATTACTAAGGAGTGAAGTAATTTTAAAAAGCAAAATGATTGAACTGGTACAGTGGGATAAGAGTGTTAGATGAGTATTTAGTATATAATTGTTCCAATTATAATTGAGTATGAAGAATCATTCATTTTAGATCAGAACATTAGAACCAATTCTGTGTTGAAATTGTTACTTCAAGCAGCATTACTTAGCTTGTGCATGCTGATAGAGAGTGGTGTATGTGAGATTAAATAATCTTGAGTGGAAGCCCACAGAGGACTGCAGTTCATCTTCTAAAGTCTAGACATTACAAAAATCTGGAAAGAGAAATAATGAGTTTCTACAACAAATCAAAACCAAGATATAATAATTTTTTTTACTGTGTGGGGGGAAGAAAATAGTGCAATGCATTATAAATTATATTACAGAGTTATTACACAGTATATATTACAAATTATATACAGAGTATTTAGAGGTGATACTCTGTAATTTGTAATATATACTGTGTAATAACTCTGTAATATAATTTATAATGCATTGCACCATTTTCTTCCCCCCACACAGTAAAAAAAATTATTATATCTTGGTTTTGATTTGTTGTAGAAACTCATTATGTTTCTTTCCACATTTTTTCCCTTTGAGAAGCTTTGAGACATTAGCTTGGAAGCTAGTCACTTCACCTGAACTAACAATTTTGTGATAATGTTTTCACTTGCCAATCCTATCACACATTAAATCTTTAATTTTCATACATTAAAATGATTTTTTTTTTGTTAACAAGTGGTGGAATAAAACAATTAACCTCTTAAACTCCCAGGATCCATCAGTGGGTGTAGGCATACACACTTCTGTCTACACACTTTAAGTCTTAGTGTCAGAGTGGTTACAGTTATGGTATAATATACTTTTAAGATGATAATCTCTTTAAGATAAATAACTAAACAGCAAGCAGAGACATTGAGGAGTTAAATAGCAGCAGTATACCTAGAGGTGACCTTGCTATTACCTTCTTCTTGCATTTTTCTTATTTTCTTTCTCCTTCCATTCAAATATGTCCTTAGTGTGCAGCTGTGCATGAATAATCACTGTGCTTCAGGTTAGGCAATGAGATTAATTACTTTCCTTATGGTTGGTATTACTGTGATTATCTGAGTAACGTCAACAGACTCTGCCCAAATTAGTTATGTTCAGTATCACCAATTACATTGAACAGTGCTGAAATACAATATGCTGCTATACAATTTCAAAGGAAATGATCTAATTTTAGAATTTAATGAAAAATTCATGAATACTATCTTTGATGAATCTTGGCATTGACCAGGCCTCATATTACGTGCCCATTAACACTATATAATTATTTGATTATATCATTTTAGTACAGTGTCATATTTAAATGTGTACATATAGTAACACATTATACTTACCTCTGTGTAGGTACCAAGGATGTAATGAGTAGTTACATAATGTGAAAGCAACATACATAATGTGGAACCAGAAAATTTTAGACCAGTATAAAGCAGATTATTCATAATACTGTAAAATACGATGTCCTTACCATTGAGCTTCTTAATGACTGCATAACAATATCACATACAGTCAGCTGTCTTGTGTACATGTGCGTATCCATATATCCTTTCGTGTGTTTGCTCTCTTACAGTTCTTCACACTGCCTTATGGAGTTTAGTGTGTATTAAACTTGTGTGGTGTTGATTTTTCCCTGCTCGTGTTTTACTATTTAAAAAAATAATGCTAAACGATTTATCAATCATCCAGAACCAAAGACTGGAAACAATATATAATCAAAATATAATCAATCAATCAGTCAATCAGTCAATCAATCAATATGACAGTACATTTTCAATATAATTCTCTGACAAATCAGTTGTCTAATTCCCACGTTTTCACTGTTAATATGCTGCTTAAAGTGTTAACTTTAAGTGCTAGTGTGATAACTAGAGCGATAACTTGTGCTAGTGGACGAGTGCGTAAAGTTGGCAGGTCTGGTAATATAATATAATCAGAGTATGTCCCATATGGTTCTTCATACTACCTTATTGTTTTTCATGTGTATTATTAAATATCATTTATAGCTCCTCTGATAGCTCTGTGACTAGTCACTGTAGCACTCGTGTGTACTAGCACATCATCTCAATATTATGTTTAGTTGTTGCTCCTTCTGTTCTTCCTACAGCTAACTTACACTTACACTTGGATGGCATTCTTTCCTCACTGGTATGTTGCTTTGAATAAAAAAGTATATATATTAATATATATGAGGCCAGTGTGCAGTGCTTTGTGAGGTGTTATTGAGTTTGGCTTCAGTAAGGGACAGGCTGTGGTGACTACTCTGTTATATGGCTAATGGAAGTTCACTATGATTGGATTATTTTGTTGGCTTTGGAATTATGTCATTCTCGACCTGGCCAGAAAATGAGGCCATGTTCTCCATTCGTGTCTGCTTTGGAGCTCAGCAGACTGTCACTGTGAATATCACACTCCTGTATGAGCTGTTTCAGAAAGAGAAAATTACTGTGTGTGTGTGTGTGTTTCTGTCTTTTTCTCCTTCTGCTCTAAACCTCACAGCTTGTCCTTGAGCACAGACTGAATGTATGATCCAAGTTCTCTGTATGTGATATATTTGTAGAGTACAAGCAGGAAAAAAAAATTCCAATTCCAGATATTTCTCAAACCTCATGAAGCATAGTGCAGAAGGTGCTCAGCCCCTCAAGTCGGTCTCATCAGCCTAAATTCAAAGCATGTCTCTGGACTGGAGCTGTCACTTGGATGGGGAGTCCCTCTCCTATTGTACTCCACTGAGTTTTGGCCCAGAGAACAGAAGACATCACACAGGGAAGAATCTGTACAGAGAGGTGTTAGCTAGAGTTATGGAGACTATTAGCACTGGGCCTCTGTGTTGCTTACTAGACATCTAAAAGAGCCTGTAGGATCCCTGGCCTTGTTCCATTGAAGTGTTGGGTTGATTTGTGTGCAAGAGACGCAGCGCCAAAGATCTGGAGGCACCGTGCTGGATGGGATGCTGGTGAGAATGTGTATGTATGAGGAGAGAGGATGAATTTTAGTGTGCGTGTTCTCAGTTAACCCCTTCACCCGGCCAGCCGAGCAACACGATAACGACCATGTTATATTCAGCATGAGAGATATGCAGTTTGTTTCCTGTAAAACTAATTAGCAAGCTATAATTGGTTAATGTGCGCAGTTTCCTTCGTGACATTGGTTCTTGGTTCGTTGGTGACAGAGTCATGATTTATACATTTTTTTTGCTTTTAATCTTTAGTCATATTTATTGATAAGTTACAGTACAGCCAATCAGAATGTCTGTTCAAAGTGTGAAAACACACAATCAATCAAGTTCTTACTGTAAGTCAGGAGACAATAATTTACTCATTTTGATGCCATTCAGGATAGTTGCTACCTCACTGCTGTTTGTCTCTTCCATCTTTCACCGCAATCCAGAGCGCGACTCAGGTCAAGCCAACATTGGATGTGACTCTGGATAAGATCCATGGTACATAAAACAAAAATCTGCATGGCTACCATTCATCAATATCTGCTTCTAATTTCATTAAATTCGACTTAACCATTTGTACTTTTGTACTTCAACTCTAACTAGTATTTTTTGTTGTTGTTGCAAATTTGACACTTATACAGCAAATATATATTTTGAATTTTATATTGGTCCAGTACCAACCAAGAAAATGAAAATTGTTCCACAGTTACAAATGTCATTTACAATTTTGGTTACCATGACATTTTGGCTGGAACTTGGGTTACAATCCAAAAATGTTACAGTGGTACAGAGGAACTTACAGTGAACACAGGCTACACACTTATTTCAGTCAGAGTCTGAGACTGAAGCCCCTTTTTATAGGTCTGCACCACTGGCTAGCTAATTATGGAGCAAAATACAGTACAGTGTGAGTTATGCAGCACAAACCCTATAGTACAAAGCAGTGAATCAAACTGCATTTAAAGGCTGGTACTGTTATGCAATTGTACACACAGTTTTTTTTTTCCTGCATGTTGTAAACCTTTTAAGCAGTGATCCATGTTTAATGGATTTGGGTATGACATTATAAATGGACAGTGATAAATGTACTATGTGTAATTCCGTCAGGTAGTTATATTTTGATTTACTTTGCACCAAAAGACCCATTTCTGGCTGCAGCTCCATGAAAGAAGCATTTAGATTTAGATTTTGACCCAAATAGCCAGTGGCTCAGGGGTTTGGAGTGGCAATCCAAATAAACTCAGGTATTCTCAAACACATTGGCCCTGCCAAGCACAACAGCCCTGTTTGCTTATGTATTTATCTAGACTTCCTATATACTTGTAGATATTGTGGAACCTGCAGAGGGGTGGATGAGAGCCCTGTGCCTGTGTGTGTGTGTGTGTGTGTGTGGGGAGCCTGTTTGTGAGGATTAACTCATATTTAAAGGTGAGGTGTATAAGGACTAATAATATATGTGTTATCCAACTGCTGCCATCTCTTCCAACCTGTTTCTGTTAGAGTGCATTAATCTGGCAGCTCCCTGTCCATCGGCCAAGGAATACAGACCTGCGTGTGTGTGTGTGTGTGTGTGTGTGTGTATGTGGGCATGCATACTTGCATAGTTCACTTGATGCTTGTGTTTGTGTATGTTTAGGAAAGGGAGCAAGAGATCTGTTGTGTGGCGTGTGTGCTGTGGGAGTGCATATTGAAGCATGTGTGTTGTGCGTCAGTATGGGAGTAGAAGAATGAGAGTGTGTGTTCTGTGAACAGAGGGATGTGTTGTGAGATTGGTGGCTGTTGAGAGATTTGAAACCTTGCACAGGCATGCACAGTATGTATGAGTGGGGCATCGGTCCCCCCCGGAGTCCAGCTTTAGGCTGTCTGACTACACAAACACATGTGAGCTCAGAGAGCCAGCATAAAGATTGACTCATCTTTTACAAAGTAACTTGGGATTACTTTTATGCTATCAGTCTATCGATGATTTTCTGCTGAGTGATTGATCCAAACCTTTAATCTTAAAAAAACACCAGGGTATTCCTGAGCATACATTCGCTTCACTCATACATGAGCTTTATAGTCTGTTAGTTGTATCTGTCTGTTAACATAATATTTATTCTGGATGCTTGTCAAGATTACAGGTTTTTGAATATTCTGGATTATTACTTTTTTTTTCTTTTTAAATCCTAGAATAGGATTTTCTCAGTAGCTCTGCCAGGTTTTCAATAGAAAAGTCAAGAGCCTAATTGAGCTTCCTATAAAAGAGGCTATTGAGCTCAAAATAAACCTTTTTGTACTTCCACAATGGAGTCTTGTACCAGAAAATAAACTTTCCCCTCATATCATAACATGCTAATTTTACAGCCCATCTCTCCGAACCTGGCTTGCAATCCAAGTCCATATTAAATGGAATATGAAATGAAGAATAAACCTTAGACACATACTGGATTATTTCATGCTCCATTGCACCTCAGGGACAGCAAGAATGAGAAGAGTAAATAGAGTTATTTTTCCTGCTTCTGCCAGTAAGAGACTCCTCACCATGAGACAGAATGCATTCCCAGTTTCACTGTAGTTACATTTTGATGTGTCTCTGTTGTAGTTTGTATTTATTGGTCCAAATGCAAGTCAGTTGTTTGATTAGTTGCATTTCTTTTATTCTTATTCTTCTTTTTCCCCATACATTTATTTTATGGTATTTAGAAGGAATACATTTTGTTCAGGCTTGCTCCACTACACTTTTTTTTTTTTTTGGTACTCCATCCACTCCTAGACATATCCTCCAGCCCCCAATGTGTACAACTGATTGGTTTTGAGTTGTTTGTGTAAATGTGATTTTCTTTTTGCTTCCACATCACTGCTAATAAACTATTTCCCTTCAGGTGACTCCTAATTCTATCAGATGTCCTCAGTGACTTCTCTTGGCTCAGAACAGAACGCTGGCTGAATATAAAACTGTTTTGTTTAGTAGGACGTACCTGCCGTCTTCCAGAGGTTGCAGTGTATCATGAGCCTCCCTCAGTAAAGTATGTGATCTTTTTGGCTATGAAAATGGAGGTTATAGTGAGTGTATGGTAATGATGTTTGACATTCAGTTCCCCTGTGTTACTTTTGGCTGCAGGTGAATGATTATAGAGACATCCTTGCTGAGCCATGACCGAATCGGTTCAACAGTAGCTGTTCTGTTTTTGGGATGGAATTAATAACCATCAACTGTGGCATGAAAATGATTAAAGCCTCATGATTACTACAAAAGTACACACACGCACGCACACACACACCACACACACACACACACACACACACACACGTTTAGCTTACTTTCCTTATGAGGACCATCCTAACCCTAACCTTAACCTCATTAACTAAAAGGAAACCTTTTGGCTCTTTTAGTTTTTTTTTTTTTTTTTCTTTTAAAAAGTTTTCCTCAAAAATGTGAGATAATTCCTATCCTATCCACCAAGATATAAAACATACCCACACACAGAATTACAATAATCCTAAAGAACAGAGGACTTCACCACTCAGACACTGACAGTAATAGAGCCTCTGACTACAGTTCTGAATCTCTAAAGAGATAAATGAGCCACAAAGACAGATTTAAAAACCAGGTAGAGACGAACCCTTTGTTTGACAAATATCATGCTCTTTCTCCTTTTTGGTTGTCAGTCTTCCAATTCTTTTTCACTCGCTCATTTCCCACCCTGTCTCTGACACACAGTCACACACTCTCCTGTGATATCTCTTGAATTACAGGCCTGAAAGAGCCTCATTTCCTGTCGTCAAATAGAGGGACCTGTCTGTTAGTATGATGGACACAACTCTGGTAAATATTATTTTCTCTTAGGATGAGGAAGTCACAGCATGTTACTGAGTGATGGATGATGAGGCTCTTTTAAAGAGAGATTTAATAGAAGGAGCTTTTCATACTGAAGTATGTTCATTATAATGCTGCAAAAAGGTCAAAAGTCTGAAATATAAGCTCCAGTTATAGAGATCACACCAGATTTGGTTTGATTAAAGAACTTACTGTATGAAGGAGAAATTTCGTCTTCTGCATGTCAGTCACAGGTTGTCATTTGTTTCAGAGGTGATAATGAAAAGACTTTTACTATAACAGCATCTCTGTAAGTCGTTTTTTCATTCATCTTTATCCTGGTCAGGGTTGTTTTGAATCCAGAACCTGTCCTGGGAACACTGGATGTGAGGCAGGAATACACCCTGGAAGGGACAGCATGCACATACATTCACACCTAGGGGCAATTTAGCTGCCAATCTGTCTACTGGAATGTTTTTGGGAGGTGGGAGGAAACTAGAGAACCTGGAAGAAACCTAGACATAGACACTGGGAGAACAGGCGAAACTCCACACACACAGTAGCCCGAGCTCAGGATTAAATGGAGGACCCTGGATTTGTGAGGTGGCAACACCGTGAGTGAGTCATGTTTTAATAAAATTTAACGCCAGAGTCACTTTGTTGTATCACAATGTTATGACACTACAACATACAGTATAAGATCCATCTGTTCAAAATACGAAGAGGCATGTTTTCATAGACGGAATATTTATTGAAAATAAATGTTAAACATATGTGCAATAAGGAATCTGTGTTTTGTTGATGTCACAAAACACATATGGCCGACGATTGATTCCTTTCTTGCTTCAGTATTGTCCTTTGATCTGCTTTCTTCATGTCAATTTAAATCAGTGTGTAAGCGAATGCATGGGGAAGGCAAGTGTTTCATTTGAGACCTAAAGAGTCCAGTAGCTTTTGTTCTTAGAATGACATCAGTGATAGAATCCAATTACACTGCTCTCGAAAGCTATTCTAATAATTATAAGTGTGTGGAGCAAGACAAGATCCAAGAGATGATTGGGAGCTTGCTGGCCTGTGTAAATTACTCTACGTGTCCAAAACAATGTTTATATGCACTTGTCTGAGTGTGTATTCCTTTAACTAGAGCTTTCTCCAGTTTACTGTGCGGTATACTACCAGCCTTTGCTAAATTATGCCTGCAATAACGTAATATTTCAGCAGGCCAGCATTAAAATCTCCTCAGCCAAGAGGCTGTTAATCAACAGTCTGATACCTCACAACTGGAAAGCAACGCGTTAGTAAATTATGTTAACAACTGAAAAATTATTTTTGCAAATCTTTATTCACACACAGGCCTTGGTTTCCCAGGACCTTTGGCTTGTGCTGTAGGCTCTTAGACAATGCCACATGGCTTGTGTTAACCAATCAGTCAGTTTATTTGTTTATGTGCCTGTGATGACTATTGATAGGTTTTGGGCACACACTAGCATGATGGAGATTTTGTCTTTACTCAAGTTGATCTTTATTTCACTATTCCTGCTCGGAGCAGACAATGGGCAATGCTAATAATGTCCCTAAAGTATCTCTTGGATTATTGTTAGAGAGCTGGTGGCGGGAGAAAAAAAAGTGTCCCTGGCAAAGAGTTACCCCAAAAGGAGCACTATTGTTCTGTCACCTTGGCTAATGCAGAGACAGTCTACACATTTTTGCTCTTGTAATGTGGTCTGTCCCATGTGAGTTAAAAAAGGGATTAAAGAAAAAATCTGCCCTGCAGAGACAGACAAATATTGTTTTTCCTGAGTTGTGCTGATTTATTCCACATTGGTCCACGAATACTGGGCCAAGTGTCAAATTTGCCAGCCAAATCGAGGTGTGTGTATGTGTGTATGATACCCCTGTTTATTCTCTCGATTGAACATATACAAGTGACTGTGCTTCTCTGACCCGCTCTGTCTGTTACACGCAGGAGCTCACAGTAATTTTCCACTGTTTCACTTCACTCGCCTGTTATTTATGTTTTTCTTATTTTATTTCCCAGCACTGGATTTCACAGCCAGCTGCAATATTATAGTTCTGTCTCCTGCATTTCCATCCAGAAACTGAAAGCAGTAAAATTTAGCATGTGAGAGCGGTTTTAAAATGCTCCTAATTTTTAAAGTGCATCATAAACCAAACCAGATTCAACAACAATGCCCTTCCCCTTGCCCCAAACACACACACACACACACACACACACACCCTCCAGTCTCAGGGAGGTGTCGACAGCTACCCCCTGGCAGTAACACATAAATAAAAACAGATACATACACACACATACTGAAGTCGTTTTCTCTCATTATCTCGCTCTCATACAGCTTAATGTATGTACAGTATATGCAGTGTGTTTTGTGTGTTTATTCACTTTGCAGACTTTAAAACCCTGTTGTGGTTCTACAGATTTCTCTGCTATTATGGAATCGCTAAGATATTCACCTCCTCAGTTATAACTGCTGAATCAAAGATTTATGATGTAATGATTTTATCAGTTCCCTCACAGACTGGTCTGTCAGCAGCCATCGTTTCGTAGTCTATTAATTTATATGGCAATATTTTAACAGTCACTCTCAAATGTAAAAAAAAATACATTTATGTGATCAAAGTGCACTTTCGGTAAAATACAAATTGGTATTATTATTTTTTTCTGATTTGAGTTAAATCTCTGTTTCAGGCAGCATTAAGAAACGAGGCTGTCGGTATGTGCCAGGCATGTTCGGCACTGACGTTTATGAGAAGGTTTAGTGTTCTGCAAATTAACTACATGCAAAGGGATGTTGTTAGCACTCAATTAGCACAGTAAAAACACTTTCCATCTGAGACTCACCGAACTTACTGAATTAGGGAAAATACAACAGGACTACTCTTGTCCTTTTCCAGCCTTTGATATAATTCAACAGTTACATACTCATTGAGTTTAATCAGATTGTGTTGTAATTTGCAGTGAGATTAGTGAAGAGTTTATTTTTCCTTCCATTCATTTCTGGTGAGGAGATGATTATGCAGTTGATGCAGCATCTGTATGAAACTTATACACTGGAGACATTGTTTCAAGGCTGGCAAGTATTGCTCATCCTGGTCGAAATATAAACATACCCAAATAAGCTATTTGAATAATCTGGCACCAAGAAGTTGATCTACAGCTGTGGGTTTGGCCTCGTTCCATTTTATAATGTACAATTTAATTAAAAAAACCTGTTCTGAGTTTATTTGTGCCAGCTTGAGTGAACATTTGTCCCATGATTGTATGCTGCAGTTATTTTGAATGTGAAGTGTGTCACATAAGTCACTGGTACATAAACACTCTTTGACATGTAAACAGCCTGATCACATGAAAAAGTCACACGTTTAAAAGTGCAATGTGGTCAGATTTTGATAATTTTCATACAAATTAAGTTGATTTTGCAAGAAAATGTACAAAGGATCACCATGCTCCTGATCATAACTTTAATTTGTTTTGCAAATTGTTACAAAAATTAGATCATGTTGATATAAAAACTCCACCTACAGCGAATAAAAAAAGACACCACTCCGTCTCTTTACAGTTATAAGACAAGCATCAGTTTGTTGTAACCAGTTGTTAATTGACCATAATGTACCCTATATATCCAATAGTTGGAAGCACACAATTGTATAGGATGTCTTTGTACGCTGTGGCATATCATTTCACTGGACCTAAGAGGCCCAATCCTGTTCCAGCATGACAATACTCCTGTGCAGAAAGCGAGCTCCCTGAAGACATGGATTGGACAAGGTTGGAATGGAAGAACTCGAGTGTCCTGCACAGAGCCCTGACCTCACCTGAACTCCACTGAACACCTTTGGGAAGACTGCTCACCAGGCCTCCTCGCCCGACATCAGAGCCTGACTTCACTAAAGCTCTTGTGGCTGAATGAACACAAATCCCCACAGCCATGCTCCAAAATCTAGTGGAAAGCCTTCCCAGAAGAGTGAAGGGTTTTATAACAACAAAGGGGGACTAAATCTGGAATGACAAGCACAAACGTGTGTGTGTGTGTGTGTGTGTGTATGATGGTCAGATGTCCATAAACTTTTGGCCCTATAATGTAGATCAGCCGGAGTCTACATAAGTGCCTTCAGATTTGGGATCCATACTTGCGAAGAGCATGCAGTTTGTGTGTGTGTGTGTGTGTGTGTGTGTTTTTTTTTTTTTTTTACATGAACATGTACATGAGTGATACCAAAAATAATTAGCTCCTGTAGCAGTTAACCAGAAGTTCAGATATACTTTTGGGAATTGAACTGTGAAAGCAGCTTCTGGAGTCCATCATCACATTCTCGCCATTCTCTAAACGAAAGGAAATTTCCTGGAGTCAGACAGGATGCTCAGCATGACTTGATCTGGAGCTTTAGGAGAACAAAGCAAACTTACACATTGCTGCACTACAAGTCTCGTAATGCCTGTACATTTAGGGCCTGGTTTGCTGGGGTTTTTTTTGTGTGTGTAAAAACATTTGCAAACACCCACAAAAATTGCTCCTGTTGATCTAATAACATGGCCTTTCAAAGGATTGGAGCATCTTGGGAATGGAGATTGTGAGACATGTCTCCGCAGCTTTAATCAGCTTTAAGCTTTTCCCCTACTTTGCTTGTGATGACATTCACAAAATTATTTTTTTTGTAAATCACTCTCAACATGTCCTCTTTTTTATGTACACATTCATCCCATTGCAAATAAGCGCTTATTATTCGGGATTTTAATAAAATATTGTTTTACAGTTCTTGAGTTACCCAGAAAATTTCAGCAGGAAATGGTCACCTCTCTGCCCAAAACCAAGAGGTTAAATCTATGATTGAGCCCAGTAGCCATTTTGGATCCTCAGTGGATCTTTCCTGTGCTTTGACTTATGTGTGTTTTAGGCTGTGTGATTACAGCAGTTGTTTAAGGCTATTATTGTCACACTGTACAAGGCAACCCCAATAAACTTTTTGGCACATTGTATAACAGGCTGTGTGATAACATGTTCTCCATGTCAGATTATACAGTGAGAATCCTCCAACAGTAGACATGCGATTAAAGTCTGGATACATCATCACTGAGTGAGATCTGGGCTCATGCAGAAAATAGGCTTGCATAAACAAGCCCTTTATAGCGTATAAGATGAATATTTTGTGAAAATTCTTTAGAGGAGTTTAGATTGGTGATTGTTCTCTCATGCATGAAAGTTTTAAATAGATTGAACCTCCAATCTCTGGTTGTGTTTATGGCATTTTTATTCAACAGTTACATAGTTGTTATGCCTAGAGAAAACTCATTTTAAAAGATAAAGTAGATGAGTTTCAAGCTATTTGTGTCTGGGTAAAAGAGTACAACATGGAAAGTGTGCTTTATGTAACAAGAATATTTTTTTCTGTCAGTTAGCATGTGCGGTATCAATGCAGCTCACTGTAGGGTCAGGCAAGACTGCTAATATTATATTAATTAACATGAGAAGGTCAGTATTTTAAAAGATAGCTTGCGCAAACATAAACGTTTGTATCTGTCCCATGAGTTTCACATCATCCTATGCCGTCCTCCTGTCGGTGGCTTTTAGACAAGCGTCATATCCACACTCACAATCAGAGATTTTAATCAAAAATTTTGGACACATTTTGGAAATTTGTTGTTGGCTGTCTTTGGTTGCAGTGACACTAAATTAGCTGCCGGCGAGTACATCACATGATGAATTCCAAGACCTCCAATCTCAACTTACAACCATAAAAGACTTTTACGATGTGTGGTTTTTGTCTATGACAGCAAAATCAGGCTGAAAATTGGGAAAAAAAGAAAAGTTAAAAAAGTACCGTGTGTATGTGCATGCTTTTGGTCTTAAAGTGCTTGGCTGGTGAGCCCAAGCTCTAGTTGATTGATGAGTTGTGTACTGGAGTAAAATTCCCTTCTTGAGAGGAAAAATTGGAACTTGGGTTTGGAGGATTGAATGTGTATGACTTCATCAACATTACACGATGCCATATGAAGTTAATCAAATGTGGCGAACCCCTCTTTTACATTGCAATCCATGCATTTAATCTCATCCATTTCATTGCCATGCCGCTTCACTTTGCATGAACTTTGTATATTTTGAGGAAGTCAGTGGTAAAACAAAGTTTACAGAAAACAATGGGTCTGCATTTCGCAGTACAACATCCCAGCATCCCAGCATCCCAGCATATTAATTAATTTAATTTAGTTTCTTAGAGCTATTGGACAGCTTCTGTTATATTCTGTTTTCTGTGAAATGTCTTGTGCTGTGTGCTTATGTGACATGCTGCATGTGTAATGAGGCTGTTACATACTTATGCTGCCTTCATGTAGGTTTGGAATTGTTAAGTATGATTTTCCTACTGGGAAGGTTCAGTTGAATGATTCTTCCAAGTTTAGAAAGTTGCTGTATTCTTTCTCATCAATAAACATTTCAAGTTACATTACACACGATTCAGGGCTTCATAGCTCAATGAGAGCAAAAACAGAGAAGAAACTATATTTGGGTTTTTTTCCAGCTTTGAAGCAAATAAACAGTGAATTTGCAATTGCACATTGCCAAGCGGGGCGCTCACACTGCCTAACCTAGTTGAATTAAACTTAAATAAATAAATGAATAAAAACGTACCCATGAAATGTCTCTAAAATGTTTCTATCCCAGATCTGGGATATCCTGTTTCCATCCCAAAGCTGTCAAGCTGCTGCTTTTCACCCACGCATGTGCGAGTCATTAACTATAAACTGTTGCAATATTGTTGTTCAGGCCAAATCAGGACCGCAGTGTGCAATAACCAGGCCTTACTGTAACAATAATGCTTAGACTGTTACTAGCATTGCTGTGAGCTGTTAACTCTGTTATCTCGCACCCTACTGCCCTAAATACTTTTAAGTGTAGCTTTGGTATAATATAGCTTTCATATGTTTATACTGTCTGGGAAAATCTGCCATGTGATGCTGTGGCTGAATTCTGGCAAACAGCCAAAAAAGACAAAAAAATCTAGTTTTTGCCAAAATTGGGTTTTTCTGCATATGATATATTTTGACAGTTCAAATTTAGGAAATGATCTTAATGTTTTTATTTACTTTCATGTTGGGTAAAGAGACAGAGTATCAAATGGTGGTAAAAAGTCAGTCTTCCTAAAAACATCAAAACCTTAGTATCTTAACTGATTTCCTCATACAGTGAATGTCACACTTTGATCTGAATTGTTGGATAGTGACATGCCGTAGTGACACAGATATAAGCATAATCAATTCAGTTTGTAATCAGATAGTGACTTATAATCAGAAAATATCCATGATGCTTCTGCACCGCAGTCAGATTGGAATATTTAAATGCAATTTTCTCCTTTTCCACTTTTGGGGTTACCAGTCTTTAAAAATCTAGAACTACATTTGAATGCTAAAGAAACATATTTCAATTCAGCTGTAGTTTTCAGAAATATACATAGCTCAATGTACAAAATTTCACCTTGTGAAGGGTTTTCCCAGGCCGCTGCAAGCTGTATAGTCTGTACTATGACCGTGCAACAGTCTAAGCATCTGTCCTGCTGTTGTTAGATTGTGTGTTTGGTTTGCTTAAAACGCCCATTTGCTTAAAATGCTTAAGAAACATGCTGGTCTACTTAATTAACTGTGTAATGTCTATAAAGCTGGAGATTCATTACATCATTTAATGAGATTTTTATAATGAGACACATAGTATCCAGAACCTATAAGTAGTAGAGGGGCAGGGGGCGAGGGAGTCCTGTCCTGCTTCTTCTTGTTTATGCAATAAGCAGTAGCATATACAGTACATCCATCACCAGATATCATCATGCAACATTACTTATTATATCTGTCAGTCTGACAGCCTGTAAAACCGGACGGCTTTAATGTGTGTTTTTGAGTGTATGTGCTTGGCTCGGGGCTATGCATTGTTTTTAATGGGTCCTATATGGTGATTATATAGGGATGGTAGCCTGTGGCATGTGTTAATGGCTCTCTGGTCGGGTAAACACTAATGAATTCTCCCAAGTATGACTAATGCATACCTACCTCACACGCACACCCTTCACACCTAGAGACAATAGGTTTATGAAAAGGTGCATATTTTGTTTTTGCAGACAGAAGTGACAGCACATCTGTGGTAACTGCTTTAGATTAGGTCTTCTTGCTCAGCTGCCAACAAGAACACTGTACTTAGCCTTCTGAAAACACACAATTAGTACGTTGCTTCAACCCATTAGTAAAAATCAGTAGTTTGTCATAGAAAGATTCTGTAAAATGTACTGGATTCCTGGGACGTTAGCAAAAAAATAATAATAATAATAATAATAATAATGCCTGAATATTTTCTCTATGATCAGTGCTTCAGGTTTCCAAAAGCTAACAAATTTTTGATTGGATCACTATATTCTTTGTGGAGCTAATCAGCTCCTGGATGTCACTTCATCATGTCGTCGCCTGAGATCCACTAGCCAATGGACATGACTCATACAATACAAATGCACGTTAAAACATCAGTGTTTTCTTAGTGGAACTGAATCTGTCACAAACTGCAAAAGAGAGTAAAACTGAGTAACTTCTACATGAGAGGGAAAAAATGCCTCATGATGAACTGGTATCCATTCAGTGTCTATTCCTGCTTTGTAACCAGGATTCCTGGGGATAGGTTCTGGATCCACTGTGGCCCAGGATTAAGTGATTACTGAAGATGAATGAATAAATGAGAGTTAATATATGTTGGTAATATAAAACTCTCAGCAACGTGCCTGGCCAGACGGTTTAAATTACAGAAGGTTGTACCAGTGGTAGTGTTGGTATTTCAGATTTAATTTTGATCATGAATATGACTACTGAGGAGGTTCACACATGCACTGCTTTAACAATGCTGCCTGTGTGCTAGTTTTATGAATGAGATTCCAGATCACAGGTTTCCATCAGGAAATGCAGTGAAGGCTTAAGGTGTATCTGTGTTATGTCTTATGTAATTAATTACTGCTTGTGTGTATATACATGTGCGTGTCCGATGTCTATATAAACACGCATGTGTGTGTTTGGCATTTGTGTGTATGTATAGTACACATAAGTGTGTTCTGTGTGCCCATGGGAAACGCTAACAACATTTGATTTGTTTCAGACCTTAACCTGAAATTCTTAAATCTGCGTGTGTGTGTATCTAAATCCTCACAGTAGGTGCACTGTTAAAACCTTGGGTGTGAAAACATTCCAGCACCAATGATAGAAAACTGCCCCAGCTGTGTATGAACCCTGCTGGTGTGTGTTACCCAAAGACAGTTGTTCAGTTTATGATTGCAAAACTTGAGTCAAAGAGTTGCTCGTGCAGAATGTCAGACATTTTAGTTAACAATTAGCACACTTCAGTTCTAGGTGTTTAGCATGTACCTACATCTGTCATTTATAATTGCTGAAGTCACTGGATTTTTTTCACTTCACTGTCTCCTGTAAAGTGTATACATGGAATGAGTGTGAATAGCCAGTCAGATTGCAACCTTCAGGATTTGGAAAATTGTGACAAAGTTACATTTTTTTAAACAACTACTGTTTTAACTGTTCAACTGTGTTGGAGGAAATGTGGAATTCAGGACCTGGAAGTAGTTTGGTACCAGGAAGCAGGGAAGCCACCCATGACCAAGAGTCCTTGACCTATAACTAGTTGTATAAGCATCCACCAGGAAGTGGAGACCATGCATCATAGAAAGATGAAATGTTACAGAACAGGGATGGTGCATTTTTTTCTGTTTATCAGAAGCCTGTTCAGAGCAACTGCACAGTCCTCATGACCCTGACCTGTACATCTTGTTATTTATCTGGTCTTCAGTAACCTCCAAACCCAAGGTATGTGCACATATATACACTTACACTTACAATACATTACAAACATCCCCTCTTCACAATATACCCTTTATAGGCTGGTGTTAATTTGAGCCTAATTATGCAGGTAGTTGAGTTTAATCCCACTGCGTTTCTGGTGTCACATATCCCTGTCTTTATTAGATCGCTGTAATTCCCACTTGCTTGGCCAGTGGAAACATGCTCTTGGCCACGGCATGGGAAGGTAATAATGAGTCTTGCAGACATACCATGCTTTGAAGAAAGGGGCCATGACCTGCACGTCAGCATGGGCTATGGGTGACTGATGCCATGAAAAGGGCCATTGTGATCTGAAGAGAGAGAGAGCAGTGGACTAGTTTGGTTTAGATGTAGATTTCTAAAGCACATGGCTGCTTGTATCCCTCTCTGGCACTATCTTTCTTTCTCTCTCTCTCTCTCTCTCTTTCTCTCTCTTTTTGTTCTTTCACTTTTCTATTACATTCCATTTATTTCATTTATGGAGAGAAGGTAATGCTCGAAAATGTCTGAGCAGATACAGAAGTGTGTCTGGGGTGTCGCAGGGGTGTTTCATTCCCATGTCACCTCACCCATTGCTTCAAAACATACCCATCTTTTCAGGTATAGCCATTTACAGTTGACAAAATGTGGAAAATAGTGGATGGAAAATATATAACTGGTCCTTGGCTGCTACTGAGTTCAAACTACTGCACAGTCCCAGGTGACTGTATCTTCTAGAAATGAGGCCAACTTGTCTTCAGATCTCTGGCAGAATGGAAGTGGACAGGCTTCAAAGTTAGCTTAGTTATGTCAGTGTCTCTCTGTACCAACTCTCCACAGCACTCGTATGCATTACATCTGATCAGCTGTGTTCCCTAAATAAGTCAGAGTTTTCTTACAGAGCCACAGATCCAACTCTGCAGCAGATTAATATGGAAAAACTCTGCAGCTTTGTCCTAAAGCACCATATCAAACACTGCCACACAGATGTCATTCCCTAAATGTAAATGAAGTACTTTAGCGTCTACCCTGAAGATATTGGCTCTGACTACAGGTAAATCCAGGTGAGAGATCTGTTGAGACTTTGATCCCAGCTCTTGTACATGATCAGTCACAACCTGAACTTCTCTTTCTCTCTCTCTCTCTCTCTCTCTCTCTCTCTGTCTGTCTCAGCATTGATACATTGATACATATCTTCTAACCCCTTTCCTTCTTCCTTCACAAAGCCCACATCATTAATGATTTTTTTTAATCAGTCCTCTGTGTATGTCCATGCTCCATGCTGTCCAAGTTTATTTTGGTTGGGCTAACTGAGAGCTTTTAATAATGCTCTAATCATGCCAATGGGACTTCCACACATAGATGTCTTTCCATTGCCTTAATATTTAGGCCTTGCTACAGTCTTCTATTCCAGCAATATAGCACAAAAGGATATTACACAGATGCCTTTTTGACTGAAGCATATGTGCAATATCCTTTTTTTGCCCTCATGTGTGGAGTGAAAGGTTTTACAGGCTAAGACAGAGTTTAATTGTGTGTGTTAACATGTCTCCAAACAGATTTTGTATATGTGGAATCAATATGTCCAATACATTTGCAATATATTTCATTTCTATGTACAATAGCAAAATATTGTGTCACATTTTAACCAAATTAAAAGACTTTTAATACTCCTAAAACCTTCCAGATCTTAGTTACAGTACGGCTTGCTAGATTTTTGAAATGAAGAATCTTTAAACATTTACCATTGAAAACAGGCCCAGTGAACTAGTTCAGTATCTTTTTCCATTCCATCTGCTTTCCAGAACCACAAACTCTCTTTCTTTCTGTTCCTTCTTTTTTTTGGTTTGAATTCTGAGCAATTAACAGCTTGACATGATGTGATTTTATCATGCCCGAAATTTTTTTAATGTCGGCGACTTGCAGAGTGGAGAAAAACAATGGGAAAATGTTGCTGTCTGCCATCCATAACACCAGAGTATCACACGGACATTCAATGAGGCTTTCATATTTTTTGATTTAATCTCTTTTATGCTCTTTCATTTCACCATATTTTTGGGGGGCTGATTTTTTCACTGTTATGCTTGGAGTATTGCAATATGTCTATGTTTGTGCGTTTGTTACAGTACATGCCATGCTAGATGCTCTAGATGTCTATGGTGCACCCAGAAGGCAAGTGAGACTGAAAGAAAGCTTGCTGCCTCACTCATTAAACCCCATTACTTGGCTTTACATGACTCTAAGATGTCTGTGATACAGATGTCTCTGTGCTCTTTTCCCCTCCCTTTTGTTCCCTTTTCATTCCCTGTGCACTTTCTCTTTCCAGATTCTAGAAAGTGAACTTTGAGACCACCCCTCCTAATGATCAGTCCCTGTCACACTTGCTGTATACCTTTTTTTTATTGTCTTAAAAGTGAATGTCAAATGTCATACCTTTATGCAGCCTTGTCTCTTTAAGTTCTTATGAATTCTTGGAATAGATATAAAGCTATGGATCCCTGATTGAGTCTTTTATTTATCAGTGCATTATTCTTCCAGAACTTGCAGCTAATTGAACTCTGCTTTCTGCTTCATTAAAAAAAAATTAAAGAATTGCTCTTTTGCTCTGCTACCACAAGCCATTTCTGTTCCTGCAGATGCATGGGCATTCCACAGAGCCACAGTCTATTAGACCAAACCACACACCAAACTTCAGAAGTATAAACCAGCCGTGATTGTGTATTTGTCTTTTTTGTCTATGGCTGCCTGTTCCCTTACTCCAGAAATGAACTTTGATGATATTTACTGAGAAAACTCATCTGGGACCTTGTTGTTTCACGTGTGGTGTCAGAACAGCCCAGAATGAATTGGCTTGAATAGCTGAAGAGAGTAATGCTAGAAAACAAAGTGGCAACAAAACTGTAAAGGAGGCTGAGGTCCACAAACAGTTTCCCGGGGATCCTACATCTTACATACTCCCTGCATCACAGGCTAAAAATATTCATATGACCCCCTTGATCTCAGTCCTTCAGTGTGCTTCATAGCAGCAAATGGTGTGAGTGACAGGATTTCATTGCTGGTAGCACACGGCAGCAACCAAAATAAACAGACACAAATAAAATCCAAAGCAGTTTGTAACAAACACAGAAAGGGTCATACACAGGAATCACCGGGAGGAAACTACTGTCACACGTGAGAGCACTTCATTTCTGCGAGCACTGAGCATTAAGATACACACTCACCAAGGGCTATACTTTGTTCACCAATCAAGTTGCAATTCATTAATTAAAAATACTGTGTATTAAAAATACTGTTAAACAGCATAACGTCACAAACATATAACTCAAAATAAGGATTTTATTGCTGGTAGCACACAGCAGCAACCAAAATAAACACAAATAAAATGTTCCATAAAGCCTTTGATTGTTTAGTACTAAGTAGGTTACTCATTTCTCGATTAATGTCATTCAGTGGTCATTTTGTACTAGCTAACATTAGTGTATGGAGGTATCTTGGCAGTTTTTCTCATAAAAATTCCAATAGCTCATCACGCGTTCCTCATTGCCATAGAGCGCCCATTTCATTGCAGTAACCCTCCCACTTTTAATGTACAATGTGTGATGCGCAGGTCACTAAACACATTGCGTGGTCATAAAGATTCCTACACTCTATATCAATTGCCTTTTTTTACTCACAGAAATATGGCTTTAAGTTAATGAAAAATGAAAGCAGTGCAGTTCAAAATATCAACATCAGACATGGTTAATACTCACAGAGTAAATGTACAGATTGGACTGAAATTTTCTTCAAATTCTGTGAGATCTTTGCCAGACTCACACTGCACATTAAACCCAGCTTTGATTGGAGAAAAAAAAATGCTTGCTTCTTCTGGGGAGTGGAGGGGGAGCCTGGGGGGAAAAGACTTTAAGTGCCAAATCCTTGGAGGACTTTTGAAGAGAGCAGCAGATAAGGTTGATATACATCTGCAGCCACACTCGCTCCTCTCAGCCTGGCCAGGGCTGCTGCCTCTGCCAAAGCCTTTAAAAGCAGAAGTTACATTCCTCTTGTCTCTGTGAGAGAGTCTATATAGATAGCGGCATGGAGAGATTGAGATCAAGAGAGGTGATATTTGAGGAATCAAGTGGTAGTCGATAGGTCAAAAAATTAATTCAGTAGAGATTGAGAATAAACTGAGCTATGCACACATCCGTGTGTGCATGACCCTGTTCTTCATCCAGCACTAACAACCATGGCTGTACAGTATGATTAGGGCACATGATAGAGCTCCCGTACTTACCAGCTTACAGCTCCAGCTGTATAGAATCAATAAATGACACACACAATAAAAAGGCTCCTTTGTAGTGCGCAGGGTCAGTGGAAAGCCCACTGGGAGGAAAGCTAAAAGAAGCGTGACAGTGGCTCTAATTAAGCCAAGCTGGGGACGTGCTCACGAGAACTTGGTATTGAAAGCCGTCTGCTGCACTTGCCCCAGGTAATACGGCACAGTGCTCCTCTCTTATTCAGCTGCACACACTCACAGAGATATCACACATTCACTCACACACACACATGTTGAAGTAATCTGTTGAAATGTAAAGAAAGCAGAGCTTGTGGCAGAGTGTAGCGGTACACCACAGCTCAGGCTTCCTCTCTTTCGGAATGCCAGTAATGTATTTGACATAGGTAACAGACTGACAACCTCCATATTCTCTCCCTATTTCTCCCTTTCTGTCTCTCCATTTCTCTTTCTTACTTCCTCTTCTAACTCTCCCTTTCTCAGGCCTGTCAGTGATAAAGCCCAAAACACACCACCTAGCCCTCAGTAAATGTCAAAAGCGTTCTGTATGTCTGTTTATAGTGAATGAAATCAACTCATTCAATGCATACCACCCCTTGTGCTCGGTGTTTATAGCTTCCTCCCTAAAGGGGAATGATTAAGTTGATATGCCTCTTGTAAAAAGTCAACCTCTATTTACATTTCAGTGGTAAGAAATACTATATATGTAACAAATGGGAGCCAGAGGCAGTTGGGCGTTATCCTTTATTTTGGCGGATCTTAGAATTGTGGGTGGTGGCCGTAGCAGAGGTCAGATCACGCGAAACCAGATTTAACAGGCAAATTCATACTGATAGTACTAAAGCAAGAGTAAAACCAGCACATAAAGAATGATGTGACACGAGATCTACTATCACAGTGTATGACAATGCATGACACGTTCTGTCAGGTTTTTTGTTCATTTTTGTTACAATTTACTGTTAAAAAACGTAATGTTACTATATTTCATACGTGAAGTTGACCTACATTTGTCTCAACAGTTGCCAGGATTTTTTCCATTCAACATAAAAACAGCACAAAGAATCGTGAGAGCAAAGTGTCTGCTGTTTGTTTCCTTCAAAATTTTTATTACTTACATTCTGACAGCATGGCTCGTGTCATAGTGCCCTGTGTAAGGTTCATCACTTCAGAATTGACAGCATTGACTGTGTGACCAATGAAACAGGTGAAAACACTGATCAGGGACACGTTCATAGTGGAGCCATAGCAGAGGAAACAGGAAGCTAGGAAGTTAAAAAAAACAAAAAAAACAGGAAGCCTTTCTTTTTTGTTGTTTAACAACTACATAAGATGACGTATTTACTCATATTTATCATTCGAAAAAGTGGCAGTTCTGCGAGTGATAACAAATAACCACTGTTTACCACTGTGGTGAGCAGAAAAGCATCTCAGAATGCACAACATACTGATCTTTGAGGCAGATAGGCTACAACAGCTGAAGATCACATCATATTCCACTTCTGTCAGTCAAGAACAGGAATCTGAGGCTACATTGGGCACCCTGAGGCTCTCCCAAACTAGACAGTTGAAGATGGTCTTTTTCCAGTGTAGCTGAGGTGGAAATTTTGCTGAGGCCTGGCAACCCTATACACCAGCAAACGCTTGACCAGAGAGCTAATGTTTAATTAGCCATGTTTAATTCTCTTACATTTTAATGTAAAGCTTTTGTTTCATTATATGCTGATAAGAGTCTGAATCAATCACAGAATCAAAAACACAGACCATTACTATGTTTCAATTATTATACTTCTATAATGTTGAGTGTTTTAATCAGCTGAAAATGGAACTCTAAGGCACATATTCAGGCAATGCTTATATTTCCTGTATTGGAACCGTAATGTATCGAGACACCACAGGGCAATTATGGTGTCATGAAAAAGCTTTATACTTGATATATCACTAAACCACCTTATAGGTTACTATAACATTCTCTATTTTCTCCATCTTCCTATTTCTACTGATCCAATACACATTTTCCCCAGACACACCCTATAAAAAGATATTTCTCCCTGTGATAAAAGCTGATTGCAGGTCTGTATAATTTAAATATTGTGCATTAATTTCATATAAAAGAATAGTTTTCGGAAAACCTTAAGCTCTTTATAATGACTATGGTTGGACTTTAGACAGGGGCACAGCTGGGAGTTTTTAAATGTGGGGTTTACACACAATACGCTATAGACCTTTTCTGAGACTTTCATTACCACTCTTTGGAAAAATGTAGCAAATCTTTTTTGACAAATTTGTATGGGTCATAAGTGTCTTATTTTTCCTGCTCCCACAGCTGCCCTGATTGGGTAGTAGCACAGTCTATGCTTGCTTTATAAGACATGTATTTCAGTATGACTGACTCTCTGGGGTGTTTAAAATTTGAGATTAAAACCAAGCTATGGGGAATATGACTCTATCTGTATCTATAAATCCAGTAATTGCTGCTATTAGCTCAGTTCCTCTATTCAGAAGGGCTATTACCACATTTCAGGGATTTACTGTACATCAGTGCCAGCCTTTCAGACACATTTAACTTTTTATTTACTTAATTATTTATTTTTTCAGAAAGGAGTCAGTCAAACACAGTTAAAATGCAGCATGCAGTATGTATAGTATTAACTAAGACCTATGTCTTCACTAAGTACTTAAATGAGCACTAATTAAATATAAAAAGACCACAGATTGCTATTGTTGCTGCACAAACTCATTCTACTAACTCCTCTCTAACCGGGGTTTAGTTTGATAGTATTCTCAGACCCTGACATATTTGTATGTTTCCCTGGATAAGGGCATCTGCCAAGTGCTGTAAATGTTAAAGTATTTTATGTGAGTTAAATGTATGCACATATAGAGACACACACCAGGGAGTGAGCTAATAGACTTAATTAGACTACAGTTTAGTAGCATATGATGAAAATTGTTGATGGTAATGATGATGGAATCATTAAGGAAACATAGAACTTAACATCCTATTAGACCACACACACACACACACATAACACCATCATGCCTGCTGTGTTCATATGATACCTTCGGATAAACCTTCAAGTCCCACCTACCTTATATTTCTCAACTTTACCTGCAATTTGTCATAAGTTCTTAAAAGTGCTCATAAGAAAATGCCCTCTACCTTTGCATACTGGTGCTGCTGCTTTGTATCAGCTGCTGGTGCTAATTTTTGCTTGGTACTTATGTTTTGTTAATCCTGTTAGTTGTGTGCCATAGTTTTGTCACACTGCTAGTGGAGTTACAGTGTAGTTTAGTAGGAGAAAAAATTCTAGAATCTCAAACATAAATGATAACTTATAACACTCATTTTCTGCTGTTAGCTCCTAAAAACAAAAGCTCAAAAGCTTCCTTTCTCACTCACCCTGTTCCGGTTACATTAATTGTCATATTAATGAAAAATCCAACATAAATAAATGTTGGACTCCAAGTTCCAGAATGCAGTGCAACTATACGACGCAGCTGTGCTGAGTTACAGCAGAGATGCGGCTCAGCTAGTTACTGATTTACGAGCAGAGCTGAGTGTACAGATGAGGTGAGACAGCTGGACAGACTAAAAGGCTAACTCACTGCTGCACCAGTCACTTTCGGTAGAGATGATGTCCCATTGGCACCACTATAAGCAGGCAGTCAAACAGCATTGTGGGTAATGTAGGAAACCATTATACACTGTGAAAATAGACAATCATGGTGATGAAAAACCTTTAAACGAAAAATGTCAAATCTGAAATTTAATACAAAATAAATCTTGAATGCCATTGAAGATCATGAAGATATTAATGATAAAGATTAATATGCAAGTGGCTCATTGTGGCTTTTTTTTTGTGGCTCAGTTCTTTTGGACTGACAAATCCTGATCTTGTGTGATTACATCTCCATATTGCACAGACTAACCTGGAGCAGCAGAGGGGCTTAGTCAGTATCAGACCTGTGGGTGGACGAGAGGGAATCTTTTGTTAAATTTGGCTAGTGTTGAAAATTAAGCCAGAATCCACTCTCATGTTCTTCCTTCGTGTTCAGATTCCAAGCAGGTTGTACCATGCTGCATGGTACTGTAATGCCACGATCATAAAACTGACAGATCGCTTCTGGCCCCACACCTTTAGTATGTGTTATGGATCCAAAGGGATCCCAGAAAGCCCACTACGCACAGTTTGGCGCTGGGAAGGGATGCACACAGCTGGAGAGAAGGAGCGAGTGAGGGGACATAGGGGAAGAGTTGAGGAACTGGAACTGTATTTATGTGTATGTGTATGTGGATAGGTGTGTGTGTGTGTGTGCCTGTGGATAGGTGTGTGTGTGCCTGTGGATAGGTGTGTGTGTGTGTGTGTGTGTGTGTGTGTGTGTGTAAGGGGAGTCTGAGGGAAATGTACAGTAAGAAGTCCCATCATGCAAAAGAGAGCCATGGAGTAGATGCTAAATGTTTCTCAGAAGAGGCTACAGAATATGCTAGAGAAAATCTCTTTATAAATTAACACATTTAAAATCAAATAAAGTAAAACAGAATAAAAACAATCATAAAGTAAATAAAAATATGACATTAT
Organism: Pangasius djambal; assembly: GCA_022985145.1. Lineage (NCBI taxonomy): Eukaryota > Metazoa > Chordata > Actinopteri > Siluriformes > Pangasiidae > Pangasius > Pangasius djambal. The sequence goes on from CM040983.1 coordinate 12,394,216, forward strand.
TTTAACTACTCACACCAATAAATGATTATACCAATCAGCTTTTAATCATCAAATCTGGTTGGCTGGCCATGTTTTATGACACTTTATGAAAGTACAGTGTTATGAGAAGCAAATACTCTGTCCAGGCAGGTCTGCAGAAATACCTCTGGCATTGGAAACTGCAAACCTATGCAAATATACCTAGACTCTACTACTGTATGACATTTATACACAGAGATGTGTGGAAAAAATGGAATATGAATAACAGAACTAACATCTATTGAATTGAAATGGGATTATTACATTAGAGCAGAGAGTGGTTATTAAAAGGAAGGTAATTTTGATACAAGGGCAGTTTTACAGGGAAGTAGAGAGTATTAAGTTAGCCCAAGGAAGATGTTTTGGAATTCAGGTGTGTGTTGGACCAGTGATGGCCAGGTGAGCAGGTTCAAACAATATGGCCTCTGTGTGAGAGCAGTGGCCTCTGTCAGAGCCTCATATCATGCACTCCTCTGTCACCTCTCTGTCACTCTTAATGTTTGCTCTGTTACACAGTAAATGTTCAAACTTACATAGGATACTTTCTAGACCTTTAATTTTAACTTAATTTTAATGCCTATTACATCAACACAGTGTTGTATCCTATACCATGAATGGACTTGATTTGCTTCTGACAGTATGGCTGGAGTTTATTAGTGTGATTTTTACATAAATAGTTACACAGTAGTCCAGAGTAGAGTCTCACATTCCATGGCCTTCAGTCATGATCTGTAGGAGCAGGATTATCACCAGATGTTAAGTAATTAGTTTGAGTAATGCATTGTGGTTGTCGACTATAGCTCGGCATGTGCCTGGAAAAGCTATTGGTTATGAAATGATGAGGGGAGACATCTCAACTGATTTTTTAAACATTTCAAAGAAAATTACACCAATCCCAAAATAAGAGGTTTAGCCTTTGGAGATCCACACTAACCTTTTTTTTTTTGTAAGGAAATTAGTGCATCAGTAAAACTATACACAAGACATTCATGAAAAAAATCTGAATCTGCAGAATCTGTGACTACTATAATCTTTTTTTTTTTATTGCATAAATATTTCTGATGTGCCTTCAGTTTCACGCACAAAGCCAAGAGAGTGCAGAGAAAGAGGCTGGGTATTAGAGAGGAAATGAAGTGGATAAAACAGGAAGCTGCTGTGTCTTGGCACAGGTTGATAAATCTGTCAGCAAGTTGCTGTGGTGCTTTGCGACCCAGTTAGTGTACCATTTGACTCATACTTCACTTTAGCTATACTGGAGCAGAGCCAGATGTTCATGCTATACCCTGGAGTGGTGCCAATCACACGCCGTTCCTGTCAGTGCCCATATCTCACTGGCACAGGGCCACTAATAGCCGCACCACACTCTATCTAATCTTACATGTTAGGGGCTACAGAAATGAGATATTGACAGGAAAACCGGCAGTGCTTTAGAGTGAATTATTACAGAGAGGGCCTTAAAATTTATCAAACCTGAATATCCATACTATAGAAACACACACACACACCCACACACACAAAGTAATAACTTTTATATTACATGGGTTGACAAATCACTTGACTAGGTGCCCAAGACAAGCAAATTTCATGTCTGGGCTATTAGTTTTTATTCATAGTTGCCTGGAGCATAAGTGGGCTCAGTAAATAATTAAAGAAAATAAATATACTCCCTAATGAATTTTTCATTTGGTATGTAGCTTCACAGTGGTGTGGAGCACCACGCTGCTGTGTCTATAGCCCCCACTTCTCATTCTGCATTCCTATATATGTTAGTGGAGAAGCGAGCATTGTTTCTAACATTACTGAACTGGAGAGCTCAGGGATACTATCCAAGGATACTATCAGGATTGCTGCTGATGCCAACACCACCAGCGATTACATTGTTGCTTGCCGTGAAGGTGAGGTAGTTAATGCTAGCTAGCTAGTCATAACTAGCTATCAAATCCCCCTTTCCCCTGAGCTTGCCTAGTTGTGATAGCTAGACAACTGGGTTAACACATCTCCAATACGAGAGGTCTTGTGGGGTGTTCCCGGTATGCAGTGGTTAGTACTTACCAAAAGTCGTCCAAGGAAGGACAACCGGTGAACCGGTGACAGGGTCATGGGCACCCAAGGCTCATTGATGCACGTGGGGAGCAAAGGCTAGACCATCTGGTCTGATCCCACAGAAGAACTACTGTAGCACAAAATGCTGTAGAAGTTAATCCTGGCTATGATAGAAAGGTGTCAGAACACACAGGGCATCGCAGCTTTCTGCGTATGGGGCTGCGTAGCCACAGACCAGTCAGAGTGCCCTTGCTGACCCCTGTCCACCATCGAAAGTGCCTACAATGGGCACATGAACATCAGAACTGAACCATGGACAATGGAAGAAGGTGGCCTGGTCTGATGAATCAGGGGAAGACATGGCACCAGGATGCACTATGGAAAGAAGGTAAGCCCGACAGAGGCAGTGTGATTCTCTGGGCACCGTTCTGCTGGGAAACCTTGGCATTCATGTGGATGTTACTTTGAAACGTACCACCTACCTAAACATTGTTGCAGACCAAGTATATCCCTTCATGGTAATGTATTCCCTAATGTCAATGGACTCTTTCAGCAGGATAATGCACCCTGCCACACTGCAAAAATTGTTCAGGAATGGCTTGAGGAACATGACAAAGATTTCAAGGTGTTAACTTGGCCTGATGCTCTGAATGAGCATCTTTGTGATGTGCTGGACAAACAAGCCCGATCCATGGAGAGCTCTACCTCATAACTTACAGGACTTAAAGGATCTGCTGCTAACATCTTCAGACCTTCAGAAGTCTTGTGGAGTCCATGCCTCAACGGGGTAGAGCTGGTTTTCCGGCATAAGGGGAGTCTACACAATATTAGGTAGGTAGATTTAATGTTATGGCTGATTGGTGTATATAAAACTATTAGGGCTGGAGAGTCAAGACACTTCACCATTCATCCAAACAGCTTCATTAGTTTGTATTGAATGGTGTTTAGTCAGGTTTTTAAAAACGCAACATAAATTACTTGAATGGAATTCACATACAAGTGCAATTACAGCTGAGTATCCCTATTCTAACATTGTTGTAAGATATGGCAGGTTTTTAATAAGTTTATAACCATAAGAACCTTTGTCATGGAAGGGGGTGAGCTGGGGGAGGTGCCTCCATGGCGTATCGGTCCTTGAGCCTCTGAGGTCTTAATCCATCTTTGGGCAGGACTCAAGTAATACAGCCGTCATATTGATTGTTATGTGGTGCGTCAATCATATTTTAAGCAGTTGACTGTCTCTACTCATAATGTCTCTGTTTACACCCAGCCAAATTAGCAATACCGTGGGCAACATCTTTGCAGCAAATTACGATTGTGCTTGCACAAAATGAGGCCCTCTCTGTTATTATACTAGACAAAAATAATCTGGAGATTTTGTGAGGAATATAACATTGAGTTATTATGTGGTCAGGTCAGTACTGTATGTGTATGTGTTGGTAAAAATCTACACTGGTCACTTAGTGGTTGAACTTCTTATGTTAGAGTGAACCATAACACTAAAAGCAGTGACCACATGGGCTTATTCTTCCCTGTGGCTCAGTGTCTGTGTCTCTAAACTACATGTGACTTTGTGACCATTCTCATTTTGGCTCTGTGGCTGTGAGACCTCAGCCAACATGGAACTGCAATTTATAGTAAGCTATTGTTCAGCCATGTTTTTCATATGTACCAGTACCATCTCCTTTAGCTGAACCACTGCACACTGATTCTCCTCTTGTCAGCTTTTTTTTTTACTAGTGTCCACTGGCTATTGCAGATCTAAAGTACAGTACATTGCTCAGATGCCTGACAGAAATGTCAGGTGTACCACTTGACCAACTTTCAAGCCCCTGTTATCTGAAGCATGCAGTGTTTTCTCTGCTCTGTACTAGCTCATGTTACAAAACCATTACTGGCACACAGTAGGAACATTCCCTTCTGTACTGTAGATGACAGATTGTTTAGAATGCTCCTGCCAACCCTTCACTCTTTGGGACTGGCATCCTTTGATTTGCAGACCTGGCAATATTTATAGTTTAGCCATAATATTTATGGTTTTTGACCCCTTGCTACAGTGATACAAGAGACACCTGAAAACTACACATTTTTACTTTTTCATCATAAGCAGTGGTCAAAGTGTAAATAAAATTTTCAGATTCATTGACAAGGATCAGAAAAAGGCATGTGTTTCTCTAAGCACTTGCTTTTCCTTCATGTCAATTTTATTGTCTATGTGTATATCTATATGAACTTTTACCTGTGAATTTAAGAGCCTTGGTCTTGTGATCCAACAGAAAACATGAAGGCAGGAGGCATGAGTTCAGATCCCACTAGTAGTTACCACTGGGGAAAGTGTGCATAGGGACTGGAATTTTTGCATGTCTGAGCATATTCATTAATCTTCAATACTTTCTTTGTTCTGGTCAAGGTCACTGTGGTTTAAATTACTCATTTATATTTATATTTTAGCAAATAGAACCATGAAAGTTCATCGCAAGTAGGTACAAACAAAAATAATTACCACTATAGTGAGTGAGATTGATCAGAATTCCTTTGGGAGGAAGGGGGAGTAGGATTAAAGAAGCTACGTAAACACATGCACACTGCAATCACTGGGTCAACGCCGGGTAGGGTTTCCTAACATCTGCATGTGAGTAATTTCTTCTCAGCTCAGCTGACTGGAATACCATGCTATCACTGTCGGGAACAGTGTGATCAGTTAATCCCAAATAGGACCACTGAGATACAGGGTGTCAGATCTGGGCTTCACTAGACAGTGACTGGAAGAGTGAACAAAAAAAAAAAAGCCAACAAGTTGTTCTTACTGCAGATTCCACACACAGACTGTGGATCAGAAAGAGTGCACTGAACCCAACACAAACACAACTGTGGCTAAGGAGTGTGCCACACACCGTGCACATTAAGTGCTGGCTGCTGTAATGTTCAGTGTGCCGACTCGGCCTTCCCTGCGGTTGGAACGAGCGTGCTGCATCCTGTCCTTGATGGAAATTCAAAGATATATCTCCATGCTCTCTGTACAGCTCTACGGCTGGACAGAACCACTGTTTTTGTGGAACATTGGAGCTGATTATGGGAAGGTGCCATTAAAGCATACATGTGAGTCTCTGAGCACCAATGTTCTTCTGATTCTGAAACATGAAGCTTTTCTACACTATATATGTTTTCCATGTATGACAGAAAGCTTGCCATTCATCATTCTTTTGCTCAATTCTGCTTTGCTTGTTTGTAGTACTGTTTATATTCATGCTGGTGAAAATGCTTCATGGGTTCTCGTATGAACAGGCCCAGCTGGAGAAGCCATTGGTCCTCCGTGCCGTTAATTTTCATTGTGGTATTCTGCATGTTCTTCATGTTGTGTTTTCGATTGCACAGGAGTCCATGAAAAACTTTACAACCCATGACACCCACAGCAAAGGCTGTGTTTTTTCACAAAACAGAACAGTTTTTGGCCTTTGCACAGAAATAGGATGTTAAGATAGATCCAAAGATAATTCTTCTGAAGACAATTAGAAAAAGGCCCACAAATCATGGCAGAAAGGAAAGTTATAGCACTTTAGTTTTCCAGCATTCCAGTCCACTGAATTATCACCCAAATAGTGGTCATGTTGTTTTCTTGCTGACACAGAGTTAGCCTAAAGGACCTTACTTTGGCTGAAATGAGTAGTGTTTTTATCCCTCTGCTACAATTTATTATTACCATAGAGTCAACATTGATCGCTAAAACTGCATGCTTGTTTGATCATTGATCAAAGTTGAGCAGGTTTTCTCCAGAGAACCTGGAGGAAACCCAGGTAAACCAAACTCATGATTGAAGCACCACTGTGCAGCTGTGAAATATAAGGTGCCATGAATAGCAGTCCAGCAGGACAGAAGGAACAATAAAGTATTTACATAAAAAAAATTTAAAACAACAACATCAACAACATAACAAAAATGCAATCATACTGTTATAATGTTCTAACCCTAAAATATGTATTTAAAATCTAGTTTTAGGTAAATTTACTTCGGTTACAATTATAACTTCAGTTATCGTTATAATATTTTCAATACTAATAAGTAATGTTTTTTAAAACTAATAAGTTTTGCCAACTTAACTATTTCAGAATTGTATATAGTGCATTTGTTATATTATATAGTGATATACTACAGTATAACGCAACTTCTGCCAAGCACACTTCTGCCAGGCCCTATTTCCTCTCAGTGGCACTCAGCTAAATTCATGTCCACTGTTCCAGGTGAACAATATCCTATTGATTCAATCCTCTGTGTTCACATCTGCCCATGCAAAGGGAGCAAATTGCATGGTGATTTACTTATTACCCGCTTTCAATCATTAAAATTTTTTTAGCAAGACCAACGTATGCAATCACAGTATAAGAGCTGTATTGTTTTTGGCTTGACGCTGCCCAGAAACATACCAAATACCACAGCACTTGCTAACGTCATGGCATGGAACGTGGAGTGCAGAAAGTAACAGGAGCAGAGCAAAGCCCCGAGGACACGACAGTTAATTACTCTGATGAGTCAAATAAATGAAATGATAACAAATGTTCAAACATGATAAAATAGTTAAGTGGCAAATAGGTTTGCTTTTGCATGATTTATTTGACAAGTGTCAGGAGACGAGACTCGTGTCACTGTGTTTCCCAGAGCATGCCTTGGTCATGATGTCAGCAGCATGTTAGTGACTTTTAGTGACTACACTACAGGCTCCTGTTTACCAGAGAAAGAGACAAGAGGTGAAGAAAAAGTGAAGAAAGAATAAAAATTGTGTGTGTGTGTTTGTAAAAGCAGCCACTACAATTTTCCCATTACTGTTTTTTTCCTAGTGATGTTAACAGCACTATAGGGGCCAGAGTGTGGAGACCCAGGAAAAGGGCCAAGGCCATAGAGTGTTGCTGTGGTGAAAGATGAGGTTTTTGGGGTCATCAGGGGTCAGACAGTCAACGGAATATTGCAAGAACAAAATAAATCACCAGGCTCACCAGGAGCGTCTAATGTGAACACTTAGGGGAAAGTGGTGAGAATGTCTGGAAAATGGAGAGAAAAAAGCTTTGGTGAGAGAAGGAGAGAAGAAAGGGGCAGCTGCTAAGCGTTAGTCTGTAATGAGACCGTCTCTCGTCCACCTCTCCCTCCATTGCAGAATGGAAAAAGACCTTTTAATCTTCATCTAGGGGAAGCCCCCTTGTCTTTCGATACAGTTTTCACATGTGCCTACAAGTTTGTGCATGTGCCGCATCTGTGCTGCATCCCATTTTTCATCTTTGCATATGTACACCCCTTAATTACGTGTTGATTGTAGATTTTGTGGCCTTTCTGTATGGTTCAAAGATGATTTTCCTTCTTTTTTTCTGGTGTGTGAACAAGTAGGCTTTGAATTCTTTTGCCATGGCTTGCTGTTTTATCTGTCCTGCTGTCTAAAATGAAAGTTAGATGGAAACTTGGACCTGAGAATAGCATACTTGAGTGATTGTCATTAAGAATGACTGATGGGGTGTTGTAGGACTTAGTGCAGAGAGCTTCAGTAATCGTGGTCTGGTGTGTTTTTGTGTCAATGGCTGGGCATTGCACTGCCTTTGGAATTCCTACTGCAGGATCTAAATGCCTAAATGAATTATTTAATAAATACACTGGTTACTATAAAAATATAAACATATAAATAATTGAAGCTGTTCCCTTGGGGTATGTAAGGTGAATTGAAAATATTTAAACTTTAAATGTATTATCTGTAAATCAAATTAAATGCTTCTGATGTTGGAGATTCAGTATGATGTTAGTTTAAGCTAAGTTATTAGGTCTCAGGTACTCCCTTTACAACACCAAAAGTATTGCCTGAAAATCCTTCTCTTTTATAATATACAAGGTGTGTGTGTTTCTTAGGGAAAATATGCTCTGATTAATACAAGACTCTTTATTTAACTCAATATTTATTATTCAGCCAGTAGGGGGTTGTGTTTGGTATTTCCCTCTTTTAGACATACTGCTGCCATCCTGTTTTATTGCCTGGGTCAGCATGATGCACAAAACAATTCCTCTGGCTGGGCCTAATAGTGACACAAAGGAAAACCAGAAAAATTCCTAACAATGTTTTATTAGCAGGTATCATGACCAGGACTCCTGCTGCTGAGTCTGGCTCATCGGAAGCAGGTCTGAGCAGCTTCCAGATTTCATCTCCCTGCACAACATTATTAGATTTTATTCATTTCAGTAATCTAACACACAAGACTTGACACAAGAGACAACTCTTCACCCTCACAGAGGTACCCTCAGCTTTACCTGATTTAAGCGATGGCACTGCCCTTTAGTCATAGATTCACTTTTATTCTTTATTGCCACACATGAACATTAGTGGTATTTGAATTCAGTACAGCTTTGTGTTATTTTATTTACCATATCTGAAACAGATTGAAATTCTCTAATGTAGTGACATTATGGTTGTATAGGAGTGATTATATGGTTTTTATGTAGTGAGTGATTATATAGGAGTTTTTATATAGGAGTGATTATATGGGTAGTATATGGTTTTTTGCAGACGTGAGAACCTATTTCTGGGTCACAATGGTGTCATGTACCTCAGAAGAAATTGACTTGTTCAGATTTCCTCTTCTTCATGTGTATATGAAATTGCACTGTATGAAGGGCCAAATTCAACTTCCGATCAGAAATTGAACCTAGATTCAGGCAACCTTAGGGCTGTTCTGTCTTTGGAGGGACAAACAGCCTCTGTGACTTCTATCATCTGCATTTAATTCAGATGGTGTAAAGGGTCAAATTTATTTTTCTTTACCCTAGAGAATGTGTAAAGTACAATACCTTCATATTTATGTATATCAGACCATGCAGTGGCATCGTGTGAGCGTTGACTTTTCGACCCTGATGTTTTCAATTAAACTCTGGACCTTTTCACCGAGAACCAATCCTCTCTCTTAAGTGAGCAATTCAGCTGCCATTTTTTTCATGTAATCTAATTTAAAGTCATTTATTGAAGTTAAGTCATTGGGTGTGTGGAAGGAAAATATTTGCAGTGATAACAGGTAGACCGACTGTCTAAGGTCATTTTTCAGCTCAGTTATACATGCACAAAGCCAAGACACACACACCACCTCCAACCAGACAAAAAAAGACACATTTATACATCCTTACAGAAACCTCATGTCACGCATTCACTCATATGTGAGTTTAACTCCACATAACCAATCATGAGTCACACACCACTGCAACCATTATTTACTGAAGATGCATGCAAACACATAAACCTTCCATGTGCCAAACGATGGTAAAAACAGTTACATAAAGTGCAATATTGCAGTATCAGACTGTATTTCCAGAGGTCTTTGACTCTACACTGCTTTCTCATATAACGAATGGAATGGCAGAAGAAAGGTTAAATGGTTTGTTTTTGTGGGGATTTTAATCAAATTTCTGTAATATTACCCAAGTATCTCCCACCTTGTCTCTCTCAGTGTATTTCCAGCCTCTTGTTTTGCCCTTTTGCCCTAATTTATACAATTGCAATAAAAAATTCCAGATTCCAAACCTGAGGGTCTTTATCTAGTATTAAGAAGAGGAGAAATTAAGCGTATTTTGTAAGTCTTCGCAGTCTAACCATATAACCATATGGAAAGCAGGAATTTGCATAATGAATGGGCTACTATTTATTATGCATCAATTCAAATAGTGTAGTGGAGATATGGGTGTGATTAAATTGCATTCATGCAGAAATTTATCTACAGAGGAGTCACATGAAAGCTTGATGCGTTGATAAACACTCGTCAGACACTTTATTAGCAATGCTATAAATAATACTTGGTAGGACCCACTTTGCTCTCAGAACAGCCTCAATTATTCATGGCATGGACTAAACAAGGTTTGGGAAACATTTCTTCAAGATTATGCTCCACGTTGACATAATTGCATCAAATAATTGCTGTAGATTTGTCAGCTGCACATTCATCCTACAAAATTCCTGTTTTACCACATCCTAAAAGTGCTCAAGTGGATTCAGATCTGGTGACTGATTCATGGAACAAGTTTGAGATGAGTTGCTCCATGTGCATTATCATGCTGGGAGTAGCCTTTATAAATTGGGTAAATTGTGGACATAAAGAGATGCACATAGTCAGCAACAATACTAAGATAGGCTGTCACATGCAGATGATGCTTGATTGGTATTAAGGGTCTCAGACTCATCAGACCAGGTGACGTTTTTCCAACTTCTGTTGTCCTGCTGTCCAGTTTCAGTTGGCCTGTGCTCACTGTAGCATTAGATTCCTGTTAATGCCTCACAGGAGTGGAATCTGATGTAGTCTTGTTGTAGCCTATCCATTCTGAGATGCTTTTCTGCTCTCTACGGTTGTAAAGTGTGGTTATATTTGAGTTACCATAGCTTTCCTGAAATCTAGAACCAGTCTGGCCGTTTTCCTCTGACTTTTCTCACCAACAAGCCGTTTCCACTCAAAGAACTGGATGTTTTTTGTTTTTTGCACCATTCTGTGGAACATAACTCTGTTGTGTGTGAAAATCCCAAGAGATCAGCAGTATCTGAAATACTCAGACCAGCCTGTCTGGTTCCAACAGCCATTCAATTGGCAAAGTCACTGAGATCACATGTTTTCCCTATATGGAAGTCTGATGTGAACATTAACTGAAGCTGCATATAGGTTGCACTGCTGCCACACAATTGGCTGACCAGAGAATTGCATGAATGAGCAGATGCACAGGTGTTCCTAATAAAGTGGCCTGTACATGTACTTTGTTAGCTTGTGACAGAATGTTAATATTCATCGTATATAGGGTTGGATAATCAGGCAGATGTTTTATGCTGGTCTTAAATCTTCTCTGATGATCCTGAGGTGCGGGGTGTGTGCAGTCCAGTCTTTATCCCTCCTGTCTATAGTAAATGTTAAACCTGTTCAGTATTCATGTCTCAGCATACTACAATGTTGGGGGAAGTCCATCTGTCTCATATAAGAACTCCATCTAGATGTCATGTGCAAAATTAGATAACCAATAAGCTAAACAGAAGCCATCAGCATTCACCAGAAAGTGTGTGGCAGGTGGGGGCGTGGTTTAGTGGGAGTCTGCAGCAGTAGCATGGGGAGTGGGCAAATAAAGTGGCACACCTGTTGCTTATCTGTGTGGGCTATATTAACTGTTTTTTCTTTCCTTTCTCTCTTAGTTTCTTTGTTTGTTTTGGAATAAGACGTGTACATACCATTGCATTGCTACCTGAGTTGGCTGAGTTCTTCCACCAACAGCCGAAATCTGCCACAGTGTGGCAACTAGCACATAGATGTTAGGCCTTTTATATGGACGGTACATTTTGATTCCAACTCATTTCTAGCTTGTGCTGTAAGATGTGTCCTAACTGCCAACCTTGCCTTCTAAGCCATGGCTTCATCCACATTTTGTTTTGGGCTCTGCAAAATTCATACAGAACAAGCACTGCAAGCTATGCTTAGCTGTCGTCTGCTGAGTCTTCATCCGAATGTCTGTAAAGCTGTTTTGTAACGCTGTCTATTGTTAAAAGTTATCAACATCAAAACACATACTGGACTCAATTAATTTTATTTTTGTAGAACTTCATGAGAAATTCTGCAAGATACCAGAGAGAATCAGGACTTGCAAGTATAATCTAAAAGTAGGTGTGGTCATTTGTTCTGGTAAACTTGAAGGACAAATAGAAATCAATAAAATTTGTTGTTATATCTGGGGTCTCTTGCATATTTAAAGATTTTGTGCGCCAAGCAAAATTTGTTCTATCTTCTTCTTCATCTCAGATACCATGAGCGTTTGTGTTCAGAGAACACTCAGCCCATTGCTCCTGTGTGCTGAAAGTTGGACTAGGGTTAGTAGTCTTGGCCTGCCTCAGCCTATGTTCCAGTAAATGTCCATGTGACGTCTTTTGGGTTAGTAACTGTGAGTACGCTGATGCAGGTCAGTGGTATTTCAGATATCACATGAAGTGTAGTGGGATGATGACATAAAATGGTGTGAATTTCTACAAATATTTGTTCTGTGGAGAGATGATATCTTTCCTTCAGAAGTGCTGTTGTTGAGAAGTATGACAAACCCTCATGATAAGATCCCCAGTGCAGCCTTCCAGTACAGTGCTTGCTCTGGGACGAGGAGGGGGAATGAGTGTATTGAAAATGTATAAAGTTATAGAAGCTCAGAATATTGTTTCCATAATTCACTTAAAGGTGGGGTCAGTGATCAAGTCAAAACATTTTGGTATTATTTGTTGAATTCCTTCCTCTTTAAACTGGAGAAAAAACAAATGATGTGGATCACCACCATCCAACCAATCAGGACAAGTACGTTTGTCAGTCGGGGTCCATGTCTTTTCAGAAAGCTCCCCATGTTGTGTTACACTGCAGTTGTTCAAACCTAGGCACCATGTTTGTGCATAATGGGGACATGGTTTTGGAGAATGCTGAAGCAAGGGACAGAATGTTTCAAAATAGCTAACTTCAGCTACCTTCTCTCAAAGTCACACTCTATACCTTTAAGTATGCTTGTAAAATAAAATTTAACAGATTTTACATAGAGTATGTAAGGGCAAGATGTAGAGGTAAGATACTAAGGCTTGGTTTATACTTCTGCATATGTAAATCATCGTGCACTGATGTTTACATCCTTGTCTTCTGGCATACTCACACAGCATTAGGGGGCAGTGTTGCATGTACCAAACCAGAATGTACAGATAACAGAAAAAAGTAATCACTTTTACAGAGAGCATTAATAGAAGATGCCAAGTAACAGATGTCATAAAGCAGAATTGAGCTATTTACCCTATACTTGATGGTTGTTTGTAGCAGTAGAACAGTGCAGTCTGACACAATTTTGTATTGCCTGCAGTTTTTTTTTGTTTTGTTTGTTTTTTCATTTTTCCCCGAAATATTCACCTCCCCTTCCCAGAATTCATCGTCACTTCTCCTTTTTTGATAAGGTTTTTGAGATGAGTCATGTAATTGCTTATTACACTAGTTCTGGTTTAGATCAGGTATTGTTGGCTCCATCCTAACTCCAGAACTGCCTGATATACGTCCCTGCTCAACCGGTCAGTTAGCTCCTCTGTGAGTGCCTGTAAGCTCCCTTAACAGCCCTAAGATGAACTATTTGCACTGTGTGGGTATGATGAGTTCAGAGGACGAATGAGTGGTGTGTGTTATGCTGACACATGAGTGAACAGTGAAGCCGCAAGTTTGATAGATTTTGTGTGAGTGTGTTCATGTGTGGGATATGAGATGAGGAATGAAGAGAAGCCATCAGGAGAGTGCAGTAGATGGTGTGTATGTGTGTGTTTGTGAGGAGTCATTAGCAATGTATGATAGACAGTGTGGGAGTGAGTGTCTGTGTTTGTGTGCAGGAGTGAAACTAGCCAAGCCTTTAGCACTGCATGATAAACAGTGTGGGAATGTGTGTGTGTGTGTGTGTGTGTGTGTGTGTGTGTGTGTGTGTAATGAGGAACAGAGAGGGGCTATTAGCTGAGTGTGATAGACAGAGTGGGTGGTGTCAGAGCCTTCATTGCACACTTCAGTATATCACTCTAATGATCTTGCAGTGTAACAGTGAGGAGAGAGTCTCTTGAGCTCACCCTGTCTCCACTTTAAAAGTTCATCCACAAAGCCTTGCCTGCAGCGAATCTGCATTTTAAAAGGCATGTACAGATTCATTAAGTGAGGAATGGTTAAGAACAGTGATTATAAGAAGCTTTTATGTGTTACAGTGGGTGTTTTGTTCCCCTCTCTGATTGCTACTGTGTCCAGAAAGTGAGATAGGATCAAAATACTCGATATGGTTGGAGGGTTTGTTGGCGGGTGATGAGAGGATGCCCCTCAACACAGAACATAACCTCATGAATTCACACCTGTCAGGCAGATACTTTTGATCCTCTTTTATAAAGTGAACACACACATGCATGCCTGCTCGCAGAACCATACATTTTTCAGACATCTGAAATCTCTGTGTATCTGCATTTGATGTTTCTGTTACAGTAAAGAGAGGAATTTATCGCCAGGAAGCTCTGGAAGGTTCTGGAAAACTTTTCAAATCAAATTCCACTAAAATTTGTAAGGTAATTTATTAAGGTAATTGTATATGGCAGACATCTATACCCATATTTACATTTGAGGTACAGGATAAAATCTAAGCATGCAGGTAGCAGTTTAGGGTTAAGGGTTTTGCTCAGTGATCCAGTAGCTCTCTGGGGTTTGAACTCACAACCTTCCTGGCAATCACTTAAAACATTTACCACTGAGCCAAAACTAACCACTTGAGGCAATATTAAAATATATTGTAAAAATATTAAAATATATTATACCACAGTGCTGTTGAATTCTTGAATAAGAAGTTGTGAATTAATTTTCTGATAACAGTATGGCTCTGATAATTGTTTCAGCTGTAAAATAAATTATTAAATGTATTAATGTGCTTGTTCTAATAACATTATTGTTTCTATAGTAACAGCTCATTTACAGGCTAATAATATATATATTTTTAAGTGTTGTTATTTAAACATTTCTACACCTTGGCACACACACTCATTCATCTGTCGTTCATAATGTACAGTATGTTGTAGTAGGTTTTATTCATATTTTGCCAAAGTCAGTATATGTTTTTAGTTTACGTATTCTATGCCATTACATTTCATGTTTAATTTTAATTATATGTACATTCACAAGCAACAAAAAGTGTACAAGGGAGGATTGGACAGGACTAAAATAATGGCTATGGATTGCTACACAGTATTAGGAGAATCTGTAAGGATTTATAAATGGTGGTTCATGTGCTAGAGTGGTCATCATTAACAAAAATGGTAATATTGAAAAGGTAAAATGAGTATAAACAATAAATGATAATGCAGTTAATGACCAAGATTAGATATTATCTGAAGTGGGGTCTTTATCCCTTTTAAGCAGGAATCAAGATACTGGAGTGTAGTGACTGGATCTGTTAGATATTAAAGAAGGATATGCCAGTGCCCTACAGTTGAACCAGGATATGTAGATAATGTAGAGGCCCCAAATAGAAGACCATAAATTTTTTAAATTTAATTCTTGCTGCAATAGTGCATAGTGCAATAGTGCATAGTGGCCTTACTAGGGAAATCAAATGAGAGAACCTTCTGAATCAGCAAGCAGCAAAGTTATGAATCTTTATGAATAGCTATCAGCTTCATTAACTTTATGAATCAGCAAGCAGCAGAATACCCTTGACATAGACTAAATTAACATCTTCACACTGACCAAGCACTTAGTTTGCCGCTAACTCACAATTATAACAAAATCTGTAAGTAAACAGCAGAGAGCATACAGCAGACCTGCACTGTATAGGCTAGTGGTACTGTTACTTGACATAAAAACTTGATCGAATCTAAACACACTAGTTAGATTAGAGGCAAGTGCAATCACACTGGTGAGTCAACATTCTGTTAACTTTTACCATAGTATTGCAACATCATTTCTAACAAACATTATACTCCAAGTACTTAAAAACACTAAACATCTTTATTTTGCAAATCCTTCGGGCCTAAAATGTTGTGTCAATAAGAGTGGAGATTTCTGTGTAGTGTTAAATTAATTCGCACTGTTCATATAACATTTTGTTCAACACATGCAAGTATGTGCCAACAAAACTCCATCCTAAATCCTACCCCATTTCTTCAACATTGTAACTCTTAGATGGCTATCGTCACCTCAGAAGCAGTGGCCTCAGCATAAAACGTAAGAATTTATGCTCTCTGCTAAACAGTTTAGCTGTATGTTTCCCCTGAACACAGCACTTTGAGCTGTGGTTAAGGTGCTGGCCCCTCTTGAGTAATGTCCGATAACTGGAGATAGGAGAAAGTGCAAGTGTTAATGTCCTCACAGTCCGTCTAAACGTCCCTGAGGAATCATAACTGAGAATGAATGTGTTTGTGTGAATTTATTATGAGTTTTTAGAAGTGTGTGTGTGTGTGTGTGTGTGTATGTGTCTGTGTGTGTCTGTGTGTCTGCTGGGGGTAATTTTATCACTGATGCAGGCAGTTATGTATGTGTGTGTTTAGATTTTTGTGTCTTTTACTAATTCTTTCCCATAGTGGAGTGATGCGCAGACTACTGTGCTGTTAGACTCCCTTGTAATGATTCAGCGTACTGCAAAACCCTCAATGTCTCAGACTAAACTGTGTTCTACACAAACATACACGCACCCTTCCATTACCTACCCCACATCACAGTCTCGTCTAGACACCCCACATGTGTTCCTGGGGCTTGGGTGGAGTTGGTGGAACACGTGAGATAGTCTGTGATTGTTAAACCAACTGAACAGCCATGGGAGGAAATAGTGGCAGTGTGCAGGTAAAAATGATTGAGGTTTTCTGGTATTTTTGGAGACTGGAGTGTGATATGTTATATATCTCTAATTGACTCAGTCATTAAGCCTGTTTGTTGTTACCATATATGGATGCTACGCTGGCACGGAGGGAGGACGTGTAGTTCTTAATCTTGCTTTGTATCGTGCACTGGTTAATCTAAGATCTACACTCCACAAACTTCTTTGATGACTGACTCTGCAGTGAGTCAGAAGTGAGTCAGCTGTGTGCAGACACTGCACTATCGTGTTCCATTCACAAAAAAATGTTTGCTGTTCTGACTCCGGTCTTGGTGGGGATGTTTTATTTTTTGCGTTGGTGTATATTTCTGGGCACTGTTTGGTACCAGATGGTTTTCTTGGCACTGTTAGAGATCATACCAACTCTCTCACGGACATTTAGTCTAAGAATTTCGAACATTAACAGAACAGGGTCACAGCGTTTAAATAGCAGGAACCATCTGCAGTCTGGTTAAAAAAACAGATTCAACAACACCAGAGAAGACCATATAACATTACTGTCCATTCACAGCTTATACGTTTGCTAAATTAAATAAAGGCCCAGCCATGAGCCAGTGCTCCTTGTAGATTATTTTAGTTTCAGAAAAGTCAGCTTCCACAAATTTTGAGGATTATGTTTGCTTGTACAGTGTCATTATTGTAGCTGTCTTTCCATCCTTGGTAACTGCTTGGTATTCTAGTGTGATTTTGGTCTTTCTCTCAATAATTGTGACTTTCCAGTGATTGTGAATTCAGTCTCTGCAAATTTCAGTGGCTTTTCTACTCATTTAGGAATGACTGGTACTTGTTAGCACAGGTCAGGGGTGTCCAGATACAAATCTAGAGAGCCACTGCACTGTGCTATTTAGCCTTTTTTTTGGGCTAAAACATAAATGAAAGGATACTTATCATGTTTGTGCTAAATGTTTATCTACCACACTGATGGACTTAAAGAATACAGCTCAAATGTCCATCTGGCACAGACTGCAGTGAGCTGGCCTGTGGTTTGTATATGTCACCATAAATGCATGCATACTTGAATGGCACTCCGAGGACAGTAACTGTCCTCTTTTATGAAGTTTTCCTGGCTTTCATCCTTGTAGAATAGTGTTATGATCACTTCTGTTCCATTTAAAGGGGAAATAAATGCATAAATGTAATAAATCTCTATTGGCCAGGCCTGACTTGAACTTTTCCCTCATCTAATACTAATTAGTTTATAGTGGCCTATAATAGTCTATACGTAATGCTGCTGATTAAACTTATCATATTTGACCATGACTCAGCCTAACCATTTAACAATTACCAAAAAGCAACGTGATCAACATGAACGTAAAAACTATCGACCAGTGAGTGTTAACATATGATTTTAACAGCTAAGGGTTAATCTGAGGGAAAGTCAGAAGCATTTCAGCTATTCCTGAATGAGGTTTCAACTTATACCTAGTGTATTCATATCATCATTCTAATAAAATAATGAAGAACATGTCATTAAAAAATGGCACAGTGTTCTCTGCTATAAACACAGTGTTGAAATAGCACTATTGTGTTATCATGCATTGCTTTGCCAAATAGTTACAAACTTTGCATTACCATTTGCCATTGCATTACCATTTGACAAAACAAGGACAAAGACCTTTATGGTTATAGGTCGTGCAAATGTACTTTCATTATCATACATATGTAACAAAAGTGGCCAATTAGTGTATATTGAGATATTAATAGTTTAAAAAAAATAGAAAATATCAGTTCCTCACCCAGTGTTCCTGATGTAGGCTCCAGATCCACCACGACCCTCACCAGGATAAAGCAGTTTCTGTGTGAATGTATGATAGAATGTTGTACATGCCAACCTTTTATAGTTCCATTTAATGTTGTGGAACATCTGCATATCTGTGAAGCAAACTAGTTATCACTTGCATTATAGCAGCTATAAACATTCCCTTACCCACTTCTTTCTTTCTTTCTTTCTTTCTTTCTTTCTTTCTTTCTTTCTTTCTTTCTGTTTCTTCATATTAGTAAGACAAAAGAAAAATGTTATCATATCACAAACCCCAAAGCACAAATTCCTCTGTCCTGAAGACTTTCTCAGGCAGAAAGCTTAAAGCTTTACCTGTGCTGACACTAGAGTGACTTCTTCCATAAATGTTAAATAGATTCTTCCTAACTTTCAGAGTACTCAGCCATTATTTTCTTATTCTTCTTGAAATCTTTGTTAAAACTCTGCCAGATGTCATCCACTAACTTCTTCAGAGCAGGTCTAAAGACAAATGTAGTCATGACAAAACTTTCTTTGGCTTCATGCTATTGGCTCTATGTTCAGTTAATTTTTTTTGTTGTATGGATTGTTGTTTATGTTGCAGGACAAACCCACATGTTGTTTTTAACAATTATATTATAAAATAGCTGTGTATTTACTTTTTTCATTCAAACACCATGAGGGATGGAATCTTTTGCACTCAACTGTGCCTTTCTCAAAGCAAAGCTTTTTCCTTCTTAATGGAAGTCCAAAACCAGTAACTACATAGAACCAGACAGAGTTGGGCAAACAAAATCAATAAAAAAAACTCCTGAAGGCTGAGAAGAAGAATGACTGACAATGTGGGACAAAAACTAACTCAGCAGCCAAGGAAACACGACTGGAAAAAGGTGTTTAGAGACCCTGCTCTGAGTTAAGATGGCTTGAAAAGGCCAAAGCAGTACGGAATGCATTAGAGGTCTCCTGGAAGTAATTCACTGTTCTTTTTTAACAATAAGTAAAAATCTTTAGTCTCAGGCATTTACTGGCCCTAAGACTTTGAAAGTGGTGCTGCTTTGTATTGAATGAATAAAGCAAAGTTCAAATGCAAGCTGAAACAATAAAGAGTATGAAAGCATCAGACACGTGATTTCAAGCTTTCTTTAAAGAGAATTTTCCAAATACACACACACACACACACACACACACACACACACACACACACACACACACGGTCACATGGATTAATGAGTGAGTCATCTTCTAAAGCTTGTTGTTTCTTGTAGCTGACTGGGGGGTTCACTTTTTTTACCAACGATCAAATACGGTGCTGTCCATCAAGGAATCCCCTGTAGCATTACCTTTTGGATGGTGATACATCTAAGTGACGTGCCTTCTCATTGTGTTTTCTTTTTCTCTTCAAAATGAAGGTTTCTCTCATCTTTTATAATTATTGTGTTCTTGGCTAAACAAAACCCTGGCATCCAGTCCTCACAGCATGTTCCTTTATTTAAACTTTTTATTCCCAGACAAATGTTTATTGACCCTTGATTCCAGTGTGCCTAAAAGCATGCTGGGAACCTATTGATGAGCTTACCAGCCTTGTTGGTTTTTGGGTATTTTTTTAGTTTCTGTTTACTGGACCAAATGGTTTCCATTCCCACTCATTTATCTAGCATCGTTGACTCACAGATAATCAAATACTACCCACTGGTAATTGCGGAAAGCTTTAGAAACACATGTGGAGACCCCAAAGTGTGCAGTTTTCTCAGACAATGATTCATCTAGGGTGAGAGAATGCCTAAACATCCCAATAAACACTTGCAGTGAGTCAGCAGGTCTGGGATGGAGAATATTCCACATGATGTGGTGCATCCCCCATGGTGCTGAAATGATTTGGTGTAAGCAGTGATATCCAAACCCCAGATGATCATAAAAGGGTGAAGTGCTATGCAGTGGCTCCGGGAAATAACTATCAGCATAATTATCAAGGTGAAAGTCTCTGAGATGATGAGCGCATGCTCTGTTTTGTTTTTACAAGGCCAAGGTGTGGGCGTGAGGCTGAGACTCAAGGAGAGGATGTGGGTAAGAGGGAATTAGAGAAAGTGAGGTGAGAGAGAGCAGCCATGTCAGTGTTTGTTTTGACTATGATTGATTAAATGTTTCAGAATGTTTTTTTTGCTTTCAGCTCTTTCTCTCTTTCTTTCTACTCTCAAACTTTTCATTAGATATATATGCTCAGAAATGTAATTCATTCACAATATGCTAGTGTTTTGTTTGACATTTATGATCCAGTTTATTCCTCATGGTTGAATGAATCAAGACTATGTGATCCCTGTTAAAGGCAAAGTTTTGTCAAAATACAACCTTTCCTTCTCTTTTTTACACTTTCCCTTTACAGCAGAACCACATATGCTGTTCATTTCTTTAAAGGTCAGGGTTTGAATTTAGCTTTGTGGATTCTGGGGATAAAAGTAACACAGAGCTAATGTGCTGTCTGTTTTACACGGGAATATATTATCTCTATAATTTATTATTTGAAAATATATTTAGCTTTTGGTAAATTTTGTTTGACTTCAAAATTATTACAAATAGCAAAATGGCATAAGGATGTATGAATCTGACATTGGAACAAAGAACAGATACAATAATTATAACAATAAAGTCGGACTTTAAAAAATGGGACCTGAGGCCATCCGTGTCCTTGTGACTGATGGCAGCAGAGACCTGTTGGCTTGCTCCTAGTGAGAGCCAGAGTAAGCTGTTTAGCTTTAGCCTGGCACTGTTTGGCCTTCATTACACAGCTGTTTTACAGCATGGGACTCACTGCAACAGCCACGCTTTTGTTTACTCTCAAACACTTCACTTCACAGCCTTTCTGGTGGCTGGGGTGAATTTAAGGGCAAGGGTCTGATGCAGGAGTTTAAGCACACATGTCCAAACAGATTAATGGCAATAATGCCCAGAACTGTTGTTTCTTTAAGTACCTGTAATTGATGATGGCAAGTTGTAAAGTACATTGTGTGTGTGTCTGTGCGTGCGTGCGTGCATGTGCATGTGTTTGTGTGCACATGCTTGTAAGTAAAGAAATAAAAAAGTAGTTTTCTAGTGCCTTTTCACAGTGACTGTTATCGCTTATTATACAATCTGTTAAAATCAAGAAAGCAGCATAACAAGTGAATGTATAATATATAACTGAATAGATAATATATACTACTGCAGTCGCACTGTTCATAGTTCTGCCCGAGCCTTGACCGCGGCTTTGTAATCAGTATTTATGGTAATGTGAGGAACTAATCCTGGAATGAGTAATCAATAAATCACTATAGTGGAGAGAAGATTCCAAACAGCTGCTTCTGAAACAGCATGATCTCCACGTACTCCTTACAGAGAAGTCACAAAACGTTCTATGTCATGTTCAGTTCTCCCCCAGATTTGAGGTGCTGTCTAAAGGCTGCTTTACACCGTGGGACAACAGCAGTCTTATTATACAATTAAGATTCTCTCACGATAGTCCTATAATGCTTTATTGCTCCTTTAGTGACTTTTTAGATGTTTAGTGTTTTAGGGTTATTAGCAGCTTTCACAATTGCTATTGCTCAACAAAAGGCGATGTTGTTCCAAAATGTCTGTTTTTGGGCACCAAATCACTAATCCAGCTGCCAGTAAGTGATCTAACATCACCAATTTTAACCTCAGCACCAAGAAATTGTTATTTCAGGATTTGTGATTGTTGTCTATGCGAGCATAATTGTGACGAAAAAATGTAACCTTTTGTAAACACATTGATTACTGATTGCAGATTGTCGGTTTCAACCAACGTCGGTATGTCCAGACTTACATTCCTCATTCTTGTAACTACATAGATTTACTGTTATTTTTTGTTAGTTTCTTAGAGGAATCTCTAGTAAGGGGCAATGGTAGTGGCAGCTGTTAAGGTTCTGATCCAAATCCCAGGACTGACACTACTGAAACCCACTTTTCAAGCCCTTAACACTCAGTTGCTCTGTGTTATGCTTGAATTGTTTCTCTGTTGTTTTGGATAAAAGCTTCAGGAAAAGGAATAGGTATAAATGTCTCTTAGTTCTCTATTAGCTATCAGTATTAGGGATGGGCACCATAACAAAAATCTCATATCACGATATTTCAAGACATTCATGTTTGTAGGTAATGTAGAGGTTTCCTAACAAACTGCCAGCAAAAGTAGTGTTACATTTAAAAATAAACCTTAAAAAATGTATTTCATGATACTTTCATTTATTGGCCAAACAATAAATTAACAGTAATTAAATTGAATAAATAAGTTTTTTTTTTTTTTTTTTTTTTTTAAAACACTTTGGGAAAAAACTTTAATATTTTACAATTTTTAAGAACCCAACAGTAGAAAATTTTATCTGATCAGCTGCTTGTTATGGAAAAAAAACAACAACAACAACAAAAAAAAACATAATACCCACAATGTCTCAGAAAAATCTATGGTCACATAATTTATTGTGATAATATTATATGGTCATATCACCCAGCTATAAACCCAGCATTAGTTCAATCCTCTGTCCTTATTACTCAGCTGTTTTTCTTCTGAATCAGTGGTAATGACGCATTAGCTCAGACACTGATATAACGCATGGAAGCCATCATCCCTGTCAACTGTAGCACTAAAAGATTTACTTCAGAAATGTTGCCAAAACACTAAAGTAGTTTGTGAACATTTCACCACTAACTTACAAAACGTCAGTGGCAGTGTCCTTTTTACTAATGTTTTAAACCATTTTTTTGTAGTTCATAAAGTGATTTTCTTTTTTTTTTTTTTTTGGGGGGGGGGGGGGGGGTGGATTATGGATCTTTAGTGGACTTCAGCGCTAACTTCCGCATGTCCAAACCAATTTTTTTTTTTTACTTTTAGCATTACTCCTTTGTTTGCATCACTTGCATAACACATCATAAGGCCATGTCTGAGATCCACAAGCCAATGGAAATAACTGATATGTTGAAAATAAATGGTACATATCAGTAACAACTCAGTACAAATAAACAATGAACTAAAATGTGGAGATAGTAAAAACACCCAGAAATGGATTGGGGCTTAGAGAGTTAACCTGCTAGTTTATAAATACCACTTTAAAACATGAAAAGCCACAATTATATTATAGCAACTGAAATTGCTATTGTTTATATGAAACGACCTTTTCATTTCAGTGGTCGTTGCTTGATAGTTCTTGTGCTTAGGGCCAATATGGTAACCACAGTAATTATCAGAGCTATGCCTTCCATGTGTCACACACAGATTAGCTAAATGAATGTCTAAATCTCTAACCCAGTCAGTACTTCTGTTCATACATCTTAACTTGGAGTAAATATAATTTGTCTTATGTCCAACACACATTTGGTGAATAGTTTTAGCCATAAATCCACCATGGCTTTTCTTGTTTATTTGACTGAATTTGGCTCAGGGAGTGGAAACTGTTTGTAGCTTTACTCACCACACTGAGAAGAACAGCGTCTGTGACTGTTAAGCTCAAATGGAGCATCCAGGTAGTTTCATCCCTACTGACTATAACGCAATGATTAATGTTTGTGTTTTGTATTTTGTTCTGTACCATACAGGGTGACCCTTCAGATCAGGATTTGATACGGTGCCTGTAAATAACATCCCTGATGTCTCAAACAGCCATTTAATGGGCTGCTGAAACGAAGAACCGAATGTGAGTATAAATCCATGATTGTGTCCCCCCACATGAGCAAATGGAAAGACAGCCAGTTTGCTCTGGTCATCACTGTATCCATATAATGTATCTGTCGCTCTTTTACCCTCTGCGTTTAAAATTGTAATAATTCAGGAGGAATCTGGGGCACAGATGTGAATACCCACTAGCCTTTTCACATGCCTGAGCTTGTATATGTTTAATAACTGTCTGTTGAATTAGCACAGTGTTTGCAGGATGTCGGCTTCTCTGTGTAAAGGGCACAGTGTGATATATAGGCATAAACACAGCACATTGGTTATCATAGTAAAGCAATTCAGTTTGCTCACCAGATATTTTGAGCAAGTTTACAAACTAATGACAGTTTCACAAACACAAACTAGGCCTAGTTTTAGACTAAACACTTTCTGTGTTTGTGTTTGGAATGAACATTCACTGTCCATATCATGCATATTCTGGCATGTGATGAGTTGAAAGTGACTCACTTGGTGTATGCTGTTAAAGCTGTTTGGTGAACTTTGTGATTATATAGAGCGTGGATGAGTCAGGGCTTACGGCCCCAGTGAGCTTGGACATCCTCCTGGCCAAGAGTGACCTTTCCCAGGATCTGCTGAGGACCTGGCCTTGCTCCTCTGTCTGGACACAGCATCTTCATTCATCAGAACGCTGGATTCCTATAAAGAGTGAGCTCATCCTGTCTGCAGCTGTTTACCACATCATAGACTTACGCTCGTTTTCCACCAAGATTTAATGTTTGATGGCTTGATTTAGCAAACATTTCACTAGTTCTCTGCTTATTATTAATGGTTACCGATACCTAAAGAGCACTTTGATGTTCAAAGCACAATAGCAGCGATCATAAGTGCTTAACCTAAAAGGTCTCAGCAGTGTATATTTGGGATTTATTAAGATTCTAAAGAATGTGCACTAATTTGCATGTACAGTGGGTGTCTTGCAGGTGATTTACAAAAAAATAATCAGTAGAGTTTTTAAGGGTTACGAGCATTGAGTGTCTGGTATAACCGTGATTAAAGTATGTATTTACAAAGTATGTTTTCACAGTCTCTATTTCAATGCTGTTGGAATCCAATGCAGACATCTGAATGTCTAATATGAAGCTAACTTTGCCACAGTAACATTGTCATCATTATATCGTCATTCGTTTTAATCATTTTTGAGATACTTAGGAATAACCGTCACATTAACAAAACCCAGTGAACGACTGCATATTCAAGGCATCATGGCAACCCCCTAAACGGACAACACATGCTATTTTGTACATTTGAAAAACGCATTGTTTTGTAGAACCAGTTAGTAATCAGCTTGCACGTTTTTGCAGGTGTTATCATGCTTGCACATGTTTTTACACACATAAACCTTCAGTAAATCAGGGCCCCTGAGTTCAATTGCATGAGGTCAAGTGCAAGTGAATTTCTCCTATATAGTGATAAATGATTGTGGTTGAGTATGGGAAGCCCTTAGACATCGGATGTGAACAAATAAGCAGAAAGTTCAACATTTTATACTGTTTTTCTTTTTATGGCTGCTTGTTGGCTTTTAATACTCAATAACTCTCTTATTGTTTATCTGTTTAGATCTTGTTATGATTTTCTCCTCTTCCAAGTGAAAAGAAATTACAGTAATGGCCTGTGTATTTTCTTTAATTCTCTCTCTCTCTCTCTTTATCTCTGTAAGTCATAGAACATATGTGAAGTATGCATCATGGAGCATATGTTGTGTTTGCGCAGGTTGGCAACACATGTGTAGTGCAGCTTTGAACCTTAGCAGGATTAAGTGTGTCTGTCTGCATCCTGCATAGATTACTCCATGGCAAACAGCAGTCTCTGATCTTTTTCTGAATTTCCATTTTTCTGACTACTATTTTAGATTAGAAGTTTTTGTTCCACAGAACTGTGATGCCTCAACTTTTTCCATCCTGGTTGTGTGTAATTAGTCTCCTAAGGTGATTGTCTCCCACCATGCTTTTTGGAGAAATGATACAGCAGTGCATCAAGATTGGTCTAATAAATTCCTTGTGGAATCAGTAAGCATGAACACATCACATGCCTAGGTGGAAAGACTAGCAAACATCATAAAAATATTATAAGCCTGTAATAAAAACATTCTCCCTGTGTCTGTCTGGGTTTTCTCCAGGTACTCCGAGGGTTCACTCCCTAAAACATGCCTGTAGGTGGATTGGCTGCTGTAAATTGCTCCTTATTCCAGTTCCGATTACATGCCTTTGACTCTTAGGACTCTGGTTAGAACAGTGTTGCTTACTGAAGCACGGAGAGAAATATAGGGTGTGTAGTGCATCATTCGCTACCAGGAGCTTTTTTACACACAGCCAACTGTTGACCTCCGGTAGTCCTACAGCAGACAGTCTCATACTGTAACTCACTGTCTTCTGTGGTATTGCCTGGCATTATGGGTTTTGCATTAAGAGGACCTGTTTAACTTTTCTGTACTGATCTATACATAGATATATAAGCTTGGTCTCTCATATTGTGCTTAATCTTCACTTTTATTAGAATATCACCTGTCGTGCGCACTACTGTATAGTGTGTGCACTAGAGTAAGCAGAGTAAGCACACTGGGGAACTGCTTGGGACCTGGAGAGGCCAGAAGATGGACTGGCTTCTCACGGGCTGCCTGACCCACAGTGTGATAATTTTAGACTCCAACGTCTCACATGGTCTGGAGCAAAGATGGCATTTTGAAATAAACTTGGAATTTAGCTTAATTGCAGTTTACAGATTTAGGAGGGGCTGACTTTTCGGCTTTATTTTCTTGCATAAATAGAGTGTGAGTGCAGGCCAGAGACATGAGGTTTAGAAGCCACAAAAAAGTTTCAAAAACGTCAGAGGCCGAGAGGACACTCTGAGCGGCACAATTTTTTTTCCTCTACTGACTGCCGTCTTTGTCTTTTTTTGATACAGTACGAACTCCATCACATTAGTTGATTGTTTATTTGATAGCAGAAAATGATATTAAATAGCTCTTAGCCTTAAGTGCATGATTTGTAAACCTTTTAAAGAATATTAAACAGACTACCTCATGTGTTTTTAAGAGAAATTCCATGACACATTCTTTTATGCTGTGTATATTACAGAAGGTCACTGAATGTAATATGTTATGAATACCTCAGGGCATGCTTAGCTCATTAGCAGTGTCCGTATTATTATTGCTATGATCCTATTCCAGTAACTCTTGATAATAAAATCAGTGATAGATACAAATTTCAGGCGATAGTTCTAATAAGTGGTGTAGCTGTAATAAGCCTAATTTATAAGAATTATCACAACCTCTGAGAAATATTAAATATTATGAGCATTTTTTTAAGCCAGGAAACACTTCAAGGGAGCGTGTAGGAAGACATTACCATGCTGAATGGCCAGTTAGTCCCATTAATAATAAACAGACTGGCTCAGCTTTTAGAGGCAGTGCAACTGTGTATTAATAAGCCACACCCTGTTGGGGACTTTGTTTCTTCAGTAATATATCAAGGGTAGTTAGACAGTAAGATTTTGTCACAGTCTTTTCATTGAAAAACACACATCAAAGCAGTACTTGAACTTCAAACCTAAGAAAACATGCTTTCTACTGGGGACTTCGTTTGACGAACAAGATGAAATGCATGGGAGTTGGGAAGTAAGGACAGGGAGTGATTAGTGGATATTTAGACTGCAGTCGTTGTTATATTCTGCTGAGAACATGGAGTACAAAGTCTTATAGATGTAAGCATTAGGCTTGATCAGTGTATCGCTGCAGTGGTCTTGTGGCCTTGGATCATGTGTGTGTTTTGGTGGGATGTGTTGTGACTGTTCAAAAACAAATGCTTTTGAATGCACCCCAGCCTTCTGCAAAATCCATCAATGTCAGCATTTTGTATGATTTCATTTCCAGCTATTATTGTGCTTTCACCTTGGTGTATGCCTACAGGGGCAACAAAAGAACACACATTTAGGTCAAATGACACATTTAACCATCCTGTAACCCAAGTCTTCTCTATCATTATATAAACTTATCTTTAGGGCTTTTTCCACCGCTAGAACTTTTGGAACCAAAAAACTTGAACTGTGCTTTTTCCATTGATTGCTGTTACATTATTAAAGGTTTCAGTTTTTGGTTTTGGGTACCTGGTCAAAACAGCAGCAGTACTTGTTGTTGATTGGTTAGGAATACCATC
The DNA here is from genome assembly GCA_022985145.1 of Pangasius djambal. Classification (NCBI taxonomy): domain Eukaryota; kingdom Metazoa; phylum Chordata; class Actinopteri; order Siluriformes; family Pangasiidae; genus Pangasius; species Pangasius djambal. The sequence continues at coordinate 12,422,264 of CM040983.1, forward strand.
TCCATGTACTGTACATTAACACAGAGCTGTCGTTATTAAAAGAATATTGCAGAGGACTGCATTTTTATTCACTGCAAAAATGTGTGATGTGAAGAGAAGATATCTTGAGGTTATTATGAGGTCATTATATAACAAATGCAAGAACATTAATCCAATTTCTAGTCATATTTATTAATATAATGAATATTTATTAATTCCAAGTTTCTTATTCTAGAAATAAACACTTAAAGTGAGCAAAATTATCTGGCAATAGAATAAGACAATTTCAAGCACTGTTTAAAAACAATCTAATGAAGAGAAATAGTTGAATTTGCCTATATTCAAGATATTTTTACTTGCTGTGTTTTTGCAGTGTTGTTTGAAATTGGAGAAAATAGCACTATGAACCAATGAAAAGATGCAGGGATGATTTAATCTCTTCCATTAAAGTTGGTTAACCTGACAGAGAACAAAGTTAATCCAATCGTTTGTTTAATACTGAAAAATTACATAAGCGCACTGTGTTCTGTGATGACATCATTACATGCCATAATGATGGTGTGATGGACAACTGACACAACTCAAGACAGTGGACCCAGAGACAGCATGCATGGTTGCTTTCCAGCATCTTTTTTTTCCACACTCACACACATGTGCAGCTTGCTGAGAGAGAGAGAGAGAGAGAGAGAGAGAGAGAGAGCTTTTTTATTAACAGCTTGTTAATATAAGCTACCAATAATAAGCTCCAGGTGTTCCAGAGTAACTGGCCATACCCCAGAACTTCCGCTGCAGACTTACTCTAAACCAAGCCACCACCTGCCATAGATGGCGTCATCACTTAAGCTGTTGTTGCTATGTTGTCACCAGCTGTCTACCAATTTGGAGAGAACTCGAGTCACATTAGTGACAGTTTCTTGCTTATGAGTGGCAATTAAAACACCTTGGTGCAGTAGGGATTGAGTCTCCTTTCGGACCTGTTATGACAGCTACATAGATCTAGGTGTTTGAGTAGGATTGAGATCGTGTCATTGAGGTGTGTAGGTAATCATAACTGACACTTCAGAATGAAATTCAATCTGGGTGGGATATTTGAGTTTCACCTCTAACAGTGGCTTGCTCCTCCCTCTTGCTCTGCTTCTACGGGTGAATGACAGGTATGAGTGCCTGCAGGGTTGATGGGCAGGACATGACCAAGGTGGAGCCACAGTCTTATGTGAGATTCTGTTGTTATTGCCTCCACTGACAGATAGATAATGTCATTACAGTGCTGTAGTTCCACCCAAGCTATGCAGCTCCTTCAGAGCATGATAGTGTGAAAGACATGCCTACTATATGGTGCACTTTTTACCTGCAGTGTTAATTTACTGCTGCCAATTTACTGGTATTTTCTAGAATACCATACCAGGTAGTATAGGTTTGTATATCTAAGAGTGAGATTACATGATGAAATATTATGTTTTCTTCATATTATCAAAGAATAGCTGGGTATTATCAAAGAATATGTATTGGAATAGCACTTTATATACTGTGTTACCCATACTCAGTATCACTGGTGGCTGGTGCTATGGCTAGGTGATGAACTAACCTTAATATTTGATGCTTGTGCATTCTACATCAAAAAGCATAGCTTTATTTAGTTTAAGTGTGCTTTCACTTGGGACCAGTGAAAAATATTTAGTAGTAGCTATATATTACTCAAGAAAGTTCCCTTTATTAACACCAAATATTCCTTCATGATATTTTCCCAAAGCATTCTGTGTAGAACCCTACAGCACATGATTTCCCTTTCATAGAATGTTCCAAGTAGTGACCATTCAGAAAACAACCATTAAACCTGTCAAGAACCCTTGAGGAACCATTGCTAGAAAAATATGTAAGCTATATAAGCTACTGTGGCCACCAGAATTATTGACACCCTTCATGATGATCGAAAGTCAGTATAAAAAAAGAATAACACATGCTTGTTATTTTGAGCTCAGACATACAGGGACATTAAATATCAGCACCCTGACAATATGTTTTGCAGTGATTTACTATAGATGTATTACAATATATATGGTTAGATCCGGAAGTATTTGGACAATGACAGAGTTTTTGTGATTTTGCCTTTATACACCACCACAATGGATTTGAAATAAAACAATAAAATCAAGATGTGATCGAAGTGTAGACTTTCAGCTTTATTTTAAGAGGTTCCACAAAAATATGGCATTTACCATTTAGGAATTACAGACATTTTCATCAAAGTACCTACATTTTCAGGGGCTCAAAGCTATTTGGACAAGGTGACAATTGTAAATATAACCATAATTTTAATACTTGGATGAAAGTCAATGGCTGCCTGAAGTCTGGAGCCCATGTTCTCAAAACTAAAATTCTGAGTTTCCTCCCTGGAGATGCTTTGGCAGGCCTTCACTGCAGCCACCTTCAGTTGCTGCTTGTTTGTGGGTCTTTCTGCCTTCAGTCTTGTCTTCAGTAAGTGAAAAGCAGCTTTATTGGGTTGAGATCAGGCGACTGACTTGGCCACTGAAGAATATTCCATTTCTTTGCCTTCAAAAAGTCTTGAGCCGCTTTCGTAGTATGTTTAGGGTCATTATCCACCTGCACTGTGAAGCGGCGTCCTATCAGTTTTGTAGCATTTGGCTGAATGTGAGCAGAGAGTATAGCCCTATACACCTCAGAATTCATCCTGCTACTTCTGTCAGCGGTCACATCATCAATAAACACCAGTGAGCCCGTTCCATTGGCAGCCATACATGCCCATGCCATAACACTGCCTCCACCATGTTTGGCACATGATGTGGTATACTTTGAATCATGAGCTGTTCATTTCTTTTGCCATAATTTTCTCTTCCCATCATTCTGGTAGAAGTTAATCTTGGTTTCATCAGTCCAAAGAATCTTTTTCCAGAACATGGGAGGCTTTTTTAGATGTTTTCTAGCAAAGTCTAATCTGGCTTTCCTGTTCTTGAATGTTACCAGTGGTTTGCACCTTGTTGTAAACCCTCTGTATTTACATTCATGAAGGCGTCTCTTGATCGTAGATTTTGACAATGATACACCTACCTTCTCGAGAGTACTCTGAGGTGTATAGGGCTGTACTCTCTGATCACATTCAGCCAGATGCTACAAAACTGATAGGACGCCGCTGAAGTCAGAGAAATGGAATATTCTTCAATGGCCAAGTCAGTCGCCTGATCTCAACTCCATAGAGCATGCTTTTCACTTACTGAAGACAAGACTGAAGGCAGAAAGACCCACAAACAAGCAGCAACTGAAGGTGGCTGCAGTGAAGGCCTGGCAAAGCATCTCCAGGGAGGAAACTCAGAATATGAGTTTTGAGAACATGGACTCCAGACTTCAGGCAGTCATTGACTGCAAAGGATTTTCATCCAAGTATTAAAATTAGGGTTATATTTACAATTATGTCACTTTGTCCAAATACCTTTGAGCCCCTGAAAATGGAGGTACTTTGCTGAAAATAGCTGTAATTCCTAAATGGTAAATGCCATATTTTTGTGGAACCTCTTAAATTAAAGCTGAAAGTCTACACTTCCATCACATCTTGATTGTTTTATTTCAAATCCATTGTGGTGGTGTACAAAGGCAAAATCACAAAAACTCTGTCATTGTCCAAATACTTCCAGATCTAACTGTATAATTACAATATATCTCTGATATTTTGTGATGCATCCCCTGGAGAGATTAACAGCTCTGAGTCTCTTTTTGTAATGTCTAACAAATTTGGAGACATGTGTAGGTCCACTCCTCCATGTAGAACAGTTTAAAGCTCCTTTTTATTCTTAAACTTGTGCATGTGGACTTCCATTTTCAATTCCCTTATTCATTTGAATTATTTCTCTTTCATTGTTTTGTTGAAACCTCCTGGCAGAGGCAACCAGGGTTTGGCCTAAAATGTCTTGGTACTTCAGCAGAATTCATTCATTCACAAGAGCCCTTTAACTATCAGCCACAAAACAGCCCCAAAGCATTACTGGTCCGCCTCTGTGTTTTACACTGGTTCAGATGCTTTTCCTTGTAAGCAGTTCCCTTTTGTCACCAAAAATACTGATGTGTGGGTGACCGAAAGGTTTGATTGTAGTCTCATCTAACCACAAAACACAATGCCAATTGTAGTGTAGACGCTTGATGAAGTTCAGGCACTGTATTTTGTGAGATGCTCTCAGGAAGGGCTTTTTTTTCTTCTGAACAGCTTGTTGTTATGAAAGAATCAACTAAACTACAGTTCTAAATGTGTGATCTTTGGGCTCTTTTCCCCTCTTTCACCATCCCCCTCACTAAAGATGCATACCACTGGCATATTTAAATCTATAAGGCAACCTTGCATGATATCTCTTCCTAAAGAAAAAGACAATCATTTATTTAAATTAATTTATTTTCCTATTGTTTCTTGATGCACCATCTGTGGTAGCCTAGCTAATAAGCCAGTCTGTTTGGTTGTTCCAGTATGCCAAGGAATCTCATGGCTCACATTGTAAGTACTAGTAAATAAAACAATCTATTGAAATGAAATCTAATGAAATTTTATTTTCATTAATGATGTTGTTAATGGGCTAAAATTATAACTTGAGAAAGTGAACAAGGAGCAAATATTTAGTATTTAGAATTAGTAAAAAAAAAAAAAAAAAAAAAAAAGACATTTTTGTGTTGAGTAAGATAGTAGGTGACATAGTTAAATACAAAGTTTTTAAATGCACATTGTTTGCAAGAGCCCAAATCTTTACAAAATAACATCTTTCAATAAAGTCTTGTGTTGCTTTCTGTGAAAAATTACACACACCCATCATGTATGTCTTACATTATTTAACATGTCACAGGTTTTTACACAACACAAATTTTGGAGCTTGAGCTCATAATGAAGCATTGCAAGGAATGTCACTCTGAAGCCTGTAGCTATCACCTTATCATAATGTCCTGATAGGACATGTTGAAACAAACTGCAGCCGCAGTACAAAACCAGAGCATAGGGAAGATGAATTGGGCAGTTTTTAATACATAATACGTAAGAAAAACATATTGTTTTCTATTTTTATAGAGTTTTAATCCATGCAAATATTTAATTGTCATGTTACAAGCATGCACTGATTTCACTTTGCAAATAAAAACTGATAATTCGAGTGGCTGTTCCTTCTCCTTTTTGAAAACATTCATCTGCACTTGTTTTATAGTTTGTTTTGTCCCAAGTGTGGATCTCTCTTCACAGAATTAGAGTTGAATCAGATTTTTATACAGCCACACTGAAACAATTTCTTATGAAATGCTACAATAATTCTGGCCTTGCTATTGTTTGCAGATCAAACTCATGAGGTCATGCGTATTAAGTAGTCTTTTGGTTCATGTGGACTTGCTCCTGAAGATAGTGAAGTCTAGTTTGTGTGGTTCTAACCTGTCAGTTGTGCTAATTGCTATTGATTATCTAGAAATCCCAGGTTTAACTTATTTGTGTGAGTGATTGAGGTTTCAGCAGAGCTTCTTTCTTTCTTTCTTTCAGGACTTCTAGAGCTAGTCTCTTCTCTTTCCAGTGGGATGGACATGGAAGTCATGCTCTTTATTCTCTGTTGAAGAAGAAGTTCTTGCAGTTCATTTCTCAATATATTGGTGGATGGTGGATATAGCCACATGGTATTCACTCTAGACATTTATTCCCACTGATATGTACCTTGGTTCACCCAACACACCATGTCTAAGACAGATGGCAAGCTTCAGTTGCCCAATAGCATTCAGATCACTGTCAATTGTGTTTATATTTACTCAGAAAAAAAAATTGCCAAAATAAGACCAAATTGCAGATCATGGGCTTCCAAAAGAAGCCCAAGCTTCCTGTTTCTTTGCTGGTTTTTGTATTGGATATGATGGGTTATATAATATGTGAGTGTGCTGATGTTCAGGTTGCAGGCAAACTGACCTCATCTGAAACATAAGGGCTTGTGCAGCGTCTGTAAAAAAGCTCATGCTCCCTCACTCTATGATTGTTTAAACCCCACCCTGCTCCACAAAGTGAAAACTTCTAAGAAAATATGGTCAATATAGATATTGTTGGATGGACTCCAAGGCTGATGAAATGTTCCTCAACTAATCCTGTATGTATGTATATATATATATATATATATATATAGCATCACATGACTGTGAGGTGAGAGGCACTCAGGTACCCCTTTAGGGATGTGTGAGGAATCCCTGTGAATGTCAGCACTGCACACATGCCTGCTTGCTCTCTACTGAGTACTTGAGCCCATGTTTAAAGGGCATATGCAGTGTGGAACTAGTCATAGCATGTTTTAGAAATAGAAGGAAATGTTTGTGCGTATGTGTCTGTATGAATTGAGTGTGTATGTGAGTTTCGTCAAAGAAAATCTGTTTCTGGTTTAGTTTGATTGATTAAATATAGAATTAGATTTGTGTATAATCATCTAAAAGAACTTTTCTGTGTGTGTGTTCAGTGAGTAGTTTGTGTGAGAAATGTGACACTTATGTAAGAAGATGAAATCCTAGACTGAAAAGTTTAAGTGCATAATTGTGCTTTTGCGTGTGTGTACATATGTGTGTAGTGTTGTGTTTCAGCTTATTGGAAAGAGCTTCGTCTGGCTCACTTGTTTGGGATAATTGTATGCTGCCATGGTCTGAGGTCCCTTCTCTGTCTCTCTGTGGCCAGAGCAACATGATCCACATTTAGGACCAGTGTCCCAAATTATGGACTAGTGGACTGACTGGACCACCAGTTCTCAATAAAGCTCACAGAACAGGTGATCATGAAACACCTGGCATCATCCTTGCTTATCTTTTTGCCATAGGCCCCTTAAATTGTACAGACTCCCTCATTGCACATTCATTTTATAAGCATAATCAGATTATTCATTTATTAGACACATTAAATGTGTAGAATAATATGTTGGGTAGTTATTGGAACCATTATTATTCCTGAACCTTCCACTCATAGTGGAAACAAATTTTGACATTATTTATAGGCCTACTTGTATTTGGATTAAACCCATTGCAGTGACCTGTCAATCAGGCTACTAAGACCTATAAGATAAATATAGTAACATTGATGATTTCCAGTACTGTAAGAAAAAAATGCTTCCCCATTGAATTTTGTAGCATTTTGTAGGGTGTAATGATGAACTCTCATGAATTATTAACAAAACAATGACACTGTGTTTTGAAACCCCATGTAGAGACAGGTGGTAAGTTAAAGGCATAGATTAATGTATACAAGTCTCTGGAACTGTATAGGAGGAATGAACATCATCAACATCATTTGTTCAAAAGATATTCTGTGTTGGTGATTTCATGAAGATGGAGAGGGAGAGTGCTCTCAGTCCAAAATCTCCTATAGATGTTCACATGGGTTGAGATCAGATGACTGTGGAGGCCATAGCATAATATTGACACCATTTTCATACTCAAGAAACCATTCTGTGAGCACTCATGTCCAGGATAGGTGGCATTGTCTTCCTGGAAGACCCCACTCCCATCAGGATAGAAATGTTTCGTCATAGGTTAAAGGTGATCAGCTAGAATAACTTTGTACTGACGTGCAGTGACTCCCCTCTATGTGGACTTAAACTACGCGAGCAAAATGCTCCCATAGCAAGAGAGGCACCAATTTTACCTGTCTGTATATGGGGCAAATATGGTGAAATATTTTGTCTTTGACAAAGCAAAGATGAGACTTGTTGAACAATGTGGAACAATGTGGAACAGTGAACAAGCACAAAAATAGGTATCCGACTGCTTGTGGAACTACTTCAGGAGTCATCAGTGTAAAAGACATATTGTGTTATTATTAGAATGGGAAACAGACCTCATGAACAAGTTATTGTGGAATGTAAGTGGTGACAGCAAATTTTAAAATGTATTTTTATATTGTCTGCAAATTACTAGATATTACGCACTGCAGTGGTTTTGCTTCTGTAATTAATATGACATAAGCTGATGAAAGTTGATTAGAGCTTGTATGCTTTTTATGCCTTTATGCCAATTATTTTAAGATTAGAAATCACAGTCTGACACTTAGAGTCCCTGTCCTATCAAACTAGCAATACAAATGCTATTGCATATTTCAGTAATTGTGTGTTCTGAAGATAATATTATCTTTCCCAACTTCGACTTCATGTTACACTTAGAAACTATATTTCTCTCTGTTTTTCCCTAAGGGTTGAGCCCAAGGGTTAAAATCAGTGGCATAAGACAAGATCATGTTGCAGTGGTTTAGTGTCTCACTAAAGAGCTCTTATATTCCACTGAGGATTATATACATGGGTCAATTCTTTTTCGGTGAAAAACATAAGTACATGCCCATAAAGCTGACAACTCTGCCACTTTCCTGTAGACCTTTTCACCAACCTGGCCCTGGAAGCTGGTCCTCACTTCTAATTCTGATACACTGCTTTGTCTCTTTTGAGCCATCCCAGGCCTGGAGCTCTTTGAATGTCATTGTGGATGGCAGTTTGTTTCCAATTAATGACTAAAAGAGGGAAGAGGACAACTCATATGGGACTGCTTTATCTCCTATCCAAATGTTTCTCTCTAAATGGAAGCAGATTGAATTGTATCTTCGATCCATTATTCCTAATGCATGAATGATTCAAAAGCACATGGAGGCCAGCATGATGCTTGATTCTGGTCCACAACCCAGAGAAAGCAGTGAGACATAGACACTGTTATATGGGCTTGTTATATGGACTCTCTGCCCGAGTTCTTCTTCAGCAGTATTTTAAAGCCAAGACCACTAGACTTCCAAATAGTTTTCGCAGTTCATTGGTGGTGATTTGTGTTTAAACAGTTAGGCACGGCCATGCAAGCCAGAAGTTATTTATTCCTTCACTGTTGCCTTCCACTCGCCAATTCTACACGTTCAGCCTTTAATGAATAAATCCCCAAAAAAGAGCTACCAGAGAGAAACACTCTCAAATGTTGTACTAATATTAGATGTTATTTCAATCCAGTTGGTAGTATATTATTTGTATATTAACATATTATTTTAAATACTCTGCATAAATATTCTGTGGAGTCTGAGACTCATTTTCTACCTGGCATTTTTGAGTGTTTTCTTGTGCCTGCATAACTTGGCTGTCAAATGGCAGCCATGTTTGACAAGCAATAACATTGAAAAAGAAAAAAAAATCCTGGGCGTGCATCCCATAGCAGACAGGTATCAATGCAGTACAGTGTTCTTTGATTGCTTGTCTGGACTGGCATGCTTGTTGCCAGGGGCAGAAGAGAAAAGAAGCAGGTGTGATTGGAAAGAGTGACCCATGGGGGAACTCTTTGGGGAGTTCATTTTAACCTATCGCTGATCATATCTGCAACTGTCGGTCAAACCTAGAGCATATACTACACAAAAGCTTCGGTTGTCATATATATGTCATTGCTTTGTTTTTATTGCGAATACTTTTTTCATGATCCATTTATTTTGAGTGTATTACTGACTGTAAAACTGTGTGCGTGTGTGGGTGTGTGTGGATGGGGGGATGGGTGGGGGTCTTATTGGGAAACTTGACTCTGGATATCAGTATTTTCTTAATGATGGACTTGTAGGGATTTGGTTGCAGTCACATAAAGATTATTGGAAGCTTAAAAGTGTTCTCACAGAAAAAGGTTTGGGGGCAGAATTAAAAACCGGGGAGAGCATTATTTGAAAACTCTACACCCGCAGCTACACTGTATGAGACACTGGCATTTATTAGACTAATACATTTTATCTCATCTTTAGACCCAACCTGCATTACCTGTATTGACTGATGCTCCCTGTGCTGACTGAAGCCTCTTAATGAGGCTTATTCAGATCTGTTCCTGATATAACTCCTCCTGTGTTTTGTTTAGATGCAACATCTATTATTCTGTTATCAGATACTGTTACTTAAATGAACTGTTGACTTTGAAGACATGAGTTACATCTTTACTTTAATTCTTGACAATGTCCTGAATTATTGTGTTCTTTTTCTGGGAGAAGATTTGTAATTTTTATTCCCAAAGGACTTTCTGGATGTTTCTTCAGAGCAAATATAACTACATAATGCATTTCAATAATCAAAACATTCACATTCTTATGTTACCCCATATTTGCCGTGTTATAGTTATTGCCAGTGATTATGAGCTGCTGCATGCTGTGTAAAGACACACATTCACCCATGCAATAATTTTACTCTTAAAAAACCCTTCATTTTACTTAAAATGGCATGGCTAGAAAATATCCAGAATTTATGGAATAATGTAAGAATGTGACTATTTTGATTACTGAAATATGCTGTTTGCAGTAAGACAAACTGTTCCAGGGATGTCACCAGCAATAAGACCATGATAAAAAAACATTTCCAGCCAGATAGTCACATTACCATAAAGATAGTGCAAAGTATGTGAGCGAATAGAGCTATTGGTGTGAGTGTGTGAGATTGAGGTGAGAGACAGTTCCCTCAAAATCAAAACACTCTCCCAGACTGTATTTATATTTCCTGGTCACTTTTATATCATTGTTTAGTTTGTTTATTGCTTGTGTGATAATATGAGTGAATAGGAGAGAAAGACACTACAAGCAATCAGATATTTCTGTTATCTCTTGGATATGGACTATAATGTGCATTTGGACTAGGATTGCGTTAAGGGATTCCATCCACAGAATTGCTCCTGATCGGGTTTCGCAGTTCTGGCTATAGCGTGGCACAGCATCTGCTGGTTTGTTTATGAGATCTAGGTCAAGTTTGTTTTCCCTTAAACTGATATTTCATCCAAACACAGCTAGCTGTGGTTTCTACTTCCACTGAGCTTCATGAAGATTTTATATGGCAAGTAACTGCTTTGTCTTTCATTGCTTAAAATTGGTGGCCAAAAGGACATGGAGTATTTGTTGCATGGTGTCTTTTTATCTAACTGCAAGATGTTCTTTTTAGCTAATGGAGATGACATTTCCCAAAGTAGGTGTTGCTGGAGGTTTGCCATTTTTGCTGTTCAGTTATTCAGTTCCATTGGCAGTGGTTGTAGCTTAAAGTTTTTGATTCTAAGTCAACTCAGAAGCACAGCCCACAGTACTCAACCAGGTCACTAACCTGGCTTTCTTGTCTATGTGGAGTCTCCTAAATATTTTCACTTAATTCAAAGAAATATTCAGTGAGACTTTACTGGGCACAAGTGGAAGCCAGTCATTGTGATGCATTCCACACATTTTGGAAGGAAACTGTCAAGATCATAAACTCGTTTAGGGAGAAAAGCCTGCCATATGCAGTGATGAAGGCCAAAGCACTGGAAAAATCCTCTCCAGTAATCTTGTTATCTGTTTTGCTGTGTCTTTCAAATGCACGCTTCTAAGGTATTTTCCGTGAATAATTGTCATCCAGAATATACGGGTATTTGAAATGGTGCTGCAGCAAAGGACTGTTTTATGGTCCATGGATATATAGTACAAACAGAATGTAAGACCGTCTCAACGGGTGGACGGAAGTCACTCAGGGCCTCACTCACGGCTTTGTTGACTATATATCATACGTATTATAGCAAGAATGGATGTTTATATGACATTTTGGAATCATCAAAAAAAAAAATTAAAAAGCAGCACTTACTGAGAACTGTCATGAACTTTTTGTGAAATAAACTATTTTTTGTGGCACTAATGTTATTCAAATACACTTTGCCAGACAGCAAATAAAACTTTGCTTCTTTAGCTAGGAAGAAGCTATGATGAACGGTGAGGGAGGCATATATATCTTAAATGGAGGGGAAATACTTTTCCCGGCCACAGAAAGTGAAAATTATAAGCAAAAACTTGATACACCTGCCAGAGAATTGGTGAGTAAGATACCCCAGGTTCATTTTCCATTTATGCCTGGATTATAGACTACGTGTACATATAGACTATGTACTCTTGCAGTAGGGAATTCTTATTACATTGACTTATTTGAAATGTGAATTCTGCACCATTAGAGAAATAATCCCTGGTAAACAGCTACAGCAACTCAAGCCCTTAAGTATTTAAGAAATGTTTAATTTGCTGTTGGTTGTGCTCTGTTTATGTTTGGTTTTATATAGCTTATTTGTTTGCATGCATACACACACACACACACATGGCTCTGCACCACTTACAATTTTGAAGAGACTGATAATACAGCAGACTGGATGTAAAGTACCCAAAAACCACAAGAAAAAGAGCTTGCTTGCTCTGGAGCCTTCATTACTACGCATGTTTTGCCAGCTGTAATTACAAAACTGTGCTTTCGGATGTGGCTATCGGTGCATTTTTATTAGTACAAATAAATAAGCACAGAGTCAGACTGTTACTATATCAGTATCAATACATCCCTACTTAAAAGTGATAAAAGCTTCATAGATTCAGCATAATCTCTATAATGTGCTTCTCATGCTAATCATGAAAACATTGCCCATGCTATCATGAAAAAAAGACTGAAAAAGAGGTGAAACAAGAGAAGACTGAGTGAGTCAGTTAATGAAGGTGAAGGGATGTTAATTAGTATGGTCATGAGGTGCTGACATCATAAGTAGTGTAGGAAAGAGGAAGAGAATTTTAGCAGCTCCTCTGGGAGTCATCACCTTTAATAAAATCCAGACAGGTGTGTTTTCCTCATACAGGTGCACAGCTGAGATAGAGAAAGGGGGAGGAGGAGAGAGGGAGAGGTGGGGAGAGAGAAAAAGAGGACTGTAGGTAGGAAGTTGAAGGAAGGCATTTAAGTGGAGAGAGAAAGTGTTGAGCAGAAGGTGGGGAGAAGATACATACAGTTCTGGGAAATGGCTGTGTCTCTTCACATGGCTGTATTATAGAAGGAAGGAAGAGTGTATATATATAGTTCATAAACACTGGACTTCCTTTTTTTTTTTACTTCACCAGAGTACTTTTTTTGTTGTATTTAGACCTTTTTCTGGACTCCCCCTCTCCTCCTTCTTTCCCTCCCCCTCCTTCTTTCAGCACTGGTGCGTAACAGGAGCCACACGATGAGTCGTGGATGAGAGGAGTCAGTTAGAAAGAGAGAAGGAAGGCAACACAACACATGCACACACACTCACGTCGGAACTTAGAGTGACCGAGCAGCGTGCAAGGTGAGAGTCTACACTTACTGCTTTGTGTGTGAATGTGCTTGCCAGAACATTAATACCAATGTATTCAGTGATGACATCAGTTTAAAACTTCAGCTTTGTGAATGAATACTGTTTACAGATTGTCCACTGATTTTTTTTTTTTTGCTGGGTTATTGTATGTGCATGTGCATGTGCATGAATTTAAGTGTGCATGGGTGTGTATGCGTGTGTGTGTGTGCTCTTGCGAGTTCATATAGAGGCTTTATTGCTACACTTCTGGTAAAGTGTGTACGTCTTTAGTACTCTGTCATTAGCCGTCAATGGCCACCATCATAAACATCGTGTGTGTTCTGCTGCACTTTTATAGTATTAGATGCTACATGTGTGTCTGTTTATCGGGCAACATAAAAAAAAATTCCAGCATTCCAGAAGACATCATATTTGTTGCCTTTAGGGAGGGAAGTAGAGGTTAAAAGATTTATTGTGAAACATTGCCATGATACTGTTGCTACTGGAAAGACATCATTATAAGCAATGGAAAGTTTGAATGGTTGAATGATTTTATGCCCTTTTTTTCTACCTGTCATCTGGCTCCAACAGAGCAATACATGTCAGAGCAGTACAGGTCTTGTTATATGAGTTGAATTTATTGGCATTGTCCTATAGGCGATTGCAAGGGAGATTTAAATTAGACTTTGGGAAGCTGAGAGATGGAGAGAATGAGGTTTATAGGAGAAGCAAATATAAGGTGCTTTGCTGTTTCCTCACCACTAAACGTGATGGTCTATGATCCATATGAAGGCTCACCTGTAGTAAAGTACTGCTTAGGGCTGTGTCCAGTGCGGCCTGTGTCAAAACCAGATGAATCGTAGTCTGTTTCATTTTATGATCCCTGATTTAATGCTCTCAGATCATTAAGCAGAGCCTGTCAGGTAAGTCATGACTTTGGGTCACTCTGAATTGACAGAGCAGATGCTGGAATTTCAGATATTTGTCACTGGCTCCCCGCCTTTCACCCTTCTCGCTTTCTCCCTCTCTCCAGCTCTCCCTCCTCCTTCTGTCTCCCCTGTGGCTCTTTTCACGGGAGCATGCTCTGTCCTGTTGCTGCGCGCACGTGCGTGTGTGTGTGAGCACGCCAGGACACTAAGTGCTTCTGTTTGAATTCGGAAAATAAACTCTTGGCACTCTTTTGCCAATGGTAAATCCTTTTTTTTTTTCAAAGGCAAACAAGTTGAAATGCTTTCCTCTGCAGGTCAACTATGTACCAACTGCTAGTAGATTTTTTTACCCACACTTGTCATGCTATTTGTGTGAACCTTCTGTGTCCATAGTTTCACATAGACACTGTCTGCATGATGAAAAGAGAAAGGAGTGTGAAAACACAAACAGCATGCCACATCTGGACTAGTTTTGCCTGTACAGGTCTGTGGGTACTGCTCTTTATTAGGTACATTAGACAGATTCATTGTATGTGGAGTCATTTTCTGAGCGGTGGCTATGGTATACGCTTGAGTCTGTCTGCAGGGAGTTATTTATTGAATAAGGTCATCTAGGTGTTTTTACAATTATTCTTAACTTATACTTGTTTTGTCATCTTTTTGATTTGTCTATAAAATAAATCTGGGCAGGTCTCAGGCGACAGGCACTCACACACATCACTGACACTCTGTACGATAAATTGAACACAACAAATCAGATCTGTAGAGGGAATTATTTATTACAGATCTCAGTGAGTTCATGGAATGTAATGATCTCCACTTTACAGTTGTGCACAAACTGTGTGTTTCACTCATTTTTAGTGTTACTTTTTTATGTGTGTGGCATCTGCTTCTAAGTTTCATACTGGCTAGTAAAACAATAATTATGTTATCATGGGAATTATATTTATAGGTTTTGTAATAAAGATACCACAACAGAACTGTAGTTGTGAGAATGAGACAATGGCTTTTATTGAGGGAGTTTTTAAAGCTAGTTATAGTTTAGTGGTCCTAGAGTACCCCTGCACTGCATATTTTGTTGTTTTCTCTACTCAACAGTGTGTGTCCACTTGCAAGTTTGACATGCAGCATCCTGTTCACTTCAGTGGAGAGCTGTGTCACACGTGTGTAGTGTGTGGCGAGTTGTGGCATGCCGAAATAAACAAACCTTTAACTTAGCAGGATGCCTTTTAATAAACTTAACAGCAAAATACAAAGCTCATCAATTTGTTGTAGTGTTTGAAATAACTAAATAACATCACAGAATTAAAACAATTTTAATGCTTGTCAGGTTACTTTGCCAATGCACTTGAGCAAACTAGCTACTCATAAGAATGGCTGAAGCACATTCTGATTAAATAAAACAGTCACCCATGTTTACAGTTTATTCTTACAACAGACAGATTTCAAAATGTTACTTTCCCAACACGTTTAATATAGTTAGATTTAGGTTACTTTATTTCCTTAACCATGGCCATAAGCCAGCAGTGGAAAGCAGAGAGACCCAGTGTAGTGACATGGAGCAGAAAAATTTCCAAGTGGAGACATACTGTAAGTGCACTCTCTGATAGCTCATTAACAGGCCTTTCATGAGTCAGCTTCCTGAGCAGTACAACTTCAGAGTTGGGAACCACTGGTTTACACAACAACTCAAGACAGTTACAGAAAAGGTTTTATAATGAAGTCTGAAGTCACAGGCAATAAGAACAATATACAGAAGCATCAAATCTGCAAGTGGAGACCATACTGTGTGTAAATATGTCTTTGACAGACATGAGAGTGGAAGAGGACAGGTATCACAGCCAGACCGCAGGGCAGTCATGTGAGTAAGGAAAAAAAACATTAAGCAGATTGGTGGAGAGCTGGAAGGATGATCTGGAAATCTACCCAAACATCATATAGAATATAAAGGGAATAATGGATGGATGAAGAGAGAAAGAGTCTAGACATTACTACAAGATGGTCACTTATAACTCAGAAGCGATCAAAAACAGGTAGGCACTTTTACATAGACTTATGTATGTTCAAACATTGCAAATTAACATTGTTTCTAATGAACATGAAATGCACTATGTTAAGCCTACAGCTTTTCATTTTTATTTTTATGCCTGAAAAGGTGTTTTAAAAGCATGAAGTGCAAGTGGACATGCAGAAAATAATATCATAATGTAGGCTATAGAAATGAAATCTCAGGATGGATGTAAATCCTTTTATAGTCTCACAGTAGTGCACTGAATCGAAAAAGGAATCAAGTTGTGAGCTGCAAACACATCTGTATGAAACGTTAGAAAATGTCTGTAACATCGGCTCAGGGGAGCATTGGGTATGTTGCAGGTGCTGGCTGAATGCTGTTTGTGCTTTGGCTGCATAATAGCTGAAGCTGGCTGGGTATGGTGCTAGATATTGCGTGGGAATGCAGAGTGCCGCAGGTTGTTTGCTCTTGTTTTCCTCCCTGATGGACACAGTTTTGAGACTCTGGGATGGACTACACCAAGCTCTCATCTAGTAAATTACAGATAATCAGTAACATGTGGAAGGCAAGCCCAAAGACTATGATAGCGCAGTGACCAAGTATCAAACAACACACACACACACACAGCACCTCAGTGTTTCCTTTGACACACAAGTAAATCTCTCAAACCCAGTGTCATACCCAGCCATGTTCCTTCCCAAACTCAGTCATTGTTTATGATTTACTAGGAAATATGTTTCTATTTGTGCTTTGGGAAAAAAAGTTCTATTTTCTAACTGCTTAATGTCAACATAGCTTTTTGTTTTTCATGTGGTAAAAATGTCATCTTTTATGTGTTTCTAAGCGCCTTCATCTTAAACCAGCACTAAGGCAGTCGGTCATAGAGTACACAAGTTTCATATTTCTGCAGTCATAATTGGCACATTGCACTTGTTTTTCTGGATGGAATTTGCTTTGGACTCATCATGGAGCATCAGCCAAGATCAGAATCAAAATGTGTGTGTGTGTGCGCTCATGTGTTTAGATCAAATGTCCCAATAATAGGACTATATGACAAATCCGGACCTTGCGAACCATTTTTACAAAACCCTTAAGCAGTGATCATCCCCATGTTCACGGAAGAGGACATGGTACGTGAAATGGTGATTAACTTCCTGTAGCAGTTCATTTCCCATCCACCTCCTCCAATTTTGCTTTGCAGCAAGTTCATCTAGTGCATCTAACTTTAACACTTGTAACAATCTTGGATGTGTAGGCCAACAGAGAACAGGAGCATGAGGCTGAGATCACGTAGTTATGTTAAAGGCCATTGCCTTTTGTTTGAAGGCAGTGGTCTAGATGCTATTAAAAACACAAGAAGTAGAAGTGACAACCTCATCGGTGTGAGCTACATGTAGGTAATTTTAATAATCAGAATGGGAAGCCCAGAAAATCAAGTTAACCAAGTTAACGGAACCTGACTCTGAATATTTCCTTGCGTAAATATTGATGTAACTTTTGAACTTAAGTCACTGATTCTGAATAAGACCCTTTGTGCTTGGCTGCTGCACATACTTGTGAATTTGTGCACCTTTGAGGTATTAACTTGATATCTGTATATTTAACCCCTTGCATGAGTTTGGAGTCTGGACTGTTGGCAAAAATAAACAAGATAATAAGCATACACACTTATATCCAAGTCTCCACATTTATTACACTGACAAGAAAATATCAATATAAAATCTAGTGACTGTGTTTGTGTGTGTGTGTGTGTGTGTGTGTGTGTGTGTGTGTGTGTGTGCGTGTGCGTACACGCATCACTACAGTTACAGTACAGTCTGTTATGTGCATTCGACTTTTTAGCCATCTGTATGTGACATTATTATTCTTGGACTTAAACACCAGTTCTGTTACTTGTCCATTTCTAAGGCATCTGTCATGGCATGTTGCCGTAATAATCTCACTGGTGGCTGTAGCTGTATTAAAAATTTGAGCTTGGGTATGAGCCAGGGTACTGTGGACAAATGCCTCAGACTTAGTTTCTCTGCATATGGCATAGACATTTGTGTATGATATGCAGAATGATATGTTATTTGTATGATAGCGATTGTGCTTGTGTGTGGCACTGCAAGTGTGCATTTATGGTGTGTTTGTGTAATGTGTGTTTGTGGGCTAATTTAGCCACTGTGGGCTGATAACCTGTGTTTATTTGCCTTGTGCTTCAGGGTGGTGTGATAAAGAGTCCTCATCTGGTTTACTTCTTCCTCCAGACAGGCATTACTGCCTCCATACCTGGGGGAAGAGAAGAGAACAGAGAGGGAGGGAGAGAGGGAGGGAGGGACAACTGCTGGGCACTCCATTCACTCTCTAGGCACTTGACTTTACGTGTTTAAAGTTCTTGCCTGGGGAACTGTCCAGCCTACCTCCTATATCAATAGTGTGCTTCTTATGATGGCAGTAAAACAAACCTCGCCCTGCACAGTGTGGAGAAGAGAGAGAGAGAGAGAGAGAGAGAGAGGAAGAAAGAAAAAACTGCTACAGTTGACTGGCTCCAGACTCCATCCTCCGCTCTCACCCGAATTAGACGCCTTCCTGCTGAGATCATGTGGCAGAGTCGAGAGAATGTGGAACAGCATGGGCAACCACAAAAACCCAGGCCTCGGACACACTCACGCACACACACTCACACAAGTGGCACAAACACAGCTGTATATATGTGTGCATGTGTGAGAAAGACAGGGAGAGCAAACCATAAGATCACAACAGGGACAGATTGTCAACCTCTCTGACATTACAGCGCACATCTACACATTTTTCACTGCTTCCACTTGGCCAGTTCCATTATTTAAAAGACCTTTAACATTAAGCATTATGTCCCAAACCATCCCTGAGTTTTTCCCTCAGAAACCTCAGAATGCCAATCAATCAGCTAGGCTCAGGACATTGGGCTCAGAGTCACTGCATCTCAGCCAGATGACAAATGAGTAAATCACTGTGTGTCTCCTGCTAAACAGCTACAGCTCTGAGAGGTGTTGCAGCCTTTCATGCACTTTCCACATCAGTGAGTTATGGAGAAATCTTTCTGTCCTACTTTATATTAACCATCGTTAATATAACGATATAACGATAACTATGGTTAACCATAGTTGCGCACATAGTGTTTGTGTAAGTACATGCAGTCCCCTCTGAACGTATTGGAACGGCAAAGGCCAATTCTTTTGTTTTTGCTATACACTGAAGACATTTGGGTTTGAGATCAAAAGATGAATATGAGAGGATCGATCAGAATAGCCTTTTCTAGCCTTTATTTCCTGATATTTACATCTAGCTATGTTAAACAACATACAACATGGCACTTTTTGACTGACAGGTATCTCTTGTTTCCCAGGTGGGCCCTGTTAGATTGACTGTTTAAGCAATAAATAGCTCTGAATGTATACTCTTGGTTTCACCTGTGAAGGCTGACTGCATTTGTTTTTAAAAGGATAAACCAACATGACTAGAGAGCTGTCTATGAGAGAAGAGCAAGACAGTTTGAAGCTGAGAAAAGAGGCAAAATCAATCAGAGCCATTGCACAAGCACTGGGCTTAGCCAGTACAACAATTTGGAATGTCCTCAAAAAGGAAGAAACCACTGGTGTACTAAAACCAGACATTGAACAGGTCGGCCAAAGAAAACAACACCAACAGTTGATGACAGAAACATTGTGAGAGCTGAGAAGAAAAACCCAAAAACAACAGTCAGTGACATCATCAACAACCTCCATTATGCCAACACCTTGTGAGCTGCTAAATAGTCTTTCATTGTTCAAAACAATGACAATAAAAATCTATTCTATTCTATTCTATCCACCATTCAAAAAAGACTTTGAGAGCAAAAATATAGAGGCCATACCACAAGATGCAAACTAATCAGCAGTAAGAATCAGAAGGCCAAATTGGAATTTGCAAAGAAATTCAGAGATGAGCCACAAAAGTTGTGGAACCAAAATGAACCTGTACTAAAGTGATGGAAAGGCCAATGTGTGGAGAAGGAAAGGATGTACTCATGATCCAAAACATATGAGCTCATCTGTCAAGCACAGTGGAAGTAGTGTCATGGCTTGAGCTCGCATGGCTGCTTCTGGAACGGGCTCACTAATCTTTATTGATGGTGTAACTCATGATGGTAGCAGCAGAATGAATACAGAAGTCTACAGAAACATTCTGTCTGCCAATTTACAGAGAAATGCATCCACTCTAATTGAGAAGAACTTCATCATGCAGTAAGACAATGAACCAAAACACACTGCCAACACAACAAAGGACTTCATCAGGAGAAAAAAGTGGAAGGATTTTGACTGGCCAAGTCAATCGCCAGACCTTAACCCAATTGAGCATGCGTTACTACTCCTGAAGAGGAGACTGAAGGGAGAAACCCCTCAAAACAAACAACAACTGAAAGAAGCTGGAAAAGCCTGGAAAAGCACCACAAAAGAAGAACGCAACAATTTGGTGATGTCAGTGGGTGGTCGGCTTGATGCAGTTATTGCAAGCAAGGGATATGCAACTATCTGTTCCAATACTTCTGCTCACCTATAAATTGGGTGTTCTTCCACCAACAGTGCCATGTGCTAAGTTGTATAACACAACTCGATGTAAATATCATGAAATGAAATCCAAATGTCTTCAGTGTATAGCAAAAACAAAAGAATTGGCCTTGCCATTCCAATACAGAGTCAGAGGGGACTGTAGGTATTTAACATAAATTCGGACAAATCCTCTGTTAAAGTTGATAAATAGTATCAGTTTCTCCTGACAAGCCATAGTCAGCAGCCAGATGAATAGTACTCACTAGTTAAAGAGCTGTGTTTGGAAAAAGAGCTGTCATGCTGCAGTGAAAGTGATGCTAAACAACTCTTCTGTGCTCTCTGTAAACTCCCCTGAGCTCTGGGCTTGGTTGTATTCCTGCAGCTTGTCAGGCCAGATGAGCACTGCATCACCCAGGGGTGAGTCCCCCTGGCAGCTCACCAAGTGTGTCACCCGCCCCCACACATAAACACACTCGCGCGCACACACACACACACACACACACACAAAGTTTGACTTGCATTCTCAGACACTGAGACTGAGTTAAATGAGTGATTATGGAGAGGAAACAGGACATGCAGCTGATGCTGTTTGGTGGGGATTTGTGTGTGCATGTCGGTTTATTGCCTGGATAAGTCCATGACCTCTCAGATGTAGCTGTTGATCACATTGTGTACTATTTCCCTGCTGATGCTTCATTATTTTGGTTTGATTGAAAGACAAGATGTTTGTAGTTTGTGCTCTAGATCAGTCCAGCTGTTCAGACCTTCAAAAGGGGTATGTAGAAGAGAGCATGAGGAAACTTAATCATTGTGGAAAAATAAAAGAGCTGGCTTAGACAGATAGCATTTGTTCTTCTCTTTGCGGGAGTACCTGTATTTACTGTATTTGGTCTGCTTGAGTTACACTCTGACTCGGAGGCATGGGTGGTGGGTTGCTGAATGCAGTGGTAGCCCTTGCACATGCATGCACTCTAAAATGTCTGATGCTGAACATGAGTGCAACCTGACATTGTTTGGCCTCTCTTGAAATTATACATAGATTGGTATTACTTATTTTGAAGTGGTTTGTTTTCATCCAGTGGAGAGACTGGCATGTGATTGTTTCCATGCTGACATTTTGTTATAGCCAGATTGAAATATAGATTCTGCAAAATGCAAGGCAGCTAAGAAAACCCATGAGATCTAATCTTTAACTTACATTCAACATAAAGAGCAGTGACTGCTATGCCTTATTAGAGAAATGCCGAAAGAGAGTTGGGATAGATGAGTTATTGGAGGTTAAATTTCATTTACATTTTTATATCAAGTATATATCAAGTAGAATGTATTAATTATCACTTTTACAACCTACATTTCACCTTTTATTACTGTCAGTGTTGGTCAAGTTTCTTCTGGGGGACCAGAGCCACCCTTGGCTGCCCCATAATTTGAACAATGTGTGTAGACACGTGTATGCACATGTAGGGATGTGTTTTTTGTAAGAGTGTGCTCATATGACTGTGTGTGACTGTGCTTCTGCCTCTTCTCTCTCAGCACGTCTGATTAAATGTGAGCAGCAAAAAAATGAGTCCATGAATTCTGTGCCTGTGTGTGTGTGTGTGTTTGTATGTATGTTTGTGTTTGACTGTGGCACTCAGGAGCTTAGATCCAGACGAATAGATGAAGAAGCAAATTGAAAAGCGAGGTGGTGACCTCTGATCTGCATAGCTTTGCAGAGACACTGTTGTAATTTGTCTCACTTAACTGATTTCAAACGTGATCAGGATTAAATGTGGGGCAGGGGGCTGGTTCTGAACCAACATGCACGGGATCTTGGAGGTTTTTTGATGGCTTCAGGAAAGTGTTGAATGGTTGACTGGAAGGTTATTCAGTGTGTGCATGTGCTTGTGTGTTTGGAGTGTGCAGTGAACAGGCAGGACAAGACACCGACCGTTTAAAGGGTTCACAGCTGAGAGTGCTGATGGGAGTTGGAGGTTAGCAACAAAAAGTTTGAGTGATGAGTTGGATTGGGACCGAAACATGTGTGTGGGTTTGTGCTGAGGATGAGTGACGTGTGTTTTCGTTGGGACAGAAGGAGTATGGTCGTTTTGCAAAATCAGCACTGATATGCAAAAGAACAATGAGAGAAAGAGAAAACAAAAAAAGAAGAAAGAGAAGAAGAGCATGATGCCACCATCTGCTTGCCACATGCAAGGCCTGCAGCACCTCAATAAATCTCAGATGCGCTCAGCAATGCAGGGTCACATTCCGCCAGGCTAGAACTGAGCTGGATACCACCACCCAAAAGTGGGGCTCAACTTCCGTTCATATAGGGATAATGGGACATCAGTAGGGCATTTAACTGCATGAAGAACAAATCACTAAAATCTGTGTTTAAGGGTCAAATTATGGCTTGGCTTAAATGTTTCATGAATATACTGTTTACAAACCCCTTCCAAATTTCTTTAAAAGAAAACCTTTTCAATACAAACCTTCCCCCATCATCATCCTCTGATTCACTACCACACTCTACGCCTAGCTAACGGCTCTTCAAGCTGTCACCTCTTGCTGCCTTTCACAGGTCAGGGTCAGAGAGGTCGTTGGAGAGCCAGTGGAGGAGAATGTGCAGATGATTTGGGATTTCCTGTAGTCTACACATGGCCTAGAGTGGTTGTTATGGCAATCCTCTTGCTAACCCTTTTGTTTTGACAGTGCAGAATTAACACTCCTTGTTTCTTTTCTTCCCTCCTGGCTCATCACAGACAGCTCACATTGTCTGCCATTCATGTGGACTCTGACACTTTCCCTGCTGGCATGTGTGTAAAGAAATGTGCGGCCGTAACGATAACGTGACAGCAGACTCCTCCGAGCCCATCTGGGCTCCTGCACGGACTGCATGTGGTGTCTCAGGCAGAAGATCAAATCTCCAGTTCGCTGAAATGTGCAGCCTCTTGGTTTATGTGCCTGTTCTATAGTAGATCAAATCAGTTAGTTTAAAGCTGACTCAGTGATATTTTTAATGAGAATACCTTTTAAATTATTTGGAAGAGTTCTCAAATTCTGGCAGCTGTCAATAAAACAACTGCTTGGAGGTAAAACTCTAGTCTCTGTGGCACCCCAGACTCAGGAGATGTGGATCACCAACATGCAGCTAATCAGTACAAGGAGACGTCTTTAGTTTCCTGCCACTCATGTTGCTATTAAATCAGAAAGCTCCCCTTTAGGCATTCAAGCCTAGGCCGTGTGGGTTCAAGTGCTCTGGGGTTGTGGCTTTGAAGGAAACACTAAAGACAGCGACTATATTTGCTTGAAGTTCAAAACAACTAGTTCAGTACATGTATAATATTGTCATATGCACATTATAAGCATTACAAATCCTTTACAAGATCCATCTACTTCAGGTGATTTATATTTTTGAGCAACAAGGTGAAATATGAGGTTTACATAGTCTATTAATGTCTATTATGTTTTGTCTACAGTTTTTTACAGATTTCTTTATTGTCTAGTGTAAATCCTCTTAGAGATACATAAGAATCCCCCAGTATTGATAGTTTATGTTAATCTACATCATGGATAATGTATGCTAGTGTCAATATCTTGTTGTCAGGTAGTACCTAATAAATATTATGGTCATAAAAATGCTTTTCTAGAATAATATCTCGAGTTTTCCCTGTGTACAGGCTTTCAAAGCATGAGATGTGTGAACTATAATGGCAAAAGTGAACTGAATAACTAATCTGTGCTCTATACACAAATATAAATCAAACTACGGGTGGAATAACTATTTTGTATTTTTAAGTGATGCATTGATTATAGTAATTTCTGGATTTATGGTTTAAATGCTTGATAGGTCTGACAAATAAACCAAAATATGGAAACATTTATTTGTCTAGTTTGGGACAAATATTTGGAAACTTACAGCTTTGCTACAAGAGAGGCAGAAATGGCCATCAATTAAGGTTAGTTGGTTAGATAGCTATCCTTAAGATGTGGAGCCACTTATTCTAGGCTTGGGTTTGATTTCCTGGAAAATTTGATAAATCGAAATCATCTTGGTGAAATGTTTAAAAAAATGATATAATAACATGGTCGGCAGAGATGATTCACCACTAATTTCATGTTCCCTCTTAAAAGAAAAGTACACTGGGGTGCATTTTGCCCCACTTGAGTGGTGAATGAGAGCTTTCAGCCAGTAGCATGGCCCAAATGTGACATCACTGTGCTGCTATGTGGTCAGTGAATAAAGGGGAAGGTTCCAGAAAAAGCACATGAAAAAATTTAGCTGATGGAGAACCAGCGAAAATTGCGTCTTATTATTATTCATTTATCACGGCCAGAGAGTGGGACAGCCCGAGTTCTGGCCCGCAACTGTGCTGACTGAGCGGGAAGAGGGCGACACAGGCCAGTTAGCTCTCCATTAGAGATTCCGAAACACTGCAGTGCTGGAAAAGATTGAAAAACTCACTGTGAACAGCAGTGCTGCCCGCAACCGTTAATGTGGCCTGCTGTTGGAGAGCCAGAGAGGCGGCACGCTTCTTCCACTGAAGAGGAAGCGATTGGAAATGATGATTGGAGTGATTAGCTGAGGGGATGCGGAGAGCTCAGACAGAAAACACAAAGACAATTAGCAGAATTCAAAAGCATTTAAAATAAAAAAGGTTTAATTCATAAACCTTTATGCCATCAAAAACTATACCTAACACTAAGAGAGGAGTTTTAATGACATTAACTGAAGACAGATGCACATAAAAATAATAGTATGCTAAATCTGCTCTAACAATAAACCTGAAGCAAAGCATTCAATTTTCTTCACTATGGTTATATGACTGTATAGTAGATCCCTGGAGGTTTCTTGATTAGGAAGCCTAAAAATTAGGCTGGATCATGTTCTCAGATCCATGTACTAATATTTTTTTTGCAATGTAAAGCACACAGAACGCTGTGCCATGCCATCCTAGTCATGCAATCCATTTTGTCATATAAAGAGTAATAACTGAACAGGGTTTAAGAACAATGCTTAACGCAAAAGTTCATGACCGAGACATCACAATCTCAGATTTCTTGATCTTGTTAATGTAATGAGTGCATATGGGGTGTTCTGTCAAGTGTTTATTTCTCCTCTATCTCATTTTTTCTCTTTGTCTTACAGTTTCTCACCCTCTTTCTTTCTTTCTTTCTTTCATCTTGTGCCAAAAAAAGTCTTTGGACATATAAGGTGGTGTTGGGGGGGGGGGGGGGGGGGGGGGG
>CM040983.1:12448111-12515006 GCA_022985145.1 Pangasius djambal
GTCCCAGATGGGCAAGGATCTGCTGATCCCTCATATCTGTCACTTTGGCAACAGCAGCACAGAGCCTTGCGTCGGAGAGCTCTAATAATTTGCTGTGATTCCTCTTTCTAAAAGACCAGAAAGATAAGCTGACAAATTATTTGGTAGTTGTCATTTAACATGGCCCATATCCACAGCACCAATGACATTTGTCAGATTCTACAGTGTTCTAGAAAGGTTTATCTCCTTAGTCCAGCATTCTCTTTATCCTATGAATCTGTTCTTGAATCAAAGGCCTTATAATAAACAGGCCATGCATTGATTGCAACGATTATGTGTATTAGTTTGTCTGTATTGAATTACAGGATATTATGTGGCTAAAAGCCAATCCAAAAGAAAGCAATGCTTGCACAAACCTCATAACTCGTCGACAGAATTCTGCTCAGAGTCCAGAGTTGTTGTGTGTCTAAAAAAATTTACTGGTCTTCCTAACTTCAACCACAAAGTATATTTAGCAGCGATATGAATGCTGCAGTTAGTAGTGAATCTCCACTGAAGCAGCACACATGCTTGGCAGGGACTGCATTGTAAGAGTGCAGTCATGTTAGTCTTAAGTAATTAATAGGCAATTTCAAATGATAACACAAACTAACCACATTACATAGCGCAATTTAGACCTGGTGATATGCATAAAAGACTACAGCTACACCAGAAGTTAAAAGAGATTTTTTTTTTTTATATATCTTTCCATTACAGGCATCTGAGCACTTTACAAGACAGACAGCATCCATGATATATTTCTACCCCTTACTCCTCATGAAAAACAAGCATAAATTACAGAGGTGTTACTGAGGGCAGATGAGGAATTTGGGGCATGGATCATGACTCTTAAGGTTGGTTTGAAATTGAACTTTCTGCATCTCTTGTAGATATGAAGTGGAAGGGTGTCCTGTTTGTACATGTAGCAGAGAAAGTGGACTGAGATCCTCTCTTCTTGTGTCTGTGAAGATAAATGACTTTCTGCAGGAATGGAAAAATACACATGAACACAAATGATCTTGAGTAAAGGCAGTGAAGACATTTAATTGTGAATAACAGCATAAAGTATCAGCTGTTATTTTGAACTACCAGAGTATCTACTTAAGTAAAGACAATGGTTTCATTAAAACGAGATAAGCTACAATACAGGGCAGTAGGAGGTCTGATTCAGAGGCAGAACGTCCTGCTTGCTTTTTTTCTGACATACGGCTCTGACCTGTTCTGTCTGGCCGTGGCCATGGAAGAGGAGAGCGTACCACAGATGAGGGCACCTCAGGGCGGATGCACGTGGTTTTACATGCAGACTGGCATTATCTGTGTGTCTCTTGTCCCCAATCAAAGGAAGGGACACTAAATATACACCGTGAAGCCTTCCCAGGCTCCTATGGGCTCCAGCAGTGTAGCCACCACTTGGGCCTTTGGCCAATGACATTGCCTCCGACCTCTTCAGAAAGTATTTTAAGGTCAATTACAGGGTGCACTGACTTCTGATGGCCTACTGCATTTTAAAAGACCTTATATTAAAGGTTTATGTGGAAGTCTCAGACAGAGTTGCCTTCACTAAGCCATGGACCATTGTTACCGCTTACCCACACACAGATCCACTGAAGACAGTGTGTGGGTGTGTGTTCATGAGCCTGTGCACATACCATATGAAGTTAAAGAAAGACAATGTGTCTGACTTCACTTAGTCTAGCATATGGTTTGTATGTTGTGTTCATCTTGGCAAGTATGTACTTGGTATATCCCGTGAGATTTTCTCACAATCATTCTACTTAAATTGAACCAAACCAAACTGTGAGAATACATGCTGTCATGATATCCAGTCAGTATATCTGTCTCTCCAATGTAGCAATGCAAAACATGCAGATTATGATAGTCTCTCACCATCTCTACACCTACCAACACAGACCATTACAACCATAGTCAGTAATGGTTGCTCAAATGCAACTGCCAAATGCACAAATGCAACTGCCAAATAAACTGTAGCATTTCACAACTACTTTGTCAATCAATTTGTTTAATTGCTCACAGGCTACTTGACATGTAGTGACTATTGAATTAACTCAGGTTATAGCCTGATCACAATTTTCCCACCATCTGATGACTTTGGTACATTGATTGAATTATTGCTAAAATCTAATCATTGATATCTAGCTATCAATCACATTCCTGAAGTTGAGATAGTTTCTAACATTTTCACACTAGCTTTGTTTGGGTATGTCCTATAACATTAACATTAGGTTTTGTGTTTTATAATAAATCTTAACTTCAATTTGCTCGGTCTGAAAGCCACTGCTGATTTACTTCTTCACTTCTCATGACACTTCTCATAACTATGCCATGCCAGTATAAATGAGGTGGAGCAACTTGTAAACTGCAGTCTGTATATTGATGTGGGCAAATCAAGAGATGATTGATGACTTTAGGAAGACCGCAATAATCAAACAGCCCCACTGCCAAGCACATAAGAGCTCCAAGTCTCTTGGTGTACATGTTGCAGGGAACCCTCAACACAACCTCAATAGCAAAAAAAAAAAGCTCAGCAGTGTCTTTTTGCCCCACAATCCCATCCTGGGAAGATGCATTTCTCAGTCATCAAGTATGGCAGTTCCATCTCAAAGCTCGAGACTTTAGAGCAAATAGTGACAACAGCACACAGAACTTCATCAGAGCCTTGCCCTCCCCCCAACTGAGAGCACCTATCACAAACACTGCATGTGCATAGCCACCAACATTGTAGATCATCCCTCCCACTTCTTATATTTTTAATAGAAAGACTGTACAAGTAGATATGTGCATTAGGCTTGTTTGTACATGACGTTATATCAACTCCTATATCTGTAATTATTACATCTAGTCAAAAGCTGGATTACTGGTGTAATCTCTGCTCCACTCTCTCATCTTCTTTTTCATTCCATCTTTTTTTCTCTGTATGGTAAGGCCACACGCATCAGGAACGTACCACATGCCGCAGTGTAGCAGCTGCAAAAAGTTAAAAATACTCTGCAACCTGCTCAATGGCCTCCTCCTACTCCTCTAAGCTCTCCAGTAAGAAGATGTTACCGCTGACTCCAGGTTTAGATTACATTGTGCTTTCCTTTGGCCTGGAGGATCTCAGGGAGGAGATCAGGTCATTCTGAACATGGGGCAGTATTCACTTTGCTTCCCTTCCTCTATGAAAAGCCATTTCAAATGTATCTTACTTTCAAATTAAGGTTTGACATTTAACAATAATCATGTGTATTAAAATGTGGATGGAAACATTCAGACATTCATCAGACTATTAAACATCAGAGTTCATTCAAATCTGCACTGAAGTTGCATTAGATCCAGGTGCTTTGAGACTAGAGAACTAGCATGTCTCTTGAGATTCTATACATTTAAAGCCTTTTTCCACTCAGAGAAATGAGAGCACTGGCAAGCAGCTCTAGCAATATCTCACAATTTCACCACTGTTCCTATTTTAGTGAGCTGGGCCAATATTGGCACTACAAAAGTGAAATGAGATTAAACAGAAATGAGTCCAGTTCTCTTGAAGCTCTGAAACTGTTCACTTTAAGTCTAATCAGAGTACTGACACAGTTGAGTGGCTTTAAATCCCCCTTACAATCCCCCCCCCCCCCCCCCCCCCCCCCCCCCCCCCCCCCCCCCCCCCCCCCCCCCCCCACACACACACACACACATTTGTCTGTCTCTTTTTTGCTTGCTGTCTCTTGATGTACCCTTGGGTTGTAGTAAATAACAGAAGAATGCAGGTTGCTCTAATGTGAGGATGCCCATGAATAGGCTCTTTGAGAAGGATAATGTTTGCATTGCCTCTCCCGTTTTTTTCCCCTCTCCGGATCTCTCTCTCTTTCTCTCTCTCTGTCTCTCTGTCTCTGTCTTTCTCTCACTTGTTTGTGTAGTCTAATGATTATATAAAATGATAGTGCTGAAGTCTAACATTAAAGGTACATACCGTGTAAACAAGGACAAGTAAGTAATTGCTGTACAGTGTGAATCATGACGTGTTGAGTCTTCCCTAGTAGGAAAGGTACCATTTCAGCAAGTTAGGCGTGGGCACTGGTGTGTGCCGGAGTTGTGCTACAGACAGTCTCTTTAAATTATTGGCAGTATTCATTAATGGGGATTCTCTGTGGATGTGCTGTTTTGTCTTCTCTGTGTCGCTGTGAACCTGGGAACGTCCTCACCGGGGACCATCACTGCGGAGAGAATAAACATCACCCTGATGCTATGTCTACAACAGGCCTCCCGGCTAGTGTTTGTCCTGGGTACAGTGACGAATAGCAGCCACTCAGCCCCGCAGTGCACTCAAAAGGCACACCATGGTGCGATGGGCTATTCCAGTTAGCAGTGGACATAAATGCTGGGATTCATGAAGAAAAGGCAAAGCCTGATACAGGCAACTGTATAATTATTAACACCCTTTGTGACAATAAAAAATGTATTTATACAGACAATATAATGTGTAATTTAACTTTAATAAACAATATAAAATGTTTTCTTAATTAGAGCAATTAAAACACTGGTTTTAAGATTATCAGAACCTCCACAATCATATCTTATGATACCTGTCCTAGAGAGAAGAGCAGCACTGAGCCTCTTTTTGTAATGTCTAACAAGGTTGGAGACGCTCAAAGAAGGATCTTAGGCCTTCCACTGTACAGAACAGTTCAAGCTCTTTTATAGACTTAGATTAGTGTATGTACTGTAAACCTTGCAAACTATGATCTTTGGGTTTGTCTTTGCCTCCTACATCTGCCTCACTGTGTGGAGGGCTTTTTAAAAGACTTTTTTATTATGGCCCTGATTGTGCTTAATACTTTTTTAACTGTCTTTAATTTTTAATCCATGAACTGATTTGTGCAGGTCAACAACAATCAGTCTCTTTTGTGTTGAAAGTACTTTGATTTCCCCCATGACAATGAATGACAAAAGGATTTCATTTGTGCCCTCATCTCATTTATGACCAAAGGCAGTTTCAGACGTCTGAGAGCAATCAAAAATCATTTTTATGGATTAAATTTTTTTTCAACCCTAACCCAGTTTGCATTTGTTTTAAAAGTTCTTTAAGGGCTAATAAACCCATGTTTCTGAGTTCTCATGGGTATTTTTTCATCTGTATGTCTGTCTACCTGTCTGTCTGCCTGTTTGTCCACCCAACTAGTTCGATCACTTCATCTATTATTTTATCGATGATCAATTCAGGTAGCTTTGCTTTATTGGGGAAGGTATTGAGGTATTGGCACAAACACAGCTCTAAGTTAAATTCTGAAACCTACCCAAAACAGTAACACTAATAGGGATGTGGTTGGTCTAGTTTATGTCTCTTTCTCTCTATTTTCCTCTCGTTCCAGTTCTTTCCTCTTCTCCCATAAGTTTACAGGTTCCCAGACTCTGTCCAAACCTTGTGCTATAAAATGCACTCTTAACTACGTACACAGTCATTTCCACAAATGCAAACATGCTCATTCGCACACACACACACACACACACACACACACACACACATCTCCAACCTAAGACCTGACCTGGATGTCAGATAAAACTTGGGGAATTTGTGCCCTACAGGTTTTATGTGTCACCCCATGCTGTCAGTGTGTCATATATTTGCCCCACTGTGCCAACATCTTTAATTTGGTGTGGATTTATTTTATGACTCTACACACATATACATACTCACTGCCAGCATCAACATAGCCCAGAACAACCTGACCTGCTCAGTGCACACACACAGACAGTCGTTTCCCTGGTGACAGCCAGCTAAACCTAGCCAGCAGGCCACAGTAAATGCTATGGAGAGCATGTGGTATTCTCCACATGGCACAGGTGGCTCCTGGCTGAATGGCCAGTGAATAATCTGTGCAGTAAAGCCCATTATGACAGATAATCTCCCACATCACTGTTTATGGCATGGATAACATGTTTGGTAGGTGACACTATCCTGTGACTACAACGCTTCTTTCAGCTAGATCGTGTAAAACCTTGGGCCAGTCGATGTGTAAATAAGTCTTCACTTATTTACTTGTCTTTAGCATTTTCTCAGTTTACTTGTATATAAATTCTAATTGAAGACAACCATCTAATCTTTTTCAAATTGCTGCTTGGGCAAAGCCACATATCTGATAGTGCTGGTCCCAAGCC
Organism: Pangasius djambal; assembly: GCA_022985145.1. Lineage (NCBI taxonomy): Eukaryota > Metazoa > Chordata > Actinopteri > Siluriformes > Pangasiidae > Pangasius > Pangasius djambal. Next base: position 12,454,277 of record CM040983.1, read on the forward strand.
CAGATAGATGAGGAGGGCTGTGCCAAAATCTGTGCCAAATCAATATGCAGACAATGGAAGGTGATCCGTGGCGACCCCTAACAGAAAGAACATCAACAATTCATATTTAGATTTAAACTGGAAGTGGGCATGGTCAATCCCTGAAAAGTTCTTTTTTTTAACTTTATTGAGGACTCTGCCACTATGTCATTTTTCATTCACAATTTAAAACAACAAATAGAAACTTGCAGAACATACCTTTATTCATCTCCTCAACAAGACATCCAGTGGACAAGTTAATAAACACTATTTGGCCAAAGGTTTGTGGACATCACACCTGACCATCACATTCATATGTGCTTGTTGAACATCCCATTCCAGATTTAGTTCCCCCCTTGCTGTTATAACAACCTCCACTCTTCTGGAAAGGCTTTCTACAAGATTTTGGAGCGTGGTTGTGGGGATTTGTGTCCATTCAACCACATAAGCATTAGTAAGGTCAGGCACTGATGTTGGGTGAGGAGGCCTGGGGCGTATGTTCCAGTTCATCCCAGATGTGTTCAGTGGAGTTGAGGTCAGGGCTCTGTGCAGGACTTCTTCCACTCTAACCTTGGCAAGCCATGTCTTCATGGAGCTCATTTACTGCACAAGGGTATTGTCATGCTGGAACATGTTTGGGCCTCTTAGGGAAATCTTAATTCTACAGCATGCAAAGACATCATATACAATTGTGTGCTTTCAACTTGTGGCTACAGTTTGGGGAAGAACCACATATGCGTGTGATGGTGAGATGTCCACATACTTTTGGCCATATAGTGTATTTTATTAGTTAAATGATTATTTTTTAGAGAGCCCAGCAGAGATCTGATGTGCCTGATATACACCACTGTTAACTTGTTTCCTTTGTCCAGTGCCAACCTTTTGAGCTAATTTCAGGTCTTTGTGTGTTTTTTGTGTTATAGTTGGGGTGGGAATTTTGCCGAAACCTGGCAACCCTGCCCAAGAGCTTCATACTCACGCCTTTCAAGCTCGACATGAAAGTAAAAGCCTTGTGTGAATTTTTGTTTGTTTGTTTGTTTCATCCTGCAGTATCCCAGTCCTGAAGTACATGTCTAATCTCAGCATGAAGCTTTCTGGCAAACTTTCTAAAAAAAAAAAAAAAACAGTAGTGCACCTCCTATTTGTATCTGTATTCATTTAGAATCATTCATTATCTGTTGAGTCCAAATAATGTATTCATTATTTGGTCCACAATTGTGTGGTGGCATTCTGATTAACATGGAAAGAAGTAGACCATGCTTTTTTCACACTCCTGGACACAGATGGCTGTAGCAACTTTCAGATTCAAACATATTAATTTTTTTTTTTTGTTGTGTCATTAATGTCATTAATAAAGTGGAATCAATGCTGGAAATCTGCTTTAGATTTACATTGCTTTAGATGGCATTGTTTGTCTGGCCCATTTGACCATTAAAGGGTAAGATCACACACTAACAAAATAAGTAAAAAAAAAAAAAAAAAAAAAAGTTCAGGTTTTTTAGCTATTTAGCTAGCTATTTTTCATGTATGTATGTATTATATTAATCTCAGCATTTTTGTATTACTGCAGTATGAGGTGTATTGCGGATTTAGTTAGTCTTATATAATGCTTCTCACACCACTTAGTCTTTCAGCTTAAATTTGAAATCACTCAAATGTGTGTGTGTGTGTGTGTGTGTGTGTGTGTGTGTGTGTGTGTGTGTGTGTGTGTGTGTGTGTGTTTTTTAAAGTAATCAACATACATGAACATGATATTTTTCTATCTGATCTTTGCTGTGTATTTCTAGAAACCCTTGGTACTTCTGTGGTGGGTCCTGTTACTACAAATCTGATATATAATGCTGTCTGTCCAATCAGAGACTTTTTTGATCTGTAATCAAGAAAATGTCTGAAATCTATATGTACAGTTAGATGCGGTTAGATACAGTGTCATGCAAGTGTATTTTTAGAGGAATAGAGAAAGCTCACTTTCCATTCATAATAGACCTTTAATGTGAATGTTTATTGGTAAGGCAGATAAAATAGAAACTAAAACATATGCTAAAGCATTTTGTTTATTATTGTGACCAGTGTCAAAATTTCCTTTCAAGTCTTTCTGATGCTTCAGCATGGGGTGCCCCAAAAGTCTCCATACATAGGGGAAATTAACACATCTTTCAAACAAATGTCACCCAAAATTTTTCATACTTAGTTTATATATATATATTTTTTTTTCAGATAGCCTTTAAGAATTCCTTTGACAAAAGAAGAATGTATTGAAATCATTCTCATGGGTGGATCGGGAAGCTGTCACAAGGTTGCGATGGACTCTAACAGGAAACATGGCAAGATTGCGGACCAACTGAGAAGTGGACGTCCACAAACATCCGCTGATGAAGGCACAACTAACATGGTGCTGGCAAACATAGTCCCCTATGGAGACTTTTGGGGCACTCTTTTTTTTATTTTCTTTTTTAAGGTTCTGAAATGTTCAGACAGCTCATTAGATCCCCTAGTGGTTGAAATAGGTATCACCCTGGAATCTCAGCACTGTAAAATACTTTCCCTGCCTTTGTCCATGAGCTTTCAGTGACAGTCTCATATAATCACACTGTTTTCTTCAAGCTCTTTCTCCACTGACTGTTTTGGATGTATTTATCGGCTATGTTATCACAGCAAAATGAAATTACACCCCTGGAGCTTGTGGGTGGCTGTGGGATTCAAATCATGAGACCGCATTTAAGATGGTGTGTTTTTCTCTGGCTTGAAGAGATTATCATCCTTAAACAATAAAGAGGGCAGCGATTAAAGGATTCTTTTCTTCTTTCTTTCTTTCTTTCTTTCTTAAGTCCAGGCGTGTGTCTTTCCTTTCAGCACATGTGGAATGGAGGCTGATGATGATGACAGTCTGGAACTGTAAATGCTCTTTTTGTGGTGCTGTGTTAATTTGACACCATTATGCCGTTAAGACTTTGTGTCTGTGAGGAGGTGTTAATGAGCTGGTGCAGGGGCCTCCACTGCACCATAATGCTCTTTGTATATTTGCTCATTTGCAAGCCATGCATACTTCTTCTCTCATCCCTGTCTCATCGTCGTCCTTGCACTTTTTTCACTTTCCTATCAATTTCTGCCTTTCCAGAGTAGTTCAATTCATGTTTTTATTCCTAACAATCATAGGGATGCATTCTATAATTTCCCAATTAATACATTACTCAGTGAACATATTCAGATTATTAGCAAACATAGCAAATTTCCCAGACAGTGTGTTTTTATCATTCATCCTAATTTGAAAAATTATTATTATTATTTTCTGGTACAAACACTACATATAGAGTTCCAATAACAAAATATAAACAAAAGAAAATAAAAGAAAATCATTTACTTACAATTCCATGCGGCTCCTTTAAAAGTCTTTCTAGAGAAGCATTAACTGCCTCGCATTACATACTCTCAGTCATTTTCTCTGGCTGTACGACAGTAAAATTTCTTCTCTGTACAGTAGTTAATTGTTCAGGGTTATGCAAACACACATCATGGTGTGTGAGGGAGAGTTTGGGGAGCACAAAAAGAGATCAGTGCTTGGGTGAAGCGGTGCTCCTTCTAGTTGTGCTTTAATTTTAGCCCTCATTTACATACCATGAAAGCAATGTGTATGAAGCTAAATCACATAGAAATGACTGCAGCTTTAAAACAGGCAGGTAATGAACTTCAGAGCATTTCAACAAAGGTGCATGTGCAGTTTTTATGTGCAATAAGGAAAATAAAATAATGAAACTGTTTGCTACTAAGCAGATTTTTTGTTGTTGTTGTTGTCATAATGCATTCATTTTCCATTGCAGTGCATGTTCCATAATTGTATCTTTTCAGGGCACACATCATTTCTCCCTTGCTTCAGTCGGCCTGAATAAATATGGCCTTTTGGGAGAAAAAAAAAAAAAAAGATTAAAGTCTCAACTGTCTCTTCGTGACGGTGTGTGTGCCCTGGTTTGGCTTGGCCCGGCCCTGGCTGGAGTATGTGTGTGTGTGTGTGAGAGAGAGAGAGAGAGAGAGAGTGTGTATATATGTGGTGGCATTGGGGGTAGGGCTTCAAGCCTTTCTCCATGCACAACCCCACTCATAATTACAGGCAGTATGCAGTTCTCCTTAAAGAGCAATTTTCTTCTCCAAAGGGGACAGCACTCACTTTGGCAGGGGTGAGAGAAAGAGAAAGTGAGCAAGGACGGAATGATGATAGTGTGTGGTAGCAGAGTAAGGCAGATGTGGGTGATGAGTAAGGTAACCAATTATATTTCTACTATAAATGCACACAGAGGGCATACTGACACATGCACACACACACACAGAGGGAGACCATTTGATCCATGTCACCAAGCAAATTAAAGAGACTGTTTGATCTGGTGTTCTCTAAAGCATGATTTAATTAAAGAGCTCAGCAACAATGATTAAAAGTGTTTCTGTCCTTCCTTTGCTCTACTTTTCCTTCCCCTATGTGTTTGTCCCTTTATCTGTCATAGCTCCTTTCTCTCTCTTCCTTCTCTCTCTTTCTCTCTCACTCTGCAGTGTGCTGGCAGTGAACTGTACTTGGAGGTTTTTTTTGGCAGACGGTTGGCCCTCTTTTGGCTGGGGCTGGCCCTGGAGTGTGCTACTGGCTGGGAGAGTGAGGGAAGAGAGGGAGGGAGGAAGAGCAGGAGGGAGGGAAGGAGAGAGGGGGTGGAGGCGTGGTCTCCAGCTGGTAATGAAGACTTCTCTTTTCATCCTCAGACTGTAGAGTTGGAGTGGCCGGGGCAGGGGGCTGCAGTGTTCCAGTACACTCTCTCTCTCACTCTTTCTCTCTTCCTCTCTCTCTCCCTCTCTCTCTACACCTCTCTCTCTCCCTGTCTCTCTTTTCCTCTCCTCCTCTCCCTCCCTCTCTCCCTCTCTCCCTCTCTCTCTCTCTCTCTCTCTCTGTGTGTCTTCACATGAGCCCTGAGTCTAAATGCGAAGCTCTGGAACTGCTACGGCAGATATGAAGCTCTCACACACGGACTCTACACACACAGGTAAGAGCTGTGAATTTCACTGGATTGGGCAGAGTTGTGTCTCTGTGTGCTTGTCTGACTGTCTGGTTAGGTGGTGGTGGTGGTGGTGGTGGGGTCTGTCACTTCTAGTACCTGAGCACACTCTTTCATTTAACCACACACACACACACACACACACAGGGATGACAGTTGGCAGTGTTTCCATAGTCAGTCAATGTAAAGGGCTCTGTGAGACTGGACTAGACTAAGGCAGTATTTAGGATTCACAATGAATGTGTGCAGTGTGTGGGAGCTGTTACACTGGCATCCACATCTCCCTGCTGAACTCTTGTACCCTTTCTGTATACATCCAGAGGGATGGTGTGGATCTTAGTGAGTTAGCTGGTTTGATTATATGGCTGTGCAGATTCGAATTGTTAACTTCAGTGGAGTATATTGTGCAACATATCTGGGATTTCTCATGGTAGTGAGTTGCATAGGCATGAACTTGTCTGTGTGAAAGTTTATGTTAGGATTATATTTATGTCTGATCCAAGATTGTGTGTGTGTGTGTGTGTGTGTGTGTCTGCATCTGGCCTGGTGTTTTGCCATGCTGATTAAGCCATATTGCCAGAAGGATGCCGAGGGGTGTTTGGACTCATCTGTGTAAATATGACAGGGACAGAGGGAGGGTGGAGAGGACTTTGCTCCTCTCATCTGTCTCTCAGCCACTGCAGCTTTGATGTGAGGCGTCTGGATCTGTCCCTTCTCCCTGTGGCCCTCTGCAGATCCGGACCAGTTGACTTTCATCTGCATTCTTAGGGATATCCGTCCATCCGTGCACTCACTCACCCCACCTCCTTTTGCTCTGGCCATCCACCTTTTCTCTGCCCTGCAGTATGCAAAATTTTATGTCTCACTCCCTGTAAGAACCATCCAACAATCCATCTGACTATTGATCCATCCATCTATCCATTCATCAATTTGACCACCCACCCATCTATACATCCTTCCACACACCCAATCAACTCCATCTATTTATCCATCCAGCCACCCATCTGCATGTCCATCCATTCATTCTCTGATCCATCCTTTCATCATGCATTTATCCATCCATCCACTCACCTATCCATTATACAAACGACTTATCCATCTGTCCATTCATCCATCCATCCACTGATCTATACATGTATCCATCCATCCATCAATTCATCCATCCTTACACATGTACATCCACCTGCAGTATTCACCTACCCACCCATCTAAATACTCATCCATCTATATCTCCCTCTATCTAATTCTCACCTGTTTCTTTAGGGACATGTGAGTGCTCTCCCTTTGAAAGAGTAATGGGTCTTTCCAAAACTCCTACCGGAAAAATCTTAAGTGACTTTCCGTTAGTTTTTGTGTTGGGCCATGGGAATTATGGTTTCCCAAATGTTCCTCTGAATAGTATACAGGAGCCGAGGCTAATTGAAAAAACACAAGCAGGAATCTGCCATGGAGGAGACAGACCTGCTGTTACTGGGAACTGTGTAAATGGACTTTCCAGAAGTGGCTGCAGTGGAGGAGGAAGGAAAGAGCAAGAAAGAGACAGACAGACAGAGAGAAAGAAAGAAATGGTAAAGATGAGATGCAAAGAAATGTCATAGCTAAGTTTGAAATGAAGGGATGGTCATTTAGAACTACAAAACTAAGCTGCAATTAAATTAACAGAAAACACACAGTAATAGCATTAGGAATATTCCATGTTATTCCAAGAAAAGACATAGCATTGCTTTAGTTGGCCAGCAAGCAAGTGTATTTTAGTCCCACACAGTAATGTCTCTTGCATGCCACCTTAACAGTGTAAGTATTTGTGTGAGAGTTTCTGAAAGTATGAGTGATGCATCCTAGTCAGGTTACATGAATTCCAGTCCAGGAGAGAATAGCTCACTGTGAAGGGTGCAGCAAGGCCTGTCTTTTCTACAGTCTTCCATTCTTCATCAGTAGCCAGTGCTGGAATCCTCCCCAGTTTGCCATTTGCCAGGCTGCTGTAGGGTGAAAGCTCAGAGCTCCACTGACGAAGCCTGTCTGCCTGATTCTTTTGGCTGGTTTATTGAGGATTTGCAGCATCTCCAATGTAAAATGCAGAAGTGTCTCTGAGTGTGTGTGTGTGTGTGTGTGTGTGTGTGTGTGTGTGTGTGTGTGTGTGTGAGACACTGAGTCTTTGTATCATTTAGAATGAATGATTGTATGATTCCTCCTCTTATCATAGTCTCCCACCATCCCAAAGGGGCTGACCCTGGTGTTTTTCAGGGCCTTAAAGTCATTGCTATACACGTCTCATCTTCTTTCTTCCTTTCTCTCATACACACAGACTCTCTCTTTTTCTCTCTCTGTCTGGTACCAGTTATGATTTATTTTGTACATTCTTCCTAAACATTGTCACCAGGTATCAAGGCATTGCCCACAAACAGGAAGTGAGCTTTTGTTGAAATCCTCTTAGATGGGCTGACACACACACACACACACACACACACACACACACACATATATATATATACAGTCAGGTCCGGAATATTCGGACAATGACAGAGTTTTTGTGATTTTGCCTTTATACACCACCACAATGGATTTATTTTAAGAGGTTCCACAAAAATATGGGATTTACCATTTAGAAATTACAGCCATTTTAAGCAAAGTACCTCCATTTTCAGGGGCTCAAAGGTATTTGGACAGTTGACTGACAAGAAGTTAATTGACCAGGCGTGGTCCATTCCCTCTTTACTTCAAGACAAATGAAGTATTGGCATTTGACAAGTTGGCATTTGGCAGCTGTTCGACTGGAGCTACCAATATGAAGTCCAAGGAGATCTTGGACTTGAAGGAGGCCATCATTAGGCTGAAAAACAACATAAATCTATAAGAGAGATAGCAAAAACCTTAGGTGTGGCCAAATCAACAGTTGGGTACATTCTTATTAAGAAAGAAAGCACTGGTGAGCTCAAAAACATCGAAAGGCCTGGAAGACCACAGAAGACAACTAAGGTGGATGATCGCAGAATCCTTTCCTTGGTGAAGAAAAAGCCCTTTACAACATCAACAGAAGTCAAGAATACTCTGGAGAAGGTAGAATCTACAATCAAGAGATGCCTTCATGAATGTAAATACAGAGGGTTTACAGGAAGGTGCAAACCACTGGTAACATTCAAGAACAAGAAAACCAAATTAGACTTTTCCAGAAAACATCTAAAAAAGCCTCCCATGTTCTGGAATAAGATTCTTTGGACTGATGAAACCAAGATTAACTTGTACCAGAATGATGGGAAGAGAAAAGTATGGTGAAAGAAAGGAACAGCTCATGATTCAAAGTATACCACATCATGTGTCAAACATGGTGGAGGCAGTGTTATGGCATGGACATGTATGGCTGCCAATGGAACGGGCTCACTGGTGTTTATTGATGATGTGACTGCTGACAGAAGTAGCAAGATGAATTCTGAGGTGTATAGGGCTGTACTCTCTGCTCACATTCAGCCAAATGCTACAAAACTGACAGGATGCCGCTTCACAGTGCAGGTGGATAATGACCCTAAACATACTGCGAAAGCAACTCAAGACTTTTTGAAGGCAAAGAAATGGAATATTCTTCAATGGCCAAGTCATTCGCCTGAACTCAACCCAATAGAGCTGCTTTTCACTTACCGAAGACAAGACTGAAGGCAGAAAGACCCACAAGACAAACAAGCAGCAACTGAAGGTGGCTGCAGTGAAGGCCTGGCAAAGCATCTCCAGGGAGGAAACTCAGAATTTGAGTTTTGAGAACATGGGCTCCAGACTTCAGGCAGTCATTGACTGCAAAGGATTTTCATCCAAGTATTAAAATTATGGTTATATTTAAAATTATGTCACTTTGTCCAAATACCTTTGAGCCCCTGAAAATGGAGGTACTTTGTTGAAATTCATAAAAGGTAAATGCCATATTTTTGTGGAACCTCTTAAAATAAAGCTGAAAGTCTACACTTCGATCACATCTTGATTGTTTTATTTCAAATCCATTGTGGTGGTGTACAAAGGCAAAATCACAAAAACTCTGTCATTGTCCAAATACTTCCAGACCGGACTGTATATATATATATATATATATATATATATATATATATATATATATGTAAGTTAATTCAAGTACTGCAGTCAATTACCATATATAGGTTGAAAGTCACAGCTGCCAGTCTCTGAGTGGTTCAGAATTGGTGAGTTGTTCTGTGGTCAGTTAGAACCAGTCGATCAGTGGTGTTTGAGCTGATGAAAATACCAAGCATGAGCAACAGTGTGTTAGTGGAGGATGCATATTTGTGATTGCTCTAGAGACCTGCAAAGTGGAATGAATAGAAATCTGTATTCATTGGTCCTATAGGCAAACAATACAAATAACTGGTGACTAGAATTGGTGACCTTCCAGTGTCTACATTTATTTACTCCACAATTTATCACATTTGATGCTGTCAGTGTAAAGCGGTCCTAATCTTGGATGAATTTTGCTGAATTTCCCTGTCACTAATCACAAGGCTGATGTCACTTGTCCTGCCCAAATAAAATGGTCTCTTTGAGGCTAAGCAACTTAGCAAGCGAATACAAACTACTATCCTAGAAAGCAGTTTGTACACGAAGGGTTAAATTCTGATTCTCCCCTCTCGCTGTATTTACTTCCATAGGAGTGGCCTAGCCAGCTATGAGTCTTGGACAGAAAATGTTTAATTAAGCATGTTGTCATTGGAATATTAGGCCCTGCATACATACATTCAGCCCCATCAGTGAATTTAGCAGGTTTTCATCAGTGCTTAGCTTTTCTGGGTCATATTTCAGTCCTGATTACATATATAACATCTCAAGTGTGGTATCACTATGGGACTTTAAAGATGCATAGCAGTAAGAGATGCGGCTGCTCTCTGCCTGTGTGTATGTTTGTGTGTCTGTTTGGCCACGTTTTGCTACATTTACACTAAAAATGCCTCTGAAATTAACTCTGCAAATTACCTATATTTAGTATACAGCACTCACCATTAATTACACACGCACACACATACAAACACACACACACACACACGCGTTAATTACATCTGTTGCTGCATATATGATTTGCATTCACATGCCCTTCTAGAGCCACCTGTGGGAGCAGTACACCTCCAAACCCCAAGAACACACACACACACTTCACTGGATTTTCTTGTTGGGGTTGTGGACATTAGTACACTCAGCACACACTGAATGCAAAACACATGAGTTGCAGGAGAAAGATGGAGGTCCCTCAGATTCAGTGCTATCTCCTTTATTTCACATTTTTCTTCCATCATTCTGGATGTCCTCTGTATGTCAAGTTACACTTTTAGCTTTAGAGACGAACGCAGCTCCTCCACAGCATTCTGGCATGGAGAGTGAGAGCTGCTGATAGAAAAGTGGAATGAAGTGGAGGGAGAGTTGAAGAATGGATGGAGCAGGAGGCAGATGCTGTTAGCCTGCATCCTGATATCACACATTTTTGGATCAGAATGTGTTTTGAGAGAGACAGTGCCCATCTTTGTGGGACAGACAGACAATTAACCTGAACATTTGATCTGTTTCTCTTACTCCCTCCTACTGCTTCCTTCAGTCAGACACTCCTCTGTACTCTTTTTAGCCTGGACCACAGGAGCTCTGTGCCAGCACAGGAGGAGACTGGCTTCAAGCTGTCACAGAAACTTTTCACTCAACATGCTTCACTGGACATATGATAGTCTCTTTAGGCATGGAAGGGAGCACCTTGGGTCCAGCATGAGTCACATTTTGTTAGCTATAGCACAGCATAGATTATTTCAAGGTATGTGTTGTTTGTGGAGGCACACTGCTGAAAGAGTGATGCTAGTCTAGGTGATTCAGACTCAAGTCTTAAGCCATATAGAGTTATAGTTGCAGAGGGAGTGTGCTGTAGTGGGTTGGGAATCTGCAGTAATGGGAGACTGCATTCCAAGCCATTGGAGTGATGAGACTAGTTTAGTGTAGCATGTTATGTCCTGTTTGTTGGGTGCTGTGCTTAGGATCCAAGTGTGAGTGACTTAAAGGCCACAGTGGACGATAGAGCCTCTCACTTTCTCTTCCTCTCTCTCTTCCTCTCTCTTTGGCTGAGGGCTGGAGTTGGCTGAGAGAGGGGAATCGCCCATAAATAAGAGCTCTGCACATCCGCAGACACTCTGGCACTTGTCCTAAACAGCTGGCTGCTTCTCCTTTTTTCATCTCTGCTCTCTTCCGCTGCATTCCTGCTCTCGCTCTCTCTCCCTCTCCCCGTACTTCTCTCTTTGGCTTGGTGTCATTTTCTATGTAACCCAAGTGTGTCTTGATCCAGATGCGGCATTGTTTAGACACATTTGTGTTGTTCAGGCATTTGGTCAACCTAGCCCTTAAGCTTTCTTTTAAAGGGGAAAACCTCTGTGGGCTTTTTTGAACTTTGTCTTGTATGGGAAGAGACTGAAGAGCTCATGAATTTTTTTTTGCTACAATGCTATGACGATTGTTGTGCTGTGTAACTTTTGGGAAATGTAGTCCTAATATGTGCACAGAGAGTTCTGGCCTGTTTCAATCAGAAACCTATTCTACAGATACATGTTCATTCTATAAATGGGTAATTGTACGTGCAAACTTACAACAATGGTCCTTTAGATACTCTACAATTATATTCTTGTGACTGAAGGAACAACCACGTGCCCTTGAGGGTACCACACCAGTGGCATTTGTTTGTATCTTTAAACCCAAGTTTAATACCTTTTTCTGAGCTGTGTGTGTGTGATGTCGTGCTTCTGCATGTCTTTCTTGGTTATCAACACAACCAGCACCTTATGCCATCCAGGAATGTGGGTGTGTGCTCTTGTACATGCAGTTTCGATGGCAAGTGAAACCAACAAAGTAATGGTACATAGTGAAATGAGTGTGGGTAAGTTTACATAGATCTCAATAGGCATGGATTTGGAGTGATGGTGCATTTGTGTAAATAATCATTTCAATCATTTCCCTTGTCCTCCCTTTGTGGGAATCGTCTCTGTTAGTGTCATTCAGCCAACACTGTTGATCTTGCCCTTTCCAAATACAGCAATTCCTCAATGACTGAATAATAATCATGTTGTTTAAGCTGAGTGTTCTGCTAGAAAGCCAGCTGCTGATAGTCAGAGTCCGTTGTCGCATTCCACATGTAGCTGATTCATCCGCTCTATGTTTGGCCCTCAAACATTCATGTTTGCCCGGTCCGGGTGAGTAACGCTGGTTCAAATGGTCAGTGTAGGGGAGTGACCCCTTGCAAATGTTTCTGGTTCAAATGTTCATGTTTGCCATAGGGGGACTGGGGAGGGAAGGATGGACTTACAAGAGGCTGAAGCACTGCCACAGGGTGTTGTCAAGCCCTGGTTGGACTTGGCAAAAAACATTAGCACATTTGAGACAAGGCTACAGTTTGTCACCAAAGCACGTAAAAATGGAGAATCAGGTGAGGCTTGCAAGTGAGAGTGCTGCTATCAATGGCCAAGCAGTTCACATGCTCAGTGGATGTGAATGACAGTCTAGACTAGTGATCAGCCCAACTGTTCTGCTTGAAATGCCAGTCCTTTCCAACCCTTCATACGTAGATGATTGTTAGGTTTGCGAGTTCACACTAACAGTAAGCATGCTTTGCTAGTTTAATTTTGTATTCTTCAAGCTTGTGACGTTCCCTGCTCCCCAGTGTTCTATAAGTACATTGGACATCTCTGAGACATTCAATGAGAGCCTTGCTTAAAAAAAGCTCAAGTTCTCATTCTCATACACTTTGGAAGGACATGAATGAGAAAAACTAAATCGGAACACATCAGAACTTTTAGATCAGAACTACCTCTATTGAACCAAATACAATTACTTCAAGCCTACCACATATTTCTCTTATTGCATCCCTCCTTTCTAAATTAGGAATGCAAACATTTGTATACCTCAGTGTCAGTACCAAATAAAAACGGATCCATGCTAATTTATGTGAAATGTTAGTTAAATGGACGACTTGTTTTATTTGCTGATGCATAGCTAATCCCAGCTGTATGTGACACCAAATCCCAGTCAATATCTCAATCAATATCTCAGTTGTCAGCATGAAAGGCACAAACAAAATCAAATCTATAACACATATACACATAGACAGATGCTTTGGCTATGTTCCAGAAAGCTGGACCCAATATTACACAAAATGCCTAATAGATCATGCATATCAAGAGGTCAAACACAGTTAGAGATTCTGTACATGTCTGCTTCCTCTGTTTATAAAGTAGAGTAAACAGGCCATCTGGCAACACAGGGGTAGATGTGCACTAGGCCACCATTTTATATAATACACACCCAGGGCAGAGGCTATAGAGGAACCAATAACAAGCACACTCAGGTTCATCATAAGTCAAGAGATGGGTGGATGTGATCGCACTTATGTGTGATTAAAAAAGAAAGAAAGCAAGTAAAAGCTCAGATACCCAGGCACAGAGGTATATAGACACCACAGACGCATGAGACACGAACCTGAGAGCACTGAGGGAAAACCATTGTGGTTGTCCCACAATTCTTTCATTCATAAATGGATGCTTAGACAGACTGATTCATCTGTCTAGGACTTGGGTGACAAATTCACAGTAATGGTGCAGCATGCTTCATATGTCTGTGCCAGTTATTCTGTGGGAACAACTTTGGCCTGGCCCCCTTCATCCCAATTTTACTCTCTTTCTTCACCTCCCTCTCAAATGTCCTTTCACATCTCCTTCATTCCCTTGTTCTCTCACAGATTGGTTATCTTTCTGTCTGTCGTACTGTCCTTTTCTTTAATCTTATTCAAATATTTCATTTTTTCCTTTTCTCTGTGATTTTGACCATGGTCATTGTCACTGCTTTTGCTATACGTGTTTTATGGGAACCAAAAACGAATTAGAATGGTGAAAATTTAGCTGGATGGGAAGGCTGTTATGACATCAAGGACGCAGAGATGTGACTCATAAAGCGCCAGCTGTGTGCCAGCTGGAGGAGAGAGATAGAATGGAGGGAGAGAAGGAAGAGCCATTTTTATGGCACTGCAGGTGGAGTGATGGAACAGGTGCTCAAAGAAAGGGGAGAGAGATGGCTGGTCAGAGGGGCAGAATGCCATAAGAGGGAGGAGTGGGTTTATAAAAAAAGGGAGGAAAGACATAGGAAGGGGAGGAGTAGTCATCCAGTGCAAGCTGAGTGGAACTTTTATTTCTCCACCTTCCTCTACTTTTACTCTAGGTACAGTAGATATTGTGTTCCTCCAGCTTTGTGCCATAGCAAGTGTTATGTACACCTTACATGTCTTAAAAGGCAAAGCACAACAAATTACAGTTTTGAGATATTTTTTTCATACCTTGTGTTTGTCAGCTGAAGGAGGCTGAATAGTTGTGTGGTGAAATAAATATATGCCAGCAAAAAATACACCAGCAAATATTCATTTCACCACGCAACTATTCAGCCTCTTTCAGCTGGCAAACAACTCTGTTTTCTAAATGTTTGAATTAATAGTAAAATTGTTGTTATAATGCTGTTATCTCTATTGTGCTTAATGTTATCCATTATATTGCATTTTCTCTGCATGACATTCAAGCAGTTTGTGTACATAACAGGTTTGTGTGCTTACTGAACCTTGTATAGCAGGTACAAACAAGTTTTCCCCATGACAGAGCTCCCATAAAGAGGCCCAAATGTGTGAGAGCTTGAGGTGGACTAGCCAGATTAGAGGGTCATTAAATGTGTGCTATAAATGTTTTGGCTTCTCTTATTAAAGCACTATAATGACAAATACACATATATAAATATTTCAGATAAGTTAATGCTGTATTAAGATGTGCCACTGGAGGCATTTTGTGAGTTAAGTCCCATCCTAAATCTCATTCCAGATCAGTTGGACCCTGAGCTGAGTCAGAAAGTCAGAATTTTAGATTCAGCTTCTGTATGACCCCTATTTCCTTTTTTATATATAATTCTAACCTGCCAAGAATAAAGAGCTTTACAGTATTATATAAACCGTGTGGGGCTCCTGTGATACAGATGGACAAGGATAAAGGACTCTAAAACTCCAGGATGCTTGTGGGCGTGCCATATGCCATATGATGCTGGCAAAGAACCAGTATCCGACACACAGTGGTAGTGAAACATGAGATGAGAGGACAACTTAGCCTCAACTTCTTCTCAGTCACAGAGCCAAGTGTGTGTGTGTGGGTGTCATGCATGTGTGTCTAACCCTCATAGTGATTGGAGACAGTGTGGTAAGATAGTCAAAGTTTGACTCAGTTGGATTCCCTTTGGATGATTCCTGAGTTGGATGATTACTGCTGGGCTATTCCATGTTTTTGCAGCCGTAGGAAGGCAGTCTTGCAGGATGTTAACACTATTCAATCAGTACTTGTCGACAACAGTATCAGAGGAATGTTGATCCTGGAATATCCGGTTCTTAGTTACTCCGTGTCTTAAGGAACTATTATTTAACACTATAGGATAATTTAGTACTATAGTTTACTCATAATACAGAAATATAACATCAATATCCAGTGTGTACTATAGAACTAAAACCAGGTCAATGTTTATTTAAGCCACAGACCAAGAAAAAGCATTTGGCTACTAAAGGATGAGTTTATTAAACCCAGTAAATAAATTAATTAAATTGCCATTCTTGCTAATAATTCTTGCCATAATTCTTACCTGATGTTCCTGTTTCTTGTAAAACTGTTTCTTATAAAGTAAAAGAAACACTGTATTTGATGATCAGATGTAGTTTTTATAATATATACAGTAATTGTATTTATTCTCAGTTTATGATGGGTTATTTTAAATATTTGTACAATTTATTCAACCAAAGTTGATCAGCTTTGTACACAGTTATTCTAGGCATCCTTTCTTGCCAAGCTGAAGGTGAATGGATGGATATTCTGAGCAATAATGATGAGTACTCCATGTATTTCACTGTCCATTTATTAACTATTCTTGTCTTCTGGAGTATTCAGACTCTGTGTGTGGTGTTAGATCTCCAGGCTTACTACATAAATGACATAGGCCTGTAGCATAAAGGCTTTCAGAAAGAACCCTTGAGAAGGAAAGCCCCGGATTTTAGACTTGTTTTCTTAAACAATGAAAAGCCTATTAGAAAGATCAGTCCCTGGCCAAGCTTTGCCCTTCTATACAATCATGCCTGGTGTGTAAACATCCAGAAGAGGAATAGGATTTAACTTTTTCTTTCTTTCTATATATGTATGCATTTTATTTGGCATTTTATGTATTTTGTCTTTTCTGGTTGTCCTGTGATTTGACCTCACAACTTACCGATCATACTTTCTGTACTCACTCTCCATCTCTCCCACACACATACACACGTGTATTCTGACACACGTATCTCTACAAGAGTCTTGATGACAGACTAAATGCCTTCACTCCTGAGACAGAAGGAGCTGAGGAGCAGAATTGCTTGTCTCAGGTTTCCCCTGCAGTGTGTGCTGGGAGGTGAGCCAGGTCCGTTATATCATTCTCTATGTTTCCAGTGGGTTTTATTCCCCCCTCCCCATTTCCCCCCACTCTGATTATTAAATAACATGGTTTCCTCTCTGCTACTGTGTCTCACCCCCATCATTGTGGCTGATATTCACGGTACTGCTGAGGCAGTGTTTTCCATTCTCTCCCACAGAGAGTTCTGGAAGAGCTGTGCTTTTCTGTTCGTACCATGCTGATTGCCTAATAATTGCCTTATAAAAAAAAGTGACAGTTTTTTGTAAATAATAATTTACGATGAGTCTAGACTGTAATATTCAGTGTAAAGGTGATTTTGTTTGTCAGGTTTTAATTCCAAGTCATGCCACAGTTCTACACAGGAGGTAAAATTAAAGCAAAGGCCTCCTGCAGTAAACGGAGCAGCAGTAGCTACAGCCCATTTCCCAAACAGTAGTCCGGGTCAGGTGCAGTGGCTCCTGTAAAAGCTGCTGCACGGTGGCTCCCTAACTCATTGTTTTACCATCAGGCCAGGAATCATGTCCACTTTCAAGTGAGAAAAGCAGTGTCTCTGTCTGGTCTGGGAAATATACCAGGCCTACTGTACGTCCCAGTTTACCACTGGCCTAACTATACGCACACACATGCACATGCATATATAGGCGAATGGTGATTTCATTTATTTATTCTTTTACACTCTGTTGAGATGGCTGTATAATCTGAACTATGCTTAGTGAGTGTGCATCTCACACTAAGGTCACCTGAGGTAAATGCTGAGGGGATGTCATTATGCATTAGCGTTGTTTTCTTGCCGCTTTTTGACAGCTTACTTTGGCACTGCCATTTACGGTGTGTGTGACAGGAGTTTTTAAAGCACCTCCTCAGACCTTCAGTTAACATGACTTCAGTTTTCATTTCAGGAAGAAAAAAATAGCAGGGAAAAAGAAAGAAACGTGAGAACTCTCCACCAGAGAGACTGATGTAAATGACAGAAAGAAGAAGTCTCACTTTTATGGGGATGAGGAAATAAGTTCCACTTTAATGTGTTTTAGACTGTGTGCAGTCTAAAAATAGGCTCCTCTTCTCTGTTGGCTGCCCACTGGGTCATTCAAGTTAAACGAGTCTGGTCTCCTTTAAGAGGGGGAGACTATGTGCACGTGTGTGAGTGACTATGAGTATGTTCACACACTCAGAGACAGAAAGAGGGAACAAAGGAGCCAGGGAGAAACTGAGAGGCAGAAAGAGTGAGTTTGTAACATTTTGTTACTGGTGATTGCTGTCAGAGCAATTGCTTTTCATACAGCGAAAAGATGGATGTTCATTTTGGACTGGAGAAGAAGAGAGGATGGAGAAGAGTAGCTCCAGACCTCAGTAACTCGATAAAACACCTTTCGCCCTGAAGCCCTGAAGGCTTTTGTGATCCTACAGCAGCAATAAAAACAGCTAGTGCTTAGAAACGTGCAATAACACACAGAGGTTTACTGGACCAGTGGTGTGGCAGAGCACTTTCTCTCACTCTTTTTATCTATCTATCTATCTCTCTCTCTCTCTCAAACACACACATGAACAGGGTCTTTCTCTCACTCTATCTCTGTGACTGTCTGTTTCTCCAAAAGGTTTGTCTGTTCTTCTTGTCTCCTTTTTCAGTTATAGACTCTCCTGATGTTCTCTTTTTCAACAAGGGGAAAATTGAAAAGACAGGAGTGCCTGTGTTTATTTTCATAATGGGTGGAGCAGCCATATGCCACAGGATTTCACATAGCATTAATGGAAAAGGCCTGAGCTCTAGACGCACTTCGGCCACCTTACTAATCCTCCCGCAAAAGGTTTGGGAACATACCTGTGGAAGAATCTATAGCAAGGCTTCCTGGTCCCTGGCAACTCAACCTCGTGCAGAGAAACGTGCAGAGACCCTAATGACCTTAGTGCACAGACATGTACAGACATGAGCAGCACTGGAAAGAGAATGGGCTTTAATGGCCTTTCTCCATTCCTCTTCTTTCCACTGACCTGAACAGTAGCAATGCTAACCACTTTTCCTCTGAGCCCAAAATTCCATCATCAGCCGGTGCTGCTGAAGATGACACCGCACCTCCTAACTTCTCTCTTTTCCACTTTCTCCATTTCTTTTACTCCATCCTTTCTGTAGTTCCAGCAATTACATTCCACTCAGACATTTGTTCAGACAACCTAAAAGGCAATGGGTTACCTGCCAAGGACACTATTACACAGCACACAATTACTGTGCATAGAATCAGATAGCATTGCTGATAAAACAGTTTAAGAGCTTTTCAGCATTAGTACAGAATAGCAGAGGTATGCTTAAACCCCCCACCTATATCCTTTCCAGAAGGTCAGTGGTGCCTCTTTAATTCCAGCATGACATCACTTTTCCCACTCAGACCAGAGACTGTGTTCTTTTACAGGGAAAGATCAGCTGGAGCGGCTGGATAGAGGGATTGCATCACCAATTGGCACTGATTATACAACTTCATGGGCTGGCAGCGAATACACGGCTCACAAGTCACACATTTGTCAACACAGTCATAGACAATGAAACAAGTCCTCGTCTGGCAAAAACATACACCTACATCCTTTCTACACACTCATCATATGAAACCAGAGTTTCTTTACAAAGCAAAGACTTTTTAGAGTTTCACAAGCTGATAGGTTTTGTCTTGAGAAGAGTTTTCCATCCCTGCACTAACCCCTTTAAGGGCCACAGAGGAGATGTCATTTTTATGTTTTCTGAGGTGGTTCTGCCTTTTTCACATTTTAGAAAGCTTTCAAAAATATTTATAGGCTTGTATATCATTTTCATCACAGTCTCCTTTAGAGAAAGGGAGAGAGACACCTCTCTAAATGGATTGTTAAAAAGACAGCCTTTTTGCCTTTAAAATCTGAAAAAAATGCAAAACAAAAGCTGACAACCTTGACAATAAGGGTAGCAGTAGAAGTCAAGTCCGTGCTGTACTTTATATCCATTCTAAATACTACTGCATGTCTGAAAGTACAGTTACCGTCTGGTAGAGCCACTGGGACAGAACAAAAATTCAGATACTTAAAAGCTTGGCAACCAAAAGGAATTTGCTCTGCGTGTTTGTGTTTATGAGTTTGTGTCTTCTCGTTTATTTGTGAGTGTGCGCTTGTGAGAAAGCATCTCATTCAGAGTGCGTGCCCAACCGTTAGGCAAGCCCAGGCTCCACCCTTGTCCAGTTAACAGTAGCCTGCCTCAGCGTTTTATGGTCATGGGATTTAAACGCTGCCAACCTAAATGGAAGGGCATGCAGCAAACCATGGGTGAGGCTGCATTGCAGCCACTAGCAGGGATCAGAAGAGAGGTTTTTCAGCAAGGAGGAGAGCGGTGGTGTGATGGTGGAAGAGTGGCAGAGATGGAAAGGAGCACAGACCTTGGCTTTTAACTGCAGCTAGTCTGTCTAATGGCCTATGACAGCGTTTCCGATCTCAAGAGGCCCACAGCCAAATGGTTTATTCATCAGAGGCTCTCTTGGGTGCTACAGTGGCACAGTCGGTTCACATGCATGAGGGAGACGTGTAAATTACACCTTATTTTCCTCATCTCATGCCCTCATTTCTAACTTTGTTTGGATGAATGTGTGAGCTGGCTTTCTTCTGCAAAGGTCTCTATGGGAAATCACTGTTTTAGAATTGCTGATGAAGCCACACCAATTTTTATTTTGGTTCCTTAAGAAAGTTTGTGAAGACAAGGTCAAATTCAGATTCAAGGTTTTGATAATGTTAGTGATGAAAGATGACTTAATAGCCATATGGTCATATTTTCAGATTTTTTTTTTTTACAAGCCATTGCTGGAGCTTTACACTTGTTTGTGTTAGTTATGGTATTCCTTTAACCTTTTAAAAAATTTGACCTCCACTCTCCTATATTTCAAACTTTCTTTTTCACATCCTTTCTTTCCAGGCCCCCCTTCGCTCTTTCTTTACTATTCCTGGTGTGGTAGATGGAGAGATTACAGAGGAATGTAGGGGTACTGTTTCCTCATTTTCAACATAGACAGGCTCTTCACGGCAAACACGCAGACACAAAGCTTCTTTTCACCAACATTTCCTTTTTGTTGTACACCTACCACAGTGAACTGAGTCTAAGTTGATAGACATTTGATCGCATGATTTTGTAGTACTAGTGCTACTGAGCAACACATACATACAGTACAGTTTGCTGTTACTCTGCAGCTGAGTAGGATAGCTTGATACAAAAAGGCATACGAAAACACTTTTCAATATGACTTGCACTCCCCAGTCTAGTATTTAAAATTTTCTCTCTGTTTCTCTTTTTGGCAAATGGCTCAGGGCAACCATTTGAATAAAGAATGCACCATGGTGGTTAGATGTGTGTTTAAATGTCCTAAAAACACTATGAATGTTTTGTTTTAGCGTTTATTATTCTATTTTGTACATCTAAACAGAAAATCTAAACTGGACCTTATGTTTGCACCACAAGATCGTTTAATTAGGTAGATATTTCATGATTTGCACATTTTATGAGCATAGTACAGATGGTCCGACCCTGTCAAAGGTAATCAGAGTTCTGTGCCATTTTCCAACTGTCTGCTGGAGACAAGTGCTCGAGCAGATCTGCTTGTGTCCAGCTGTAAAAATAGGAATGGAGAAAAGGGAAAGTATGATTCATGAGCAGGGGGATAGAGTTATAGCATGCATTGCAGATCTTTTTGTTGTAGAAGTAATCAGACTTCTTTCTTTGAAGCCCCCATCTTTATCACTAAATCATACCTGGGCAGACTTTCTCCCTGGTGCTGTGCCATGAACCAAAGTAGCTAAGCAGCATCCATATTACAGGCTGAGAAAGACAAGTGATATGAGATGCTGCTGTTATTTACTGATTTTGTATCTCATTTTGGATACCCTCTAGCTTCAGTAATGGACAGGTTTTTTTGTCAACTCAGAAATTTTAAGCTAAATTAGGAACTTCAGTACAAAAAAACAGTTAAGAACCTGTACCACAAGGTGTGATCTTTGAGAATTATACAATGTATATTGTTACATATTAGAAATGTGCTATTTTGTTATCAACATATGAGAAACTGTCACTCAGGCATTATCTTGTTTCAGAAGGGGGCAGTATTTTGTGGGCGAAAGTTTGTTTTCTCTGTCAGTTCTATATAAACCTTCTATTAAGTACTCTTGAAAGGCTACATTTTCTATAAGACCCAGATTAGTAGAAAAGCGAAGCTTCCAAAGTACACAGTCCTGTGTGCCATGCTTTGGTTTGGCTGAGCATTTCACCCCACACGCAGGCCACAGAGGCCAGCCGGACAGAAGACACTTTCTCCAGCCGGTCATCAGGTCCATGCTCACTGTTCCCAAACAGAGATGCACCCACAGGGGGCACAGACCATGTCTCGCCCCTGGGCACCTAGACACACATTCAGTACAGGCTCCTGTTTGTCATCGACCAAATGGTCCTGAAGGAATGCAGAAAGATGTCCAAGAGGGCTGACTGTGGAATATGTGGAGGGTAAACAAGAGATGTGCTGGATTAATTTACACTTGATATAAGTTTTGTGGATCTATTTGTACTACAGCGATCCAACGAAATATGGTTCAGGTTACTTGATTTTGTGAGTAGGGTTAATTATGATCTAAAAACCACAGTGAATTCAAACTGAATAAGCCACTTTTAAAATATGCCTAATGAGTATCTGGAAGTAATGGGAGTCGTGTCTTTATAGGGCATGAGTAATGCAAGGGCAATGTCAAGGCAGACCTAGAGTGAGCTCTAGTTCACTGTAGCCTTGACCAGTCCCTCCTGAATACAGTTTTGAATGTGAAGGGCTGTCAGTGTGGATAATCAATAAAGTGGATTAGTACCAGTTTTGTGTCAGACACTCAGAGTTGGTCATGTAGGTTCTCTGTAGCAGAGCTTGAAGCTATGAATGGCCCTTGCAGTTATCGTACAGAGCGTCATTCTTCTCATGCTGATGCAGGACTGACATTCGAGGGGAGTTAGTGGTGTAGGTTGGATGTTTTCTATTCCCCCAGGTAGCAGCAGCCATATCAGGTGCTACTTTAATGAGTTTAAAGCTGAAAAAAATGAGGGAGTGTCCAGTGATAATTAGAAGTGTCATAGGACAATAGTGAAAACAGAAGTGCACGTAGAAGTTCTTACACTACTTTCAAAAATGAATGAAAGAGAGATGAAAAAACATCCAGACCTCAGTCTATCCTGTCATTAATGCCCTAGGGTTTGTTTGTCTTCATAGTTATTCACCCACTTTGCCATTTCCCCAGGAATCTTAAATAGCCCTGGCTTCTTGTCCCACGTTGAAAAGGGCCTCTGCGTAAATACAGCTCTTGATGGTGCCTCAATCTCACATGCCTTGTCTCCTGCACTGTGGTCAGCACCATGTGGTGCTCCTGGATTCCAGGAATAGCACCTTAATACCTCTGCCACTATCTGCCACTTTGCCCCGCTGTTTATGTCTCTTTTCACAGATATCCATTTTAAATGTTACTGGGATAGCTGCAGTCAGCCATGGAAACTAACCTTGGTAACCCAGTGACATTGTCCCAGTCATTAATTCCTCTAAGATCCTACTCTTCCCAGGCATCTGCTTGTGGCTGTAGGCATCTAATGACCCTAGTAATACAGCTCATTAACTCTGTAGGATCTCTATCACACACACACACACACACACACACGAGTGTGTGAATGAGAGGCCTCAGATGTCCAGCAGGATAGAGAAAAGCAAGCATTAGCTCTCTCATTGATCTCAGGCTTCTCACAGGGGGATATTTGTGAATTTGAAAAATAAAGTCATCCTGGAGCAGCAGAGGAAGATGAATAGGGTTCTGTGCTGGGCTGCTAGGTGGACTGAACCCCTCTGTTTTGGGTTGTTTTTCCCCTCCATCAGAGCGGGTACACTAGGCTGCCTGTGCAGAGAGGGGGCGGAAGCAGGACGTGGATGTGTAAAGTGATCTGCAGACCCGCACAGAGCCCCTTTTCAGCGCCGGCTATTCGCCACGCTGCTGCGACACATCAGGCAGTCCTCCATCCACATAAACAGCAGCTCACATCAGGGACATCCCAGCATGCAAGCGCACCCTGCCGCCAGCCTCAAAGTCTTACCTTGAGAGTGAAAGCTATTCACCAGAGGGACTGGCAAACTCACTGACCAAATTTTAGACCACTGAAATACTGCAATTCAGTGCAAAAACAACCCTCAGGCATTTTCCAAATGCTGAAATGATTAAATTAATTATGCTTATTATTTTCATTCATCATAATTCCTCAGGTGGGAGGGTGAATTAAGGAAGCTGAGCTTCAAGCTGTTTCTCACTCAGGACGATATCTGCGTTCTCTCCAGGTCTGACAGCTCCTTCCTCTTCTGAAGGCTCCCTTCTGTTACTGTCGTTCCTATGATCAAATTTTTTCAGCTTTCTGAGTGTCAAGGCATTGTGAAATGCCCTAATGTTCATTATATTTCAGCACAGGGGGGCTCTTCCAGGTACAGTAGTAGGTTATTATCCTGGGGTTGTTTAAAATTGCTTCTTCAGAGAGGTGGCCATGGGTTGGGTAATTAGTCTGTGCCACACTGGAATCCAGAGCACTCCGTCCATCAGTTTCCCTTCTCTTTTTTTTAATTGCTTTAGATATTTCCAAACCATTGCTATAAAGTGGTTTGAACAGGATGCAGACCACGTGGGCTCCCACAGCACAAAATAAACAATCACAATAAAAGAATATAGATAGAGTCAGAGAGCAGTGGGTGCAGCAAAGGCACTGGCCTGGTGCTGAATGTGTGAGCCCTTTGTGCGAATGAGTCTACTTGTTATTGTTTCCACTGGTGACTGTAGGTTCTTGTCTGAGGTGCCTTTATAGCAACTGCTTCTGTATGAGAAATATGTGACTGTGTGTTAAACCTACACGTATGTGAAAATATGTGGTTTTGGTTTGTTGTTTAAGAATAATAGAATTTAGTAAAGTTCAAAGTTTCCAGTAGAATTCAGAACTAAGTCTTTCTATCTAGGATTCTTCTCAGACAGAAGAATCATTTATCTTTCAATTTTTCTTTGTGCCAGTATTAGCTAGACCAAACAGTATTAAGAGGCTGTACACTTGTATTTTACTGCCTGACTTTCAAATATCACATTATGTACTGATATACTTAAAAAGGCTGAGTTGTAATTGAGTCATTAGGACATTTCCTTAGACTATTTAAAGGTACTCAGCTTTAGGAAAATGCTAGTACAACGTGACTCATGCATTCAGTGCCTGGAATTCCCTTCTGCTTTTGGCTGGCCAACTACTGCTTTTGGCCCTGCAGGGAAAACTTAAATAGAATGTGCCAAATAAATGAAATAATGATGTGACTGCAGTGAACCACTCATCTTACTGATGGCCAAAGGCTGCTTTAGAAACAAAAAAACACATTTATAGCAATTTATTCCAGAAAAGATAATAAGTAGTCGTACTTTCTTTTTTTTCAAGTCTCAAGATTCTTTCAAGTATACTTATATTTTTTTCTTAATTATTCTCTTAATCGCCCCTTTAAATGCTCATATACTTAATGTGTCCTCTCCTTAAACTTTGCACTCTTGCCCCTGCTTTTTAACCTTGGACTGTTAGTGAGATCACTGCTTTCAAAGCCTTCTTTTCACCTTGAGGTTCTGCTTACTCTTACACTTGTAGTAGCAGAGACCTGACCTGGCTGAGCCCATTCCCTCCTCCCTAAGCCCATTCCAGCTGTCACTGCTCTCAGCAATGCTATCGCCTCGCTGTGAATAAGGAAACAACAGAGAATGGGGATTAAAGTATCCCTGTTCATGCATTATATTTAAGCGGCAATCCCTTTTGTGCAGGAAGGAGATGGGACTGGAGCATTTGAGAGAGACTGAAGGAAAGAGAGGTAAAAGGTAGACTGACTGAGCCTTGATCAGATGATACTGCCAACTTTAAAAGAACTTTAAGAACTCTTGTTCTTTTTTTTAAAAATTTTTTATTTATTTATTTTTGGACAGAATTTCGTCATTTGTGTTTGTGTGCATGAAAGTGTGTGCATGTGTGCCATGGTGTTTACATTAATCACACTAAACTTGGCATTAGAACATAAATTAGCAAATGTGTACAGATATTGAGTCATATACAAAAGCAATATAAATGTATCTATATAATTTTTCACAATCCCCATGTAAAGGTAATTGCTTATGCTGACACATGTTTGTGAAATATAAAGACAGGAACTGGAAGTAGAGTGCAGGGCCAGAGTTCTTCAACCAGTAGGCAGGAAGTCCATAAGGGTGAGCCCAGGGTGCTTTATCCCCATATATCACCATATACCTGCCACTCAAGCTGACATCCTCACACCAACACACACACACACACACACACCATTTTATATATTATAACAAATAGTATTCAGTAAAGAAATAAATCAGTTGTTTAATTGTTGTGCCCTCTGTCTTGGTGCTCTCGGTCCTCGCAGCTGAGTAGATCAGACATAATTTGTCATCACAATTCAGAAATAATTCCTGAGTGACATAATTGGCCGTAGCTGAGCTCTTTCTCAGATGATAGGCGCAAACAGCAAAGCCATATGGACACAGACGCTAGGGCACAGTTTGGCAGTGAGACGTAGGCCATCATTTTAGCTCAGACTATCCCTAAATGAACTCCATAGTGTGCTTTTAGTGAAACAGAGTGAGACAAGCAGCGTTCCTCCTTCACACAGTGCTAGGCTGATGTCGGCTTTGGAGGCTGCTGAGAGGATATGGAAAGAAATGGAAGTAAACACCAACCTTAGCCAAGCTCCTAGAACCCACATATCATTGATCAGAGCCAAGCTTCTAGAACTTTTTCATGTCCTATGACAGATGGTGCCTCTTTTTTCTCTCTCTCTCTCACACACAAAGTCTCTCACTGAGAGCAAATAAATGCAAATCAGAGGCCAAGAACCAGGTCCTGCAATGGATGAGTCTGATATTAACTTTGAATGAAAAGACCTATGGCAAGATAAATAGTCAACTATTAAGATGGATTTGGAAAAAAAGGCTTGCAAATGAAATATTACTGAAGAGAAGATGATGAATTTATGAAAGCAATGAATGAGCTAGTTAAGTAACATAATAAATTGCACTCAATACAAGACAGGAATGTGATTCATTCTGCTTGTTTCAGCTGACTGGCCTTGTTGTCTGCTTCCAACACATTTTGGACCAAAAATGGTTTGAAGAAAAGTTTTTCTTTTCATACATTTGTACTTTTTGAAGTAGCAACCAAACAGTCTGCCCCAGGCTAGAGCATGATCTAGATAATACTAAGCCTTTTGTGGAAAAGTGACCCCGAAGACTGATATTATAAAGTACTTAAACTAAGATCATCATGGATATCAAGGGTTAAAACAAAAAACAAAAAACCTACATTTTTTAAAATATCCTGTCAGTTGAGTCATCCCTTGTTACTATAGCATATTCTTCCCGCTTGCTCAGGTCCTGAGTAATATTCCATGACCTGCTAGGCATTTGGGAAATTGTGTCAAAAAGTGGAAAAAAAAACTTTTTAAATGCCCCGAAACAAAGATTCCATCATGTTTGTGGAATGATGTGGTTAGCAATATGGAAACAGACTGGGTCAAAAATGTACTGGTAATAAAAACTGTCTGAAGGAGAGGAAAAGGGGAGACTTGGGAGGGGGTACGGGGAGCTTCTGGAATTACATACTGAAACACCCCATCCCACACACACACACACACACACACACACACACACACACACACACACACACACACATGCTTTTGTCTTACTATCCTTACTCTCCTTGTGAGGACCTTCTATTTCTATAATTATTAATGTAGCTAATTAATACTATGCCTACACCTTAATCAAACCTTAACCTCAGTAACCAAAAGAAAAAGTTTGGGCTCTTTTAGTTTTTAAAAAACTATTTTAAAAAAATAAATAAACAAACAAACAAACAGCCAAATGTCCTCACAAGGTCAAAACTGTCAGGCATTTGGTCCCCACCAAGATATAAAAGCATGCCTACACACATACACACACACACACACACACACACACACACTTTTCTAACCACATTTTTGGGAAGGAGGGTGTCTCTAGCCTGTGGTGGCGTGTGGATCACCATCCAGGTTCTTTAAATTGCATCCCAAAATAGGCCTATAACCTCTGATAAAAACCTCATTCAGAGTCAAGCAGAAAGCTAAGTAAACTTCTCATGCACATTTTGCACAAAGTGATATAAATGGACTGCCTTGCTACTTCAGCTCTTTTTAATATCTATATATCAAAAAATGTCAGATTAGACAAATTTCTTTCCACTGCCCCAAAATTAATCTTTTCTTTTCACTTTTAGAAGAATTGGCTGAGGCCAGGCACAGTTTGCCACCCATTGCTGACATTTCTCAAGTCAAATACTCTTGAAAGGCAATTTGCTTGGATAATGGATGTTTCCTAAAATAAAAAGAAGGTCGTTCTTCAGAAGGCTGGTTTGGCCATGGGTCTGCTGTAAATGTGCCAGTCATTTTTAGGGAATGTGTTGGTGCTCCCTTAGCCCATAGCCGTGTTTGAGAGTGTGAGGAATGCAGTTTGAGAGATTTAAACTGTTACCTGACCCATTCTCTCTAAGTAAGCTCAGAGGATTGGGACACAACCTGGACACAATGTAAGCAACTTTAACCCTTCCAATCTCACTAATCCTCACTCACTCACGCACACACACACACACACACACATACACACACACACTTTTTTGCTCCCTTCTCTAACATCTAGGCAAATGGCATGAGAAGATAGCTCAGTGCACCAGGTGTTTGGAAAAGCTGACAATGTCAGCAAGGTTACCCAGCATTCCTTACAGGTTTACAGTCAGATGAAGAGGGCCATTGTGTGTAAAAGTTTAGGCATCTTAAAGATGCGGCCTTGGTATTTGGTCTTCTTCTTAATGTGGAAGCCTGCCTAATAGTTTAGAGTCTAGTGGCACGTCCTGTATTAAACAGAAAATAAATGTGCACTACATGTGTGTGTGTGAGTACTGACAGTGTGAATAAATGTGTAGAAGGCTGTAGGGATTAGAAAGGGATGCTTTAGTGCTTCAGTGTCTCAGATAAACAGGTGATTTTTCTCTTTCACTGGCCTTTGTGTGGTTTTGTCTCAGTGGAATCTAGAGGATGGATCTAGATGGTTATTATTTATATTTCATAAATGTCAACATCAAATATCAAGCAGTGTGTTTCAGCACTGGGTTAAACTAAATCCGTATTTATCAGAACTTAGGCTGACTCAGCTACTTAGACAGGAGTGAAATCACGTTCATTACCTAATAACAAATCATTTGGGGCCCCAGGAGTTCACACCTCAAAGCTATAAAGACAATTTATGCTTCATTTAAGCCTGAATAATGGAAAACTAAGTGCTCGGATGCCATATGCAGCATTAGATAAACAGACTGCCTGCAGAAAGATCCTTAAATGATGGTAGTATGATCTCAGTTGAAAAATGGCATGAGAGTCTCTAAGCATAACAAAAGCACATTTTTGCTTTAGCTTACACTACATATATGGGGGGAGGGTA
Organism: Pangasius djambal; assembly: GCA_022985145.1. Classification (NCBI taxonomy): domain Eukaryota; kingdom Metazoa; phylum Chordata; class Actinopteri; order Siluriformes; family Pangasiidae; genus Pangasius; species Pangasius djambal. The sequence continues at coordinate 12,483,355 of CM040983.1, forward strand.
GGGAAAGCTCAGGAAATTGACTTTTCACTTTAGCTCTTCTTTTATACTGTGAGAAAGAATAAGCCAGAAAAAAATCATTTAAACACAATCACAAAACCCTAACTAACACACAGACAAGAGGGTAAAGAGGAAAGACAGATGAAACATTTAAGATTGCACTCACACACAGAGCTTGTTTACATTTCAGTTTGTGCACACACACATGCTCAAAAGGAACCCCCTGTTAGCCCAGAATGGCATCTGGGTGGTGTGTTTGGTGTGGCCATATGGAGCTACTGGTGGTGTGTGTGGTGCAGGCTGACTTGACACTAAGCCTGAGGAACACACAGACTTGCCTTAATTGACTTATAAAAGTGCCTAAAATTCTATTTTATGGTACCATTTTAAGACAACTTGCATTGAGTGTGATATCAAGTCATACTTAGTAATCAAATGTGTCACAGACACAGGCCTTTATTTGCTAGCCAAACTTCCATAAACTTTAATCTGGCTTGCGGAAAAAAAGTAAAAACATAAAGATCTGACTGGCTAGATATTTAGAGTCACACCAAATAGGCAGTTTGATAGAATTACAGCATTAATGCTTTGAGATTGCCTAGCTGGCAGGAAACCTGGCAGCCATGTGCTTATAGATTTGCATTAGGAAAGTCAAGCTGACAGTTGTGAAGATATAAATGAGCCCTCACTCGTTGTGCACTGACAGCTGTGGATTTGGTGCTACTTCTGATAGGCCCCTGCGATCACAGCACTGTGTGCTTTGTTGTTAGACACAGCTTGCATCCTCTCTGCCACTTTTCCAAGGGGCTGGCTAACCTGGACAAATAGTGAATGGGGTATGATATATGGATTAAGCAGGACTGTCCAGGGAGTTCCCACTGGGGAATTTGCATGCTCCCATTCTGCTTTCACAGAGGAGCAGACATACTGCCTTTGACTGCACCTGGAGCTGGAGAGAGGATGTGACTTTTCACAGGCTGATCCAAACCCAGGCAGAGCTCAGTCTCCAAACCAATATGCTAAATACCAGAGGCAGGCTGAGGACAGGGTCTTGGAAATAATGCTCTTTCAGAAGTGCTATAAAAAAAAATCAATGCAGCTTAACTTCTATGGATCTAAGCCATTGTCCCTGGAAGAAGTAAAATGATACCTGTTTGTATTAAAATGATTTTTACTACTCAGGTATGGTCCTTAAATCTGTAATAGTAAGGCAATAGTAATAGTTCTCTAAGCCACCACATAGGACTGAAATCAGCGAGTGCGGTAAGTGCAGGCTGCACAGTCGCTAGGATAATGGGAAATAAATGCACATTCTGTCTCAGACCTGCTGACAGCATTCACAGGAATTCAGCATCATATAGCAAGGTCATAATGTGAATCTGACACGATTTTAGGAGAAAAAAAATGTGTTTAATAGACGAGTTTTTTCTGGGTTATTTATAAAAAGATGTCTCAATAGATATATTAATTATATATTTGTTGCCAAAATTTGATATTCCATCATTAGAGTTTTTATGAAGCATTTTTTATTGTTATAAACAAGTTTATAAGTCATTTATGTATCATGATATACATGAATTTGCAGATGCATCATATTCGTCACTATCAAAAGCATGTGTACATGAGAGTTGTTTAAAATGACTTCATCATTTTGGAAAGTGGAGAGGAACAGATAAGTTTTAAAACACTGGAATTTGGCTGTATTACTTCAAAAGGAACCCCAGGGCTCAGCTTTGTTTCCATTGCGAAAGCAAGATTTGTCAAATATTGATGACATTTTTACTTCTGAGTCAAGTTTGGTCATGCTTGGGGTTCTTGTAGCTTCTACTTAAATGACTCTTAAGTTTTTACTCCTCCTCGCTAAAACAGATTGCCATTTTAAATATATCTTTTGACCTCAGAAGACAGGTCACATATCACATCCTTTACAATACTGCTCTGATAATGGCAGTTTAAAGAGGCAACTTATCATCCAGGTCTAAGTATGAATTGCTTACAGATATAATACAGATGTAACATTAATCAGTGTTGATATGCGTGTGGTGGTGCAACAGGTAGCATTTCTGCCTCATAGCTCTAAGATCTTCTCCCCGTGTATGTATATGTTTCTTCTCACCTTCCAAAAACATGCCAGAATTGGCTAATCTAAATTGTCCCTAGGTGTGAATTTGTGTGCATACTGCCCTGTAATGGACTGGCATCCCATCCAGTGTGTATTCCTGCCTTGTGCCAGTGTCCCAGGGATACACTCCAGATCCACCGTGACAAGGATGAAGTTATTACTGAAAAAGAATGAATGAATGATATGCATGTGGAAGATGTGTGCTGCCCTGAAGTCTTTTTTTTTTCTTCTCTCTTCTAAAATAGTCTCAATATCTGCCTTATCTTGTGTGTAGTCAGCTTCTTGCCAGAAGCTCAGGGGCAAACATGGTGGAAGATAAATTATATATATATATATATATATATATATATATATATATATATATATATATATATATATATATATATATATATATATAGACACACACACACACACACACACACACAAACAGACCATTTTTTGTAACTGTATCACTAAATTCAATTTCTGCAAAGCTGGGGAGAGACTGCAGAAAGTGGGCTTTTGGTTAACCATTTTATAAATTACATTCTGCTACTGAATACTTGCTTATAGCATAAGCACAAACTAAGCTGCAGGAGGCCAAAGTAAACTTGGATAGAAGCAGTGTCTGAGACGCCTTAAGAATGACAACCACCTGTCCCAGCTTAGAACTCACAACTTATAAGTATCACGCAATCATTCACTGCAAATGAAAATAATAAGCCCAAGACATTTTCTATGGCAAGCTAATGATTGACATGGAATGTAATGAATTCCTAGTGTTTGGCAGAGGAGCAGAAGAACAAACAGAACTAAGCCCTGGTTTAAGAAGCAGTATATTGAATCACAAACAGGAAAAAAGTTTCACAGCATTACATAGTTTACAGTTTCACTTTTTTCACACCAGAATAGTTATCTGACGGTTCAAATCACAGTTGTCTGAGTGCAAGTAATTATTACAAACGTCAAAAATAGCTGGCAGCAGATTGTCGATAGTAGTTCTTATTGACAAGTGTAGGTTGTTTTTTTTTTTCCAAAATCTGATATGATGCTGCCCTCTTTTGGTGAGATATGGTTTTGTTTTTTGTCAATACCTTTATCTTCTTAGCTCTACAATCCTAGACTGTTAAAATAAATGTTCAAATGCCAAACAGTGCACATATGTACCAAAGAGGTATTTTGTAGTAAAACATTATGTTGATACAATTAGTAGATATAGTTGTAAATTTAATGTTAATTTAATCTTAATTTTGTTTCAATGTAAATTCTGGATCAATATATTGTGGGTGTAAAGAAAATTGACAATCCTGACATCCCATTTCTTTATATCTTCTCTCTTCTCCATCCAGGGCTTCAAGATGATGACAGATGATCATTCGCTCATTAATGAAATGAGGAGATAAGAGAGAAGATATTATAATCTCATTCTTTCTGCTCATGCCACTGGAGATTGTTCCAGACTACAGCAGAATGTCATTGTGTCACAGACTGCATAGATAAGGAGCAGCCTGCTGAATCAGCCACATCGGCATCATGGCAGGAGAGGCTAAACGGACATATGCCACCAAAGAGTTGGATGCCGAGACCAACCAGGAAGAAAAGAAGCTTTCTGAGCAGTTCAATGAGAAAGTGTTGAAAGGATCCCCTGAGCACTTTCAAAATGTGTGTGTGGAGTCACAGACTGTTAACAATAATACTAAGTTTGTAGAAAAGGAGAAAGACAACACTCAGCAACGTGAAGCTGTTATCCGGCCACAACAGGCAGGAAAAATTGATTTCAAGTCATTGCAGAACCGTTCGAACTTCGCCAGTGATAGAACATGGCCTAATGGCAAGGTCAGTCCTCAGTCTCCAAGTGGGAAAAGTCGTATTCGGGATAAGGTGAAAAAGTCAGGAAAAACAGAGCGTGCTAACCCACAGCAGCTGTGCAGACTGAGTACTACAAATTCACGTTCCAATCCCACAATAGGGATAGCCTATCCACAGCAGAAGCTTTCACCTCCCAAGAAGCTGGAGGCCAGCCGGGGCCCTGTCTCAGGCAGCTACAGGTTTCATGTACCAAATATCCCAGAGCGAGAGGCAGAACTGCAGCAGGAGGAGTTCAACCTCAACCGCTGTTTCCAGGAGGGCTCTAACCTCATATCTCCAAACTATACCTCACAACCTGTGGGCTCTGCTGCAGGGGGCTCTTCTCACCAGCACCCAGCATCCACTGCAACTCAGCAGCAACCTGGTGCATTGGAGACCAATAATACACAACCTGTCAACCAAATGCTTTTCCCTGACTTTCAGCTGAGTGGAGCTGACATGTGGCAGCCTCCTGACAGGGCTTTCAGTAATGCAAGTTTTGGGGTTCCATCACAAAAGTCTAACAGTGTTGTGGAAGTGAACAAACCCAATGGCTTTGTCCCATTACCATTTCAGTATGGCTATCCATTGCTGGATAATGCAGATTCTTTTCCCTGTGATCAGAACCCACAGCCACAAGATTTAATAGAAGGATCTTTGGGTCCTAACCAGGTGACCCAAAACTCATTTTCTTTTCAGTCCTCTGGGGAGGAGCATGAGGTTGTGCAAAGCAATACAAAACTGAGTTATGAACAGTCAGAGGACAGGCAATATTGTTTACAATCCAAACCCCCCCAGTATGTGCAGACTCCCCATGCTATACCATCATCAGTCCATTGCACAAGAAGCATAGGTGATGGTGTTAGTAATGGTGATAGCAAAGAATCAAACAATCAACAACCAGATAAGAAAAAGAGTGCTTTATCTGACAAGTCAGATCATTTTTGTCCAGTAGACACTAGGGATATAGGTGCTATTGCAGGGGGCAAAAGAGGTTATCATTCAAAAAACAGTACTTCTAGTCAAAGAATTCTTATTCAAGGCAGTGTACATCACATCAGAAATATTGCACAGACTCAAGGTCCTCCAATTCACTTTTCAAAAAAAAATTACAACAGTTCCCCACCAAATATCGTCCATGTGGGCTCAGCACCTCTTGACAAAAACAGTAGAGTAACACAGCCATGGGAAGGGCCCAACAAAGCCTTCCCATTACCCTTAGATCAGAACTCCACCCCATACCCATTTCAGTGCCAACCTCCCGTTGAGCAGAGACAAAATGCAGGAATTAACAGCCGCATGCCCTGGCAACAGCTCCGCCTTACTGCAGCCATGCCAAACCAAAACAGGATTGAGCTTTCCAGGCAACTTAGTAATCAGCAAATGGCTTTTTTGATAACTCCTTCTGACTGGAAAGAGGATAGTAAGTCTCAAAAAAGTAACACCCAGAAAAGCTCCAACGATTTTCCCAACAATAGAGCCAGTGAGGGTTTTTCAAAACTGAGGCAAGACAGTGTCAAGCAGGGGTGTAATACAATATCACCATGTCAGTTTACAAATAAAGTGGAATCCAGCCAAAACCAAGTTGGAGATGCCAAAAATAAGTCAGTATACTTTGCTGCAGTGCATGGGTCCACACCAAGACCCCCTAGTTACCCATCATTACATGTTCCGACTATGGAACTAATGATGGTGTCCCCATATGATTCACCCTCACACTCACCCATACAAAACCAAATGGCTAGCAGCACATGTTCATCTCTTTCACCAGATTCTACTAGCCCTGCCAGCAGTAGCTCTGATGACAGCCAGAAGGCATCTCCATCTCAGTTTTATAACCAGGTGCAAAATAAGGCATCACTAGACAACCTGAGTTCTAATCAGCATCACTACCATTCAGAAGTTTCCCGGAGCCTGCGGTACAACCAAGAAAAAGCCAAAGAAAATATTGTGAGTTTTTCATCAAATATAAGACATGCAAAATCTAATGTGGAAAGTGGGAAAGGTTGCATGGACAGCTATGGGGTGGAGCACCGTCCACCGCCACCATATTCAGCTCACCAGCTATTAGCTAGCTCTTTAGCCACAGCAAACCTTGACCAACTGGATGTACTTCTCACATGCAAGCAGTGTGATCAGAATTTTAATAACCTAGCTTCTTTTCTTGATCATAAGCAATACTGTGGACAGCATGCATTTGCACAAAATGACTTCAAAGATATTCGGAAAGTGGAAGACACAAGGAAATTTCATGCAGATAACACAAAAGCTATCTCATCTGGTACCAATTTTGCCATGTCACGGAGTTCATCTGATTTGCATATGTCCCTGCTAGGGCTTAACAAGAATGGGGAGATAATGCCTGACAGTGAAGCCAAAGTTGATGCAAAAGATGATCCTATGAAACTCATGCTGCCATCTGCACCACTCCCTGACTTAGAGATGGAAGATGCTAAGTTAGATAGTCTCATCACCGAGGCATTGAATGGACTTGGTTATCAGTCAGACAATGCAGAAATTGATAGTAGCTTTATTGATGCATTTGCAGATGATGAGATCACCACTACAAAATGCTCATCTAGCAGACAGACTCTAAAAACCAAAGACTCTGTAATGTTTGAGAGCCGTAGTAAGCATGAATTCACATCCAGTGAAAAATCATTAACACAGCAAAAGTATACCTTTGATGCAGACTTTGACTGCCTCACTGCTGAGAGCAAACATGCTGATGTTACCTACAAAGAAAATAACCGGGATTCAGAGGCACATAAAGAAGGTACCAGAGAGGAGACCTCTCTTGTCAAGAGGGAATCCACTTTGGAGGAATCTAACACACGTACAGAGTGGGTTAATGAGACACAAAAGTCGGCTAAGACAGCAGATGAAAGTGAGCTTGGTCCCAGGTTTCTCTTGTCCAGAAAGTTTTCAGAGAGAGGTGGACTCAAAACTTTACAAAGTGGCACCACTTCAGTTAAAACACCTACTCCTCAATCCCCATCTGCCACTAGGAGTCCCACACCTCAGAGGCCAATAGTGAAAGAGAAGAAAAGAAAAAGGATTAGTGGAGGGAGTTGGAGTAAGGAGCTCATTCATAAAATAGTTCAGCAGAAAAATAAGCTTCATAAGCTCCACGTGAAAGGTACAAAAAACATGCAGTTCTCACTTGTGATGGAGAGGGTGACGCCCACAGTACAGAATCCTACTTTCAGGGAGTATGATTACATCTCTGATTCAGATGAGGACTGTGAGCCTGTGAAGATAGCCAGCCAGGGCCGCCTTAGTCAGAGCATCCGTTGCAAGTACACATATACAAAAGAATGTAAAGGAAGAATAAGGGCAGATAAGAACAGGGAAAGTCCATGGAAGCAAGACAAGGTAGAGAGCTTTGAAATGAAGAAAGCTGAAACTGTCTCTCCACCCTCAATAAAAGAAATCTCTGGCCATCAGAGGGTGCGCAGGCGAAGCAGCAGATCTTCAACCAGCAGTGAACTCAGTACATCTGTGAGTGTCTCCAGCGAGAGCATCAGTAGCCCTAAAAGCATTGATCGCACAGATTCAGACTGTGAAAAAAGAGTGGAGATAAGGAAAAAAGACCAGGATTCCTTTGATCAAGACAGATCTCCACAAAGAATACTAAAAGAGTCAAGCACATCATTAGCTTTGACCTTCACCAAAAACACAAAACATTATAGCACTGACAAGATTCTACTCTCTGAACTCAAAGACAGTTATACTACGTCAAAGTGTTCAAATGTCATCAGTACAACAGAAGAGACTGCATCAGAGCATACCTTGACTAAAAGTACTGTCAGCCTTGCAAGATTCAAAACCACCAGAGTAGAAGTAGAGGGAAAAATGGACCACTATGGCTCTGACATGGGAATCGCTGCAAACACAGAGGAGGCCACACCACTCAGCAAAGACTACAAAGATTACAAAGCTAGCATGCATCTCAGAAGGACTGGAATTACAATGAATACAGTGAAGACCAAAAATGATAAAGAAATCAAAAGAGATCATGTTTCATCAAAGGGAAAAGCATTACACAGGAAGAAAGAGTCACACCAAGATTCAGAATCCTCACCAGCTTCCTTTGAGAACTTTAGTAATGATATTTCCACAATCAAAGAAACAAAGACTGATCCGAGTGACTTATTTTCTGAGCCGCCATCACTTTGCAGTTCACTCATGGATGAAGTGTGTTTATCTTCTGCTAAACTTAATGATGCACTCCCACAGAAAGACAGAACCTGTCTTATGCCTTATACACTAGAACATGAACAGAGTCTTATGAAATCACCCCTTTCATTTGATACAGCATCAATGTTTGGTGACCTTACAGTTGGTGGATTTGACAATAACCTGTACCCAGATATTCAACTAACTAAAGAGGGCTTCAGTCCAATAGAGACTGCAGCTGAAAAGAAAGAGCTTTTTGAGTCATCCTTTTCACCATTATTAGAGCAGAGAGATTGGAGCTTGATGGTCGACGTGACTCCTGAACTACCAGATGAGATTGCACAGTACAAAGAGGATTCAGACATATCAGATGATAAAAAGACCTGTTTTAACCCAGTCCCTTTCACACTGACAGAGAAAATAATGGACTACCATCCCAATCTCAATGGATGTGTCTCTGATGATGAGCTTGAGATAAAGAGAATTGTGACAGAACTTGAGAGCCAGCTCCAGTCAGCTAAGCTAAGTAGCCCTTCTCCACTTGACAATGAGCCACCAAAACACTTGACTATGAGTAAATTTTCACCATTAAGACTGGATGATCATGAAAGTGAGAGTGATCAGGGTAGCATGGAGGTGGTTTGCCCATCAGAAAGCTTAGGACTTGCTGCACCAACTGACGCCCACTCAGAACTTTTCTCTGAACCTGACCTGCCATGGTCCAGTCCAGTTCAGTTTGGGTTAATGGGCGGACAGCAGTGCCTTCACACCCCAACACACACCACTGTGACAGACACCCCAATTCATTTAGGCCCAGAAACTTTACATGTAAAGAGTGTTGCAGAACTAAATATTATATCCACAGAGAAACCAGCAGAACTAAACAATGAGGATAAAACTGGGAGCAGTGATCCTCTGGGCACAGCTACAAACAAATCAGAAGAGATGATTGAACAGGAAATATACACAGAAAACCTCATGAAAAGCCTAGAAGTGATCTCAGATTCTTTATCATCAGGGCTGGAATCAGCTCACTCATCTGTTCAGCAAAAAGAGTGCAGCGAAGAGCAGGAAAAAGAGGATGATGAAAAGACAGAAAAGACTAGGTTGACAAATGAGTCTGAAAGAGTGGACTCTAGATATTCTGTGGCAGAACTTAATGAGTGCTCCTCAGATTTAAATAAAACATTATTGGAGCAGTCACCCAAGCTTATAACAGGTGACGTTTGTGAGTCAAATTTAGGTAGCAAAACAGAAAACTCCAGTGATACTGAGAGTAATGATGTCAGTCTGCATGACAAGGACATACAGGTAAATGAGCTACAACCTGCAAGCACTTGTATTTCAATCAGTGACTCCGAAGAATCAAAGTTATCATCTATTATATTTGATCATAAAACTTGTGAACCACCAGTGGAGACAGGGAAAGTTAGTCCTGAACCAGACGTTGTGGAAGATTTTAATTCAGAGGTCCCTACCAACAATCTAAATGTGTCACCAACATTACCAGATGTGCTTAAAGATGAAAGCAAAAAGCCCCACAAACAGGAAAGCAGCCAAGCAGAAGAGATGTTCATAGAAACAAATGCTACAAAAGATTACAAAGATATGCTTGAATCTGCATCCGTTAATCATAGCACACAAGTTAATGAGAATGAAATTGACACAGTGGAGAGAGCAAGAGGTAACATAATGGCAGATAATGGTCCAGTCCTTGAGAGCATTAAGTCTCCTCATAGTGAAGATGCCCAGTCAAATAAAATCCTGAGAAATGACTCAGACACTGTGAGCACTCATGAGCAATCACAAATGGACAAAGAGGATCAGAGCTGTGAGGCCACACTGAGAATGACATTTTCTGATGTGCACAATTTATGTGGAGAGAATGTACAAATCGATGTGAATGAGGATCCAAAACTAAAATCTGTACCACCAATTAGTCCACCACCACTGGTTTCTCCATACATTCCTACAAAGAGTTCCCCCTTGCAAGGAGAAAAGAGTCTATTATCAAGTTGTTGGACCAATATTAACATAATTAGCCCTGCTTTGATTGAAGAGACACTAACCTTTAAGAGTTCTGCAGATGTGGATATTGCTAGGTCACTACATTCTTGTGAGTCATCAACCACAGCTACTGAGATAAGTAATGCTTTTGCTTCCAATGTGAATTTTGCAGAAACCACAGAAAGCAAAATATCTAGCCCCAGAACAATGTTAGCTGTGGACAGCATCTCCAAACCGGCTTTTTATGAGGCAAATGAGAAATCAGAAATATTGGATATTAGCCAAAACAAAGACACATTGTATGAATTCAAACTAAGCCCAATGAATTACAGTGAAACACATTTCACTAGCTGCAGCCTAAGTTCTGAAACTTTAAATAAAAGTATTGATGTTCAGTCCACCATTAAGTCAAGCCCTAAAGACAGCCTCAGTCTCAATGCTTGTGCACTGACTCTCAATACGCAGCTATCATCAAATTGTCGGCTCAGTCCAATACATGTTCAAAACGAGCTTGAATTAACTACCTATGATCAATTGGTCAAAATAGACATACCACATTTTCATGACACCACCAACCAAAATGATATTAAGTACTGCAGCATTTCATCCACCAATAATCACCACATGGAGCATAGAGCTTCAGATGATACAGAACAACTCTCAAAACTTCACCAAGATAATATGAGCACTTGTCATGTTCCCATTGATTCTATTGATTACATGGACTTAAACATCAATCTTCTGAGGAAGACAGATGCTGAGAATGTGGAGAGTCAGATAACTACTTTCAAGCTTGATGCCTTGCCTCAGAACCCTATTATGTCCAATGTTCAAGATACACCAAATCCTAAAGAGCAGTTACCAGCAGAATCCATAAGTTTCATAAGTTTGCCAAACTCAGTAATGGGACAGTGCACAAAGCAGTCAGAAGTAAAGTCCTTATCAAAAAAAGGTACCACACAGAATGCAGTTCAAGGGAAATTTCAGTGTGAAATATGCTTGATGTACTTCCGTACTCTACCCGGACTTAAGCGACACAAAGCCATGAAGCACACAGTTAAAACTGAAGGAATAATAGCACAAAAGCCAACGTTGAACAGCCAAGGCTTTGTACCACACCCAGTAGATAAGGAGCTGAAAGATAACATGAGGATCCTTGATCCAGTAGTCTTGCTGAATCCTGGAAATGATGGCACACCTGTAACACATTGCGATCTAGCAACTCTTAATTCAGTACTTGAAGGCAAGGCAAAAGAGTCACTTGTTTCAAAAAGTATAATGAATATTGACAAGGAGGACATGCCTCCAATAACTGAGAAAGCAAAGAAAAATAACAAAATTAAAAGAAGCAAGAGCATGGATGTCACCAATGAAGGGTTCATTAACAAACTAGTAAAGAAGGACCCTTTCCCAGATGAATTGCTCAGTATACTTAAAACAGACATCCTACAGGCCATTTCCCCAGATTTTTCCACAATGGCACAACCAGAATGTCCCAAGTCGATTGGAAAACTAAGCCCAGCTAACAGTCCCAATTATCAAGAGGTGAAAGTCACAGAAGACATTCAGGGCATAGAAAGTGCTTGTGTTGATGAGCATGAGATAACAACGTTGCCCAAGTGCCCTGAAATGTACCACCATGGAGCTGAAGGAGACAATAAAACAGCAAAGCCAGAGAGCTGTGCAAGCCTAAATGCTTTAGAAAATAATGGGCAGGCAAATGACACCATTTCTGGGGAATATATTGGCATTAAAGAAATCTGTGATCCATGTGAGGATCCTTCAATTGCGGTCAAAAGTGAGACAACTAATTATCCCACAGATGAAAATGGTTCCCAATGTGAGGGTTATAAAGATCCACCAATAAGCCCCAGTGGGCTGGGCACTGACCTCAAAGATCTCTTTGATGATGAAAACACATTCTCTCAATTATTTCCAAGGAATGATGAAATGAAAAGGAAAAAGTGTGCACGTGTTTATGGTAAAAGTAACAAAAAGCAGAAACAAATGCCAAGCTTAGTTTCTGACTATACTGGCTCAAACACATTTTCTGATAACAATGAAGAGCATAAGAAAAAGCCAGACAATATATTTGCCAGCACTCTGGATGACCATTGTGAATATGAAACTATATCACTTGATGATGCTAAAATGCTTGAGATGTGCCATAAGAGCACGCTAAAAAGTTCTCCTCAGAAAAGTTTTCCACAAGATATCATAACAGATCATCAGGTTGGGCATGAAGACACTCAAGAGGCTAGAATTAGTGACTTTTTATGCCATACAGAAGATCCCATTCTAAAACCTACAGTGAACTTAAATGGATCTGAAGACAAAAATATAGACACAGGGTCAGATGCCAAGGAAAACTGTAAATCTGATGATCCTTGCCCTCTGCAGTTGGTCTGTGTTCAAGAAAATGTCTCTCACTACCCAAGCATTGACATTCAGCACTTCAACACTACATTTCAGCTCCCTGAAATGCCGCTCTTTGAGTCTGAAAGAGATATGTCTGTGGTTGAGGCCATTGCACCCAAGAAATCACCCAAGAAGCCCATAGAACGCAGGAATAGGAAACGAATTGAGACTGGACTGAAGCCCAAGGACAAGCAGTACAAATGCAAGGTGTGTTTCACGTGGTTCCTCACATTAGGGGAGCTGGACTTCCACAAGCTTTCTCACAATCCTTCACCTCCTCCAACTTGTTATATGTGTGTCCAGCGCAAATTTAGCTCCCGTGAACAACTTCGAGACCATCTGAGGGAGAAGCATGTCAAGAATAAAGCAGGTGTCTGGACTTGTGGCATGTGTTTGAAGGAAATATCGGATGTGTGGATGTACAATGAACACCTGCGGGAGCATGCCACACAGTTTGCTCGAAAGGGTCAGTCTCAAAGTTCCCTGCTGGACATGCCAGGCTGCTTTATGCAGGAGAATGCTGTGAAGAACTTCATCTCTTCTATCATGCAACATCAATCAAAAAAGTCTATCAAGGGGGAAAATGCAAAATCATCTAAGGAGGAGAGGAAAGCTTCTACAGATGTCTCTGGAGTAGAGCAAAAATCCTCAGACATGTGTGAGCCTGAAACTATAAAGAGCAAAGTAGTAAGTGCTGGGGGAGGAAGCAAACATAGTATATTCACACCCCTTGAAGTTCTACCCAAAGCAGACACTACCCCAAAAAATGTTGAAATGCATCCAAACTGCAAAGATCCCTCACGGGACTGTCACCACTGCGGCAAGCAGTTCCCAAAACCATTTAAGCTTCAGCGACACTTGGTGGTTCACAACTTGCAAAAGATTTTCATGTGTCACAAATGTCCAGTCTCATATCAGCAAGCAAAGCAGCTTAAAGATCACCTAAAAAGTGAACATGAGGAGGTGGATGAACCTGATTCAAAGCACACTACCCTGTACACGTGTGAGCTCTGTGCTGATGTTATGCATGTAATTAAGAAGTCTTTCATCTGCAGTACCTGCAACTACACTTTCTCTAAGAAAGAACAGTTTGATCGTCATATGGAGAAACACCTGGCAGGTGGTAGCAAGATATTTAAGTTTAGGGGAGTGGGGAGACCTTGCACACCCTGCAAGTCCAAAGAGGATGACTTTGATATGCCAGCAAATAAGAAGAGGAAGGTACTGCCTGAGAATTCCCAAGCAAACAGCTTGAACATTGCCAGCATTGCATCTGTACACTTACAGCAGAGTACAGACATACAGGGTCTGAAACCAGTTATGGACAACTCTACATGCAGCAGCACCGACGAAGACAAACAGCCTACTGACACAAATAACACAAGTGTAAAAATTGAGGACGTGGCAGAAGACCTTTCTGGGGTTCTGGAAGAACTGGGGCAGCACCAGCCCCAACTGGCTTCTGCTGAAAACACCCGTAATATGAAAACATTGACCAAGGAAGAAGATAATGAAGACTTACATGCACATGACATTGAAAACACAGATACCAAAGAGGTTGGTACAGATTACAAGGGTTCCCTTACTGAGATCTGTGATGTTAAAGTAGAGGATGACTGTGGAGCAATTCAGACCACATCAGCAATGCCAATTCCAAATGAGAGTAGTGTCCCTGACAACAAAATGAAAGAATGCACTGATTTGGTAAATGCAGATGAGAAGGAGACAGATTCAGATCTGTGCAGTTTGCAATTTCCTAATCAAACAAGCAAAAGCATGAAAAGCCATCCATCAGAAGACCCTTTGCCTAAAGAGGACTACAGTCCTAATGTTATCAGACTGTCATCACTATCCAGTGAGATAAATCAACTGAGGCAGGACCAGATAAACAAATGTGCATCTACTGGGAGGAATGAATATGAGCAAGTCGTAAACAATATTGACCAGCCAGTATGTGTCCTGGTTAAAGAAAGAACATCTGTTAAGACAGAGGAAACCATTAAACAATGCCTTGACAATAGCACAAAGTCCGGAAGCATTGGACTCACAGATGCTGCAGGTGTAAATCATGCCAAGATTTCCCTCAGCTCCGTTACAACTGAAGACAAGGACTGTGTGAAACTGAAAAAAAGGAAAGATCTCAAGATGATGCCAAGTTCTCCAAGAACAGCATCCACTGTTACACGTGAGAATCTTGGAATTGACCCAAAAGTCAAAAAGAAATTTCGGTCCAATAAATTCGAGAGACTTGCTGGTCAACGGAAAGGCGACATCTCTCTTGACTATCCTGTGCTCACATCGGTAAAGGATGAAATGACCAGTAACAAAATTGTCTCAAAGCACAAAATAGGAACTCTGGACCTACAACCAAAGAGAGGCTCTGACAATTTTTCATCCAAGAAAGGAGAGCTCGTCCGTCATTTGAATTGGGATTGCAGAGGGAAAAAAGGTGTGCCTGGTAGAGCCATTCATTCTGCCACCTCCAAGGTGTCAGTAACCTCCCTGAACAATTCATTTAATAAATCCCGTCCCAAGCTTGGGGTCAAGTCTGTAGAGACGCAATCTTATCATACTGCAGAGTCACATAACAGCCTCCTTAGCAAGCTATTTGGCCAAAGACTCACTGGTTTTAAGATTCCATTAAGGAAGGACACTTCTGAATCCATTAACTGAGAAGTCGATGCTACTAAGGAGGAGGGAACTACGTTATCCACTAGTTGATCAAGACAATTTATTAAATGAAAATGAGATTGTATGCCCCTCCTCTAAGAAATGGTTTATCTTTTTATTAGTCACTTTATTACCTTGTATCTTCTTGTAAATGTTTTCACATGGTGGTGAGGACATGTGATAAAGTTTATAAATATGAAATGAACTAGCTGGTTTGCCAGCCAACTTTTACAAATAACTTTATTTTCTCTACCTTGAAGTTGAACATTAAGTTACAGAGTCTGTATTTCATGAAAAAAGAAAATAATTGAAAAAAAACAGTACTTGAAAGTTAACTGAGATTATTTTTTTCAAATTATGCATGACACATTCACCACATGTTGTAGATGGGTTTTATTTTTCTTTTGTACAACAGTACCAAATGATATTCCATTTCTGAACTACAGCAACGTGCCTATTTTGTACGATTCATAGAATTGCGCTTTCATACTCTTTTACCTTACTGTATTGCAGTGACATTCAATGTATTAGCTTTTGTATAAACATAATTGGTGCTATATTATTTTGATTTTTATTGTAATGTGAACACAAATGTCCTCTAACTGAAGGGAACATGTAGCGGATACATTCATCAAATCATTCTTGCTGGTACTCTATAGTTTCTAGGGGAAATGAGAAAAAATACTGTGCAAAAAAAGGGTTGATATGTCAAAGTTTTAATTTGGTTTCCTCAAAAGAGGGCATTAGGAAAGCCTTTTTTCGTGACTAAATTCAGCATAATTTCTGTTTGATTTGATGAACTCAGGTGCTAACAAGGAAAACTCTTGCGCATGATCCCCTTATTAGGAATTCCTCTCATGCACTGATGTTACTACATACCAAATCCACAATCAGTTAGCTAGATGTCATCAAAATGTTTTATTATTATTATTACTTTTATTTACTAGAACACAAAAGGTGCTTTATCTTGTTTATATGTATCTTATATTGTATTATATTGTAGGTAGATTATCTCTGGTGCAATGCATAATGTCAAAGTTCTATTTTAATAATGTGCAACAGATGAAGAGAATGAGAAAAGGGAATTGCTAAGCCTAGCAAAGGCTTATAAGTGGTTCACAAAATGCCTCATATAAAGTTGGTTATTAAAAATCTGCAGTCTTCCTTTGTTTCTTTGTCTTTACTAGTAGATGGAGCTGTGCACAAGTTGTTATGACACATCGAAAACTATTTGAATAATTGCTCATTAGTGTTAATTATGGTGAGCTATATTAGCAATCGACCATGAAATCCCCTCCACACACACAAATTCAATTGTGTGAATTTACTGTGGATCTCTTAATTGCCTTTATTGAGAATATAAATGCAAAATGGTTACACTTATTTTTTTTTAGAGAAGATGAATATAGATGCAGTTTTACGATGATAAATCACACCTCAGAACCTTGGTCTGTCATTAAATGAGGACATGGCGTCTTCTTCATAGAGGTATTTCTATAGCAGTAAGGTAGACAGGGTTTTGGGTTTTATTACTGAATAACAGTAAAGTTCTGTTAGGCACTTAAGAGCATGTGTTGATTTAATGGTGCTACTTTAAATTATCAGGTAAATGTGTTTATATGTTGTTACTGTCCAAATGTGGTTTAATGTGTGTCATATCTGTTGTTCTATCACAAATCAGAGTTTTAAGTTGTATATTCATTCATCTATTTCTTTATTATTTCATTACTTGCTCTACACCAACAGCAGTAATGATCTAGTAAAAATGGCATAATAATCCATTAAAAAAAGAATTACAGAAAAGATCGTAATACATAAGTAAATGAATCTTACTGATGAATCTTGACAAATGCCTTACTAGAACAGTAGATCACCCTTGACTACATGCTGATCTGGGCTGTTATTTTCAGATGGTAGTTCACTCTGTGTTTAGTGGCTTGTATCCCTACATGAGTCACATTCACTATCACATAGGAATAAAAAGCCATAAGACACAGCAGCTTATACAGGGACACACCAGAGTTCCCTGGCTTTCAAAATAGCTTGTTCTACCTGGACAGAAGGATGGGGCACAGAGAGACATTGTTATATTCAAATGTGAAACATCAGCTGGTGAACAAATGTTTTTGTAGGAATAATAAGCAGTGGTTTTCTTTAAACCAGGAATAGCTGGTAATTAGTGTTGAAATCAAATATGTTGTGATATGACACATGATATTTTAAAGAGAAAAATGATTATGATATATGTGACATACTGCCAACACATTATCACAAATGCCAAATACTGCATAGCTGACATTCTGGATATGGACTAGTGCTGGATTCTCATAATCCTTTTGTTTAAACTCTAAATAATGAATTGCAATTATTTCAAGGATTTACTATTTGGAGTGGGGAAAAAACATTGAAATTGATGCATTTCTGAGCTTATAACAGAAATGCATTACAAATTGTCAGACAGTAGTTTTAACTTAGCATTAATGATTACTAATCAGTCAAGGAAAAAGAGCAACAAAAACAAATCCAATAGTACCTCATGTATTGAATGGTTCCGGGAGCAGTAATTGCACAGCTCCTTGACAGTCCTGAACTGATTATTTAATCTGTGTGGGAAATCTCCAGGGAAGAGAGACGGCTTTGCTCTCTGAGGTGTAAAGACATTATCTGTGTGGCTGGCCCTGAAATAGCATTGGTTTTCCCAGCTGTTTGGCTGCCACTCAAGGAGGGCTGCAGATTGTGAGCAGATAGAAAGGGGTGACTGGTCAGCGGTAATGACATGTGAGCAGGGTCCACTGCCTTTCTCTGCTCTTTCCCCCTCAACACCTCAATCCTACCAGCTCCATCACTGCCCAATGCTACACTTAGCTTTGTGTTGATGGACTAAAACAGCATTCCATTACTCAGCCACAATGGGAGAGAAATAATAAAAGAGACAAAACAGCACAGGGAAACAGGAGAAAGTGATGGATGTGGTCCTGTTTGGTTCAGTAAGAGCTGTCAGCTCCCTCTATCATGACATGGCTGGGGATAATAAGCTTCCCTGTTTGGCAGGGGGGAAATCATCATGCCACCTGTTTAGGATTCATTGGGGAAGGGAGATCAAGCCTCCATCTCATATATCCACAGGTGCAGTAGCTACAGATGAGGTGAGGAATGAGGTCCCTAATATGAAAAATAGGATGCATGCCACATGAAAGGTGGTAATGCTTAAGTAGGACAATGACATTGTGTAAATCATCATGGGTTTGTCTGCATCAACACTACAACACTACAACACAAAATGTATTTATGGAGTCCTTTACAAACATAGTCATATAGGTCCTCGTGAGTTAGCATTATTTTCCCCACTAGTTGTAGTGAGACGTTTACATGCTGCTTTTATTTCCATTACATAATTTTTTGAAATGTGAATCAGTAATACAATATGCAAATATTGTGAAAGATCTGATCTTTTCTGCTCCCTGGGAGAGTTTTTCTTGCCTATCAATCTGACGAGAAGTAAAGAGAGCCTTTATAAAGGCAGTAAGACTAAGTGGTGTAACAAGTAAACAAAAGACATTGTCTGTGATCTTTTAGCTGTATCTGTGTATTCAAAAAAATCCCTGCTGGGATTTACTCTAAATGTTGGATAATCCCAAATCACAGGGTTTGGGATTATCTCTACTTAACTACTATTATTTATTCATACTTGTTCCCTGTACAGATGTGTACTGACACCACACAAGTAACCCGTGAGAAAGAAAATGAGGAAATGTCTATTTATCTTATTCATTAGTGTCAGACAAGCAGAAACTGCCCAGCTGCCACTTCTTTAAAATTCTCCCTTTGATTTCCCAGGTAAAAAAAAGAAAAGAAACAAATGATTCAGGCTGCTTCAGAGAGGAAATATAAACAAGGCAATTGGCTACATGGCCTCTGAGGGTTTTCTGATTGAAAGCTAGCTGCTGAACACCATCTCCATAATGAGGTGCTGCCCCCAAACCATCATCTAACGTGTCTAGATTTAGATCTACACTATTGCTTAAATTGTTTTTACAGCCCAGAAGGAATTGTGTGTTGTCTTGCAGCTCATATATAGAGAGCCAAACATAATCAATTGTGTCGTTAATGAACTGGCCAGAGCTTATGTCAAAGGGAGACTAGTTTAGGAGTTACTGCTCTCATAAATCTTCATGGCATGGGGTCTTCTTTTGCCCAATAATTTCAAATAAAGATTAATGGAGGCACAACCTGAAAACTACTATTTCTATTACATTTGTAATACAAACAAAAGCTGTTTTTAACAATAGTGTTTGGGGATTGATAGTACTGTAGTGGTAGTCTTCAGGTAATATATAATGATTAATTTTTTATAGATCAAACCTGAGACTATTAGGCCTTTTGCGCAATGTATCTTCCTCCTAACTGTCATGCCCTGAAGGCCTTTCCGCCTAATGTGAATAGCAGCAGTGTGCCTTACATCCACAGCCAGTGTGTGTGTGTGTGTGTGTGTGTGTGTGTGTGTGTGTGTGTGTGTGTGTGTGGCACAGCATGGAAGGAAATGGCATGGCCCATGGCAGTGACTTCCTCATGACATATTTGATGAGTAAACCAGTGATTTGTTAGTGACAGTGATCTGATTCAGTGTAGACATCTCAGTGGTGACTGACAATCTATTACACCAGTTAAAGATTGACAGCACTGAATAATTTAACAGCCATTAATGCATGGATGTGCAATGTTAACAGAAAATACAAGCAAACATTTTGACAGTGACAACAGTATATCTAAGATTAACTATATAGTGAAGAGGAAACAATTTCTGTGGCAGGAGAAATTACTTTCAGAAACAGCTGGGACCACGCTGATATAAAAATATATTGTGCACAATGCCATGTAGATTCACTAGGAAATTTCAGACCTGACATTTTTTCACACCTGCGAGATTTTTCTTTTTTGAAGATTTAGACTGAGTTAGCAAAAGATTGCCTTTAAATTAGACTCTTATATATTTTATAAATTCAACATTTTTGTTATATAGTCTAATCTGGGTTCTCAGTATAGTGACTTTCAGTTATGTTTTTATTATTCTGAATAAGCTTTCTGGTTGTTCTTTGAATATAATTTTGGTCTTGCTCTGCTTAAGCTTATTAAAAAAGACCAGGATTATCTGAAGGCGACGCTCTAACAGATGCCCTAATGCTTTAATAGAGTGTATAAGAAGCCGAGAGACTGCAGAATCCCCCCTAATGCAGTGAAAGATCCATCAAGGCCTTGAGATATTCAACAGTTTTCCCTACATGTCTTGCTAGTGGAATGTGTTACAGGTTTTAGAATGATTGGTATAAGTTAAATTCATTACATGTACATTGCAGACAGTTAGAAGATTAGTTGGTTTATCAATCAATATTACCTGTGGCAGACAGTGATGACAGATATGCACATCAATCAATCTACTGAGTCCTGATCCTGTAAAGATAAACGTATCACTAATTCTATAGAACACCACACAATTACTCTTATTCATACAATTAGACACTGAATGATTTCCATAAACATTTACTGATAGATGGCCATAGAGCACTCACCTGTGCAAGTACACTCCACCTGTGTCATTCCTCTTCCTCTGCTTGCGTTTTTCTTGCTCCACACATCCCTCCTTTTCACCTTCCACCTTGCTCTTTCTTTCACACTCACATAAGCATGCAAACTCTCTTTCACTATCTCTCTCCACTCTTTCCATTCAGACAGGGGGATGAGTTGGTGGGTCCTCATCTGAGCGAGCCAGATATCGAGGCTCAGCTGCAGAGACTGACATCATCCTTCCAGCAGAGCAGGTTTTCCCCTCCTGTTTTTCTCTCTCTCTTTCTCTCTCTCTCTCTCTCTCTCTCTCTCTCTCTCTAACTCACTCTGACTCATTGGCTCACAGCTTTCTTCACTTCCCCCCACCCCCACCAGTGTCATCACTATGGAGTAAGCCCTTCTGGACTGAATGGAGTAGACTGGGTGCAAAACGAGAGTCAGGTGTGTTTTGCAAAAAGGGCTTATTTGGAACAACCTACCCCTTATACATACTTATGGACTCTTTTTTATCTCTAAGCCTAAGCCCAAGCTTAAACCCCTTAAAGCCTTAAGCTATTCATACTAAAGCGTATTATTCAGTATCTACTACTGATTATTTATTAATTAGAGTGAATTGAAAAGAGTTATAGAAAAGGGTCTGTAGTTCTGAGAATGAGGGATATAAGTCTGGGCACTCTGATGGATGCTGAGCATTTAAAGGGGTTTAAAAAAGAAGAGAAGAAGGTGTCTGCACGCAGACATCTCTGCTGTCCAAGGTTCTGAAAGAGACTGTTAAAAAGACAGCAGGGACTAAGCCAAGTATCAGGAAAGACTCTACCAGATAACAAAAGAAATGATTTTTCATTGGCATCGTGGAAGAGAAAGTAGCATTGTGGCCACATGGGTTACACAGGGTGGTAGCTACCAACTTTAAAACATGCCTTGCCACTCCAACTGTGAGTGTGACCACATCTCTGAGGTCTATTGCTTTTTTTTCCAAATCATATCTAGCTCATGTTGAAATCATCATTTAAATAATCATTGTAGCATTTTATGCATTTTGACCAAATGCCTTGTGGAACATTAAAGAAACTATGAAGCCATTAGAGTAATGTAATTACTTGGCCATTCATTTTTCACCAGCAAACCAATTATATATTCTGCAAATGCAACTTTGTCCTATAATTTGGTAGTGCCACCACTATGTATGCTCTTGCCCCCCACCCCATTCCTTTGCCACTCTATATCTACACACACACAGTCACATATCTCTATCCCTTCTGTCGCATATCTCTATCCCCTCTCCCTCCCGGAGGAATTTCCTGTCCTCCATCATTTAGATTTTCATTTATCATTGTAAGGTAACACTGTGGCAGCTGTTATTAAAATAGATTACCCCTGCTAAAATGGTGTAATGTGCACTGCAGTGAGCAATTCCACACAAACACACATATAACGTATAGATGCTCACCAATATAAATGTGTACATGCATGCAATTAAACATGCATACATTATTGTGCACATTTACAGATTACACACATCTTTTCCATAGTCTACAGCTTGGGTAAAGGCAGAACAAAAGTATGATGGATGGGACAGAGATGACAGTTAGATAAGGCCGTTTTATCAGTTTGTTTATGTTGACAGCAGCAGCGACGGGGTTGATGTTACTAATGGATCTGCCATAGCGATGCCATTCACAACAGTAGATTCCTTTTTTTGGTCTCTACTAGGGCTTCTCAGGAGGTTGCATTTAGAATTCCTCCTCTTGTTTCCATAGTGACACTTTTTCCTCCTTTGTAAAACTCACACACACAGTGTGTGTGTGTGTGTGTGTGTGTGAGAATGGGGGGGTGGGGGGTGGGGGGGTTGGCAGAGCAAGAGAGGGAGAGAGAGCCCGTCTGTGCTTTAAGTGAATTGCAATAAGGAACTTAATAGCTGTGTATATAATTAAGCACCACAATTTAACTGCACACTGCTATTATTTTCAATCTTGTACTGTAATCAAATCACTCCGTAAAAGCTGCACAATCATCAGCACTGGCACATTAGCTCAAACACAAACATCTTTTCCATGTACTTACCTCTTCATCCACAAAAGAAAAATCAAATCAAACACAAACCAAAAGACATTACAGCATGTTCTTAAAAAAATAGCTGCATAAAGATGAATGGTGTCTCTTAGCCTCTCAGAGGAGGTTGCAAAGCAATTATCCGGCTAAAAATGCATCTCATCTAGACACACTACCTGCACTTAATCAATTCCAGGGCAGAGGTGGGTGGTAGAGGAATGTAATCAGCTCAGCCATTACACAAAAAGTAGCAGCTCTAAGGACAGGCCTGCGGTCCATATTGCAGACTGACAGCATATAATTGGATACATTTGGTCTTTCTCTCATCATTAAGACCATTAGCTGCTATTACTCATTACTCTATATAGATCTCAAATGAGTTTTACCAGGTTGCGTCTACCTAGCACAAATTTGGCCCAACAGGTGATAAAGCTGTGGTGAATGAAAATGGGTCAGGATAATGTGAGTCATCCATGCAGGTGGTCTGCAATTAGATGAGCCATTATGAGCCCTTTTATGATTTGATTATTATTCACCCCACTGTGTCAGATTAGCACAACCCAGTTCCTCACCTGTTCACCAGAGGTCTCAATCACCAGGCGACCATACTTAATAATTAAATTACCATGAAGCTTATTAGGTCTTCATATAACTCTTTGTCTTTGACGTTTTTTTTACTTGTTAGTTAGATTATAATTGGATTGGATTATCCATGACTGTTAGTTTACATTAGACATTCATTTACCCTTGTGCATTACCCTTTGCTAAGTCTTGTTTCCCAGTTGTTTTCCTGTAAGCCTATTACGAACTCGACCTTACAATGTTTCTCTGGATTTTTGCCTTTGGATATTGAATTTTCCAATGGATTACAGTTGGATCACCTTGGACACTGGATAATGGATTACCTTTGGACACTGAATTATCCTTGGACATTAGATTACTCTTGGACTGCAGGTTGATCCACACCAACCTGTCAAACCTGTCTTGTATAGAATTATAACAGTGCATCAACACTTTACTGAAAATTGGCCCTTTGGAACAGACTACTGAGAATAGTGTATGTAGTGTATCTGAGAGATTTAAAAAAAATGAGAAGGGTGATAGGAAAGCATGTTAGGTGTCTAGTGCATAGATTACTTTTTACCCAGCTAAAGAGCCAGAGAGCAGGTGTGTTGTGCAGATTGGTGTCCAGCAGTTTGTGTGGGATGTATATGGGATTTCATTGTCTGTGTGATTGTATTATCCTGCAGAGATGAGAGAAATACAGAACTCAGGGACTCTGGGCATAATGTGAAGTGTGGAGAGAGAATCTCATTAGATCCATCATTTATATCAGACGCCATCTAAAATGAAGGTATTCAGTGAATCTTATAGCAAATCACACATTCTTTAGCAGGCTCCCTTTAGAGAGAGAGAGAGAGAGAGAGAGAGAGTGTGTGTGTGTGTCAGTGTGTCCTTGAATCGGTATTCCTTTCTTCACTTTTCTATTTTGTCTTCAATCAATTCTTGAGGTGTAACAGTAGCTATTTCTCTGTGTATAATTGGACTGGATGACAGCCACATTTGAAGTCAGCAGATGAAAGCGTCTCTTGACAATGGAGTGTCTGGCCTGTGACATGACTTGAATGAGGAAGAGACTACACACACACATACACTCTGTGTCTCATCTTGACAGACATGGAATAAGGTAAATGTTGGATACTATTGCATCTCATTTCTCATATTACATGGCTTTGTCAATTAAGCTCTGTAGTGAACTCACAGGTGAAATTACAGAAAGTTTTTTAAACTTTCAAATGTTCCAGTTATCAGCACAGAATACACACCCAGTGGCCATTTTATTAGATACATTGCCATAGGTTTACTTTTACTGACTGAAATTAGCACAGTTTTTCAGCCCCCTGTCCATCAGGGGAAGCTACCACCATAGGACCACTAGTGACCAGATCTTATTTGTGTGGTGGATCATTCTCAGTACAGCAGTGACATGGGCATGGGTGTGTCTGGGGGGTTGCTACAAGTGTATCAAGTGCAGCAGCAAATGCTGAGATTTTTAAAGGCCTCAACAATACTGATGGATTGAAGACAATCTGCCAAGCAAAAATACCCAACCAGCAGCATCTTGTGGCCACAAACTGACACTGATGATTAACTAGAGGAAGATTAATACAAATTGTAAATGGAAACAAATGATCTATTGTTTTTAATTATACACATACAAAGATGATATATCTGTTTACTGTTTGCAAGAATTAAATACAGAGATACACAAAACTGTTTATCAGATTAAAAACAGCCCGAAAAGCACATTCAGGATCCTATCTGGACCATCCACACTCTCTGTGTCTCTCTTGTTCACACACTCTTCCACTTTTGAGCAAAACAACTCTCTCATCTTCAAGAGCAGGGAAGCTTTCCAAAAGACCAAAAACAGTTTTGTGTATCTCCGTATTTGCTGTTCGCTTTGTCACTAAGGTAACCAGCATTACCCAAACATCCCCACTCCACTGCCAACCACTTGCATTAAAAGCATAATTTCCCCACATGGATGAGGATGCGCACACACACACACACACACACACACACACACACACACACACACACATACTCAAAGCATCTCCATCCCCACAAGCCATGCTAGAGGTAAACATCCTCAGTAATTTATACATTCACACAGTGCAGTAAGGAGAATGAGAGACATTAACACAGCTAAGTAACCACCTAGATCTGCAGTTCCACTGAAGTGCCACGTCTCAGCAAAACCACAATGCTTGAGCAATCAATATCTTTATAAAATAAAGATATTGATTGGACTATTGGATTTTATATCCAACTTATTGCCACAGCATACTAAGGGGCATGTCAATATATCAGATATGTGTGAGGTGTGCTGTGTTCAAAGGCAATATTTTAAAATGACAGTTTCTGATGAATGAATACAATAGGGTTATATAAATGTTCTTATATAATACATTAACAATGAATATTTCATTTCTATTCTAATTCCTAGTTCATTATAGCCAGCATTCATCACTGAATATGTAAGCAATACAACTCAATGGGTTGTGCTGGTAGCGAAATGTAATCTTCGTTGGGGTTGTGTGATATGGCCCAACATGAAGTGATCTTACTGTTGCCAGCTGAAAGGTCATTATTTTCATATAATTGCATGTCTTGATGTATTTTTTTCCTCTTATACCACAGCAATTTGCCAACTATTACACATTTCTATTTATTTAAAAAAGACATCATACTTTTTATACATTTATATAGTTACATTTAATGTTATGGAAAGTCCACAAAAGAAGATAGTTTCTGTTATCACTTACAGTGGTTTCAGAAAGTATTCAGACCCCTTTACTTGTTGCACACTTTATTGTGCTCTGGATTTGATTTTGAATGGATATAATTGACATTTTTACCCATTGATCTACACTTAAATGCCAAAGTGAAAACATGTTTTTAGAGATTTTAAAATTAATAAAAAAAATCAAAAACTGAAATCTCTTATTCACAAAAGTATTCAGACCTTTTGCTGTGGCACTCCAAATTGTGGTCAGGTGCATCCTGATTGCTTTAATGATCCATGAAATGTGTCTAGAACTCAATTGGAGCTCACCTGTTGCAATTTGGATTGATTGCACATTGTTTGGAAACGCATAGACCAGGGTTTATAAGGGCCAACAATTTACACTGCATTGTCGGACAAAAACCCAGCCATGTAGTCCATGAAACTGTCTGTGGATCTCCACAATCAAATTGTGGCAAGACATTGGTCAGGGCAAGGATATAAAACAATTTCTAAAGCTTTGAGTGTTTCCAGGGCCACAGTGGCCTCAATAATTGTGAAATGGAAGAAGAATTGTGAAATGGAAGAACCTTGAACCTTCCTAGAGCTGGCCGTCTGGACAAATTGGGCATCCAGGAAAGAAGGGCCTTGGTCAGAGAATTAAGAAAGAACCCAACAGTCACTCTAAAAGAGCTCCTGTGCAAAGATGGGAGAACCTGTTGGATGGACAACCATCTCTGCAGCACTCCATAAATCAGGAATTCATGGTAGAGTGGCAAGACAGAAGCCACTTTTGAGTAAAGCATATGATACTGTAAAGGACTCTGGCAACATGTGGAAAAAGATTCACTGGACTGATGAAATAAAAATTGACCTCTATGGGCAGAACAACAAGCGCTGTGTCTGGTGAAAAACAGGCACTGCACATCACCTCGCTAATACCATCCTTAGGGTGAAACATGATGGTGGCAGCATCATGCTATGAGGTGCTTCTCAGCTGCAGGGACAAGGAAACTGCTAACAATTGAGGAACAGAAGAATACAGCCAAATACATGAACATCCTTGAAGAAAACCTCCACCAGAGCGCAAACAAACTCAGATAATTCACCTTTCAACAGGGCAATGACTCTAAGCATACAGCCAAAACAACACTAGAGTGGCTCCAGGCAAGTCTCTGAATGTCCTTGAGTTGCCCAGCCAAAGCCCCAACTTTAAACCCCAAAGAACATCTGTGGAGAGACCTGAAGATGGCAGTTCACAGACGCTCTCCATCCAATCTGACAGAGCTTGAGAGGATCTACCATGAAGAATGGGATAAACTGCCCAAATTCAGGTGTACAATGCTTGTAGAGATGTATCCAAGAAGATTTGTAGCTGTAATTGCTGCCAGAGGGGCCTCTACAAAGCAATGAATAAAGGATCTGAATACTTTTGTGAATAAGATATTTAAGTTTTGGATTTTTAATTAATTTTAGAAAATTTCTGAAAACTTGTTTTCACATCATTGTTATGGGTGTTTAGGTGTAGATTGATGGGTAAAAATGTCAATTATATCCATTCAAATCCACAACACAATAAAGTATGCAACAAGTAAGTGGGTCTGAATACTTTCCGAATCCACTGTACATTAGTTGTTCCCTCACCATTCTCTCTTTTCCCTCAAAGTTAATAATTTAAAAAATGCACCTCGTTATGTTACTGAGAAACCATAAAGCCATATGTCCTAAAGACTTTCCCATGACAGAAAACAAAGAAATATCTTACCTCTATTACAAATGGTTGACACTGGAGACTCTGTCCAAAAATGATGTACTCCTCAAAGAAAACTTCACCATATCAATGAAACACATGTTTATGTGAAGCTTCCCCCATACAAATCCCTGTGTAAGTGTTTAATATAAACCCGTGATTTGCCTTGTAGCCGACACTATAGTCAGAGCCATTATAGAAAATTAATCAATACTTTTTGACCAATCAGAATAGAATTCAAAGGCACTATGGTATAATTTGATATAATGAATGTGTTCATAGAGAGGCCAGCAGTTAAATAGTGTTACCATGTGCTCTTCAGTCAGTTGTTGTACTAATAACACACTAAGCTTACATTTCACTGATTTAATAATTAGTTATAGCAGTAGGTGGAATTATTGGCTTGGGCAAATTCCTGGCTCAGTTCATGTTTTCATTTGAAAATGTCCATTTACAGTACTATTTTATAAGGCACTAAAAGCCACCTATGGTATAAATGACAATTATTCTGTGGTGTAACTGTATTGTAGTACCTCTATTTGAGTCAGATTTTCAAGACAGAAGCACTCACTGAGGATTAGCTGATTTACTTTAGTAAGATTTCCCACCTAATACTACCAAAGGGAATGAGGGAGAGAGAGAGAGAGACCCTGAATTATTAGGGGTGCTGTGCAGTCTGAATCTTGGATGGCCCTTTGCTCTTTGTTTGGTGTGTGAGCAGGAGGATGTGCATGAACAGCCAGCATGGAGAGAAGTGATCAGAGAGCCCGGAGGAGCAGAGGCTGACCATGGCACCAGCCCGATGAAGCCTGATGGTGATGGATGTGGTAATAAAAGGCTGGTTGTTCTGCCGGCTGCCTCGGATGAACGTGTTATGAATCACCCATGTGAGACCGCTCAGAGTGGGAGGATTGGGCAAAGGTGAATGACATGTCCATACATGCATGTACATACAGTATATACTCACATGTGCACACACACACAGATACAGACCTCAGATGTGAGTTCACCTAAGCACAGAGCAAATAAAGCAAACAGGTTCAAATGTGGATTGACATCAGCCCCAACACACTCATCAATTATTCAGGTTAACTAAGACTGGAGGGCTTTAAGGAGAACAAAGCAACTGCTTATGATTGACAGGCTGTTTGCTTTGACTTTGAGATTAATCATGTTTGACAAAAAAAAACTTATGGTATGTGCGAGCATAAACAGAACATCTGTATGATCTCTACTGCATATGAAATCCAACATTATTTTAAATCATGTTGTGATAGTACAGGTGGTATAGGTTACCATTACTTTAAGCTGTACAGATTAAAAGATGAATTTCTCTGCATGCATGCCCTCTTAAATACACTGAAAGACTGAGAAAATTATATTTCTACATTGTTTTTGGTCAACTAATATAGACTAAGAGCAATACTCATAACAAGTTCATTTTAAAAATTGTTCTAGTGGTTTCCCTAAACCAAGTCCCTGCACTGCTGCTACAGTGTTATACAACCTTTAATATGAGCATGTCTGAAAATTCAGTGTTGTAAGAGCTCATATGAGAATTTGAGCAGTAGCCAGGTAAGATTGCATTTTTCTGTTGTGAAGAAGAAATCACAAGGACCCAGTGGTTGATGTAATGTTATCAGAGAACTTGAGCTTGTAATTACTCCAAGATTCTTAGCAGTGATTGCTGAATGGACTGTGAGCCTGTACTTGGTGATAGAGAGGTCCAGCATAGGGGAGTTCTTACTTAGTTTGTGGATCAGTTCTGTTTTGTGGAGATTGACTTAAGAAGTTGGAGGAAGAGAGACTGGGGAGGTCCGGAAGTATTTGGATAATGACAGTGTTTTTGTGATTTTGCCTTTATGCACAACCACAATGGATTTGAAATAAAACAATCAAGATGTGATCGAAGTGTGGACTTTCACTTATTTTAAGAGTTCCACAAAAATATGGCATTTACCATTTAGAAATTACAACCATTTTAAGCAAAGTACTTCCATTTTCAGGGGCTCAAAGGTATTTGGACAATTGACTGACAAGAAGTTATTTTACCAAGTGCAGTCCATTCCCTTGTTACTTCAAGACAAATGAAGCAGATAAAAGGTCTGGAGTTGATATCAGGTATTGAGTTGGCATTTGGAAGCTGTTCGACTGGAGCTACCAATATGAAGTCCAAGGGGATCTCAATGCAAGTGAAGGAGGCCATCATTAGGCTGAAAAAACAACATAAATCTATGAGAGGTAGCAATAACATTAGATGTGGCCAAATCAACAGTTGGGTACATTCTTAAAAAGAAAGAAAGCACTGGTGAGCTCAACAACATCGAAAGGCCAGGAAGACCTTCCTTGGTGAAGAAAAACCCCTTCACAACATCAACAGAGGTCAAAAACACTCTGGAGAAGGTAGGTGTATCATTGTCAAAATCTACAATCAAGAGACGCCTTCATGAATGTAAATAGAGAGGGTTTACAACAAGGTGCAAACCACTGGTAACAAGACCCTCAAACAAGCAGCAACCGAAGGTGGCTGCAGTGAAGGCCTGGCAAAGCATCTCCAGGGAGGAAACTCAGAATTTGAGTTTTGAGAACAGTCCTCCAGACTTCAGGCAGTCATTGACTGCAAAGGATTTTCATCCAAGTATATGATTATATTTACAATTATGTCACTTTGTCCAAATAACTCTGAGCCCCTGAAAATGGAGGTGAAAATGGCTGTAATTCCTAAATTGTAAATGCCATATTTTTGTGGAACCTTTTAAAATAAAGCTGAAAGTCTACACTTCGATCACATCTTGATTGTTTTATTTCAAATCCATTGTGGTGGTGTATAAAGGCAAAATCACAAAAACCCTGTCATTGTCCAAATACTTCTGGACCTGACTGTATATGTGCTTGTTTACTGTATGTTATGCATTCTCTGTTGCCTGATCGCCTAAGAGCAGAAATGTGGTGTAATATATTTCTCAGGAGGTCTCATATTTCTCAGGTTGAGATCAGGTGACTGACTTGGCCATTGAAGAATATTCCATTTCTTTGCCTTCAAAAAGTCTTGAGTTGCTTTCGCAGTATGTTTAGGGTCATTATCCACCTGCACTGTGAAGCAGCGTCCTATCAGTTTTGTAGCATTTGGCTGAATGTGAGCAGAGAGTATAGCCCTATACACCTCAGAATTCATCTTGCTACTTCTGTTAGCAGGCACATCATCAATAAACACCAGTGAGCCCGTTCCACTGGCAGCCATACATGCCCATGCCATAACACTGCTTCCACCATGTTTGACACATGATGTGGTATACTTTGAATCATGAGCTTTTCCTTTCTTTCACCATACTTTTCTCTTCCCATCATTTTGGTACAAGTTAATCTTGGTTTCATCAGTGCAAAGAATCTTATTCCAGAACATGGGAGGCTTTTTTAGATGTTTTCTAGCAAAGTCTAATCTGGCTTTCCTGTTCTTGAATGTTACCAGTGGTTTGCACCTTGTTGTAAACCCTCTGTATTTACATTCATGAAGGAGTCTCTTGATTGTAGATTTTGACTGATATTAATTTTTGATTGATATAAAACATTGATGGTTTTTAATGATACGCCTACCTTCTCCAGAGTATTCTTGACTTCTGTTGATGTTGTGAAGGGGTTTTTCTTCACCAAGGAAAGGATTCTGCGATCATCCACTTTAGTTGTCTTCCGTGGTCTTCCAGGCCTTTCGATGTTGTTGAGCTCACCAGTGCTTTCTTTCTTTTTAAGAATGTACCCAACTGTTGATTTGGCCACACCTA
>CM040983.1:12515106-12528598 GCA_022985145.1 Pangasius djambal
GCCTCCTTCACTTGCATTGAGATCTCCTTGAACTTCAAATTGGTAGCTCCAGTCAAACAGCTGCCAAATGCCAACTCAACTCCAGACCATTTATCTGCTTCATTTGTCTCGAAGTAACGAGGGAATGGACCGCACCTGGTCAATTAACTTCTTGTCAATCAATTGTCCAAATACCTTTGAGCCCCTGAAAATGGAGGTACTTTGTTGAAAATAGCTGTAATTCCTAAATGGTAAATGCCATATTTTTGTGGAACCTCTTAAAATAAAGCTGAAAGTCTACACTTCGATCACACCTTGATTGTTTTATTTTAAATCCATTGTGGTGGTATATAAAGGCAAAATCACAAAAACTCTGTCATTGTCCAAATACTTCTGGACCTGACTGTACACTTGTGATTATTTGTTTCACGGTCTGAAGTGGAAGTGCATCAGGAAATCTGTGCAAGCATTTCTTCCGCACCGTATCACCCAGCCTCTCCAAATTAAATTTAATATTTTCATACTTATACTCCCACACTCATACAATTTTAGAGACAAAGGCAATGAAATATTTAGGACCATCTACAAAATACAATTGCAAGTGTACAACGCAACAAATATGTTTGACAAATTAACCTGACTGTAATAATGGTCCCCAAAGTAAACATAAGGCAACAGGTATTAAATAACAGGTAACATATAAGTATAATATTATACATAAATATCCACAAAGGGACCTGAGACAAAAAAAAGAATGATCTTTTTTAATACTAAGTCATATATATAGCTGCAAGCATTAGTTGAAGTATCAAATATATGCTCATATGTGGACAGTATTGTATATTGTTACCAAATAACATGATTAAAATGTAAAAATTAACTAAAGAAAGGAGGAAAATCAGTACATAGTTACGGATCAATAATAATGTAGTCTATGTAGTCTATGAAGTGATACAGCAGTGCATGATTTTCTCACATGCAATCAGCAGTGTTCATTATAATGAACAGGAGAAAGAATAACAATCAGCAAAGCTAA
Source organism: Pangasius djambal (assembly GCA_022985145.1). Classification (NCBI taxonomy): domain Eukaryota; kingdom Metazoa; phylum Chordata; class Actinopteri; order Siluriformes; family Pangasiidae; genus Pangasius; species Pangasius djambal. Next base: position 12,516,122 of record CM040983.1, read on the forward strand.
AACCTAGTGGCATGAATTCTAATTTAAGTGAACCAACACTACTTAGGCAAACCACAAAAAAAAAAAAAAAAAAACATTTTAAATAAATAAATAAACCTCCACTTTGTTATTTTGGTGCAGCTTTCAAAAGTGCAGCTGTATAAGCAACAGAAACAGGATGCCATGCAAAACCCTTTACTATTCTCCAAACCACCATTAGCTTTTTCTACTCAAATGATACCCCAGACTTTTCATTCAGCAGAGTCACTAATAATACACCTAATTTAAATATGCTAAAATAAGGGTAAAATAAGTTTTTGAATAGAAATATCAAAGCCACATCAAATGTAGCTAGGTTAGTTAATCAGTGGGTAATACTAAAATTAACTAACCGTTAATTAATTCTAGGGGAAAAGGGTACTGTTTTCACAATATTTTATGAAAAGATTTAATATTCAGTTGAGTGCAAATGTTTGCATCCCCCACAGTGTTTAGGTGAGAAAATGTACCTTAATCAAATCAAAGAATTTCAAGAAGCTAAAAATGAAATATGCTTTAACAAGATAACAATCCAAAACATGCATATAAAATAAGAAGTCAAAGTTTTGTCATGCTTCTTGTTCTCTAGACCTGTTTGAGTTATAGAAGATACACTACCAGTTAAAAGCATGGACACACTAGATATATTTCCACTGTCTTAAAGATGGTTGAAATTTGTTTCTAAGACAAATATTGTTGTTGTTGTTCTTTCAGCACAGTCACCACAGCAGATCATTGGTCTGCATGTTTGATTTGGCACAGGTTTTTACAATGGATGCCATTCCTGACACAACCCTCCCATTTTATCCAGGCTTGGGACTGGCACTGAGAGTACACTCCCAGTGGTTGGGTTGGTTCGTTCCCTGCCCAGGAATCAAACCCAGGCCACAGCAGTAAGAGCAAGGTATTCTTAGCCACTAGACCACCAGGGACCTCTTTCTAAAACAAATGTAAGCAATGAAAATAATGCCCATGTAGAAATTTATTTCTGAATCAAAATGTATTTTGTACTAAAAATTAAATAATTTCCTCAAACAAGTAGTTTTCATTTAGGACTTAGGAGAAGCAGTGAGGACTTCAGCCTCTTTGAGAACTTTATGAAAAGCTTTCTGGGTGAAACTTCCTCATGAACTCCCTCATGACTTCATCATGATTCTCATGAATTGAAAATAAAAAATACTTTTGATTTGTTTTCCTTGGTTGCTTTGATTTGATTCTAAAATAATAGGAATTGAAAATGAAGAAAACACTTGTATGAGTCGGGGAGTCCAAACTTCTGCACTGGTAGCATATGTCAGTGTAGACAGAGTTAGCCATTCATTCAGTCAGGGACAACTGACCTGACAACCAAACAAGTCTATGTTTTGGGGTTGTGACAGGGCACTTATGCTGTGAATTACCAAAAGACGTGATGTTAGGATACATCATGAATGTTTCATAACTTTTCTATTTTTTGATACAAGCTGCATTTGCTTCTGCTAAAAAGTAATCCTTGTATATGAGTAGTTCTATAGGTAGTCTTGTGTTATCGATTTTTACAGCATTATTTGAAGCTTCCAGACATCTCATTACTGCCAAGCGTAAAGTTTGTGTCTACCTTTAGCTGCATGAATGGAAGCAAAAGTATGGCTCATTTGGGACTGAATATTCACTAACAAGTTCAGGACCCAGATGAGACCAGGCAGAGTTCAGTCTGCAAAATAACATAGAAAATATGTGTGTGTGTGTGTGTGTGTGAGAGAGAGAGAGAGAGAGAGAGAGAGAGAGAGAGAGAGAGAGAGAGAGAGAGAGAGAAATTGTTGAGGGTGCTTTGGCATTTCTGTACATGGCTACTGTGAATCTGGCTGTTATCAGTTTTTGAACATTGGCCATTTCTAGCCTCTCTCTGCCCACCAGAGGCCCTGAAAATGGGGATTGGTTTCAGGGTGAATGTGTGTGTGTGTGTGTGTGTGTGTGTGTGTGTGTGTGTGTGTGTGTGTGAGAGAGAGAGAGAGAGAGAGAGAGAGAGAGAGAGAGAGAGAGAATGGTTTTTATCAAACCTGCAGGCTCTTTATGTCATTCCCAGATTACAGTGCTGGGGAGAGTGTGATTGACAGAGTCTGGCCTAAGCTGGCCGTGTGGAAAGGGGGTGGAGGGGCCGACAGGGATTTGCACTGACTGCTCAAGCTTCTATTACCCTCACTGTTCTGTCACACCAGGAACGGAGCATGTGGCACACTGAAAAAAAGCCTCAGTCTGCATAATTTAATATATTCTCTATCTTCGGCTTTCTTTCTCCTCCTCTCTCACTGACAAAAGGGGGTCGCTTTTGTTCCAGATAAGGGTTAATGAGTTTTTGAGCAAATGCTGCTGGGGAACTGTACAAAACTCTAAAACTCCACTGGTTATTAAACACAACAGAAATAACTCAAAAAGAAAAGAAAATAAACTTACGCCAACACAACTTATCTACAAGTGTTCACAACAATTTCAGTAGTTGTCTATCATGTAAGGAGTCAAACATACATTACAGTGCAAGTATTAGAATGTTAGTTTGGGTGTAATTTCCTGATATTTAGGATGGAAGACCACCCAATTTATATGTGAACAAAAGTATTGGAACAGATAGCCTTAAAGTAAATTACACTTAATATTTGGTTGCATATTCCTTGCTTGCAATAACTGCATCAAGTTGGTGACCACTGGATCATGAGCAGATCCTTTCTTTCTCCACACTTGCATCTTGTGATATGGCCTCTACATTTTTTCTCTCAAAGTCTTTTTCAAATGGTGGATTGTGAGACGTTCACCCCTGCCCTGTGGAGGTTGTTGGTGATGTCACTGACTGTGGTTTCTGTGTTTTTCTTCACAGCTCTCACAATATTTCTGTCATCAACTGCTGTTGTTTTCTTTGACCGACCTGTTCAGTGTCTGGTTGTTAGTACACCAGTGGTTTCTTTCTTTTTCAGGACATTCCAAATTGTTGTACTGGCAATGCCCAGTGAAAATTTTTATCAATTTTCCCTCTTTTCTTAGTTTCAAAATAGCTTGCTTTTCTCCCATTGATAGCTCTCTGGTCTTCATATAGGTTTATCCTTTTTAACAACAAATGCAGTCTTCACAGGTGAAACCCAGGGCTTAAACCAAGAGTAGACATTCATAGCTATTAACTGTTTAAACAATCACTCTAACAGGGCCCACCTGGGCAACAAGAGATACCTGTCAGTCACATGTTCCAGTATTTTTGATCACTTGAAAAATGGGTGGGTTCAAACAAAAGGTGCCATGTTCTTGTTTAACACATCTAGATGTAAATATCAGGAAATGAAAGCTTAAATTCTGATCTATCATTTCATATTCAACTTTTGATCTCAAACTCAAATGTCTTCAGTGTATAGCAAAAACAAAAGAAATGGCCTTGCTGTTCCAATACGTTCAGAGGGGACTGTAAGTACAGGCAAAAAAGAAATTCCTCTATGGTTCACTGAATAACATTCACACAGTTTGACCATGTCAAGCTAGGATGCCCTGAATATTTCACTCTTAAATCATCCATGGGCTTACAGACAAACTTTTGTTCACAAACTACAACCAGACTTCAAACACTAAAGCAAAATGCTGCTTATTACATTTAGATTTTACTCTGGATCAGGTATGCTCATTTTATATTTTCTGTAACAGTTGGTGACACACCATTTAAAGCTGCACTATGAAACTATTTCTGAAATATAATACTGAGAGGCAGTTACTCTAACTCAGCAAAATAACATGACACAAAATGGTGACCCCATTCATCATTCCAACCTTAATAAAACAAATGTATGTCCCAGTATACTAACATTTACTACAGTCCTCCTTAAATTGGTTCCAACTGAAGTAGAGATTTTCTGATAACTGCAAATGATTTATCATACAGAATAAAATGTGACTTATTAAATGTTAAACCTAATTTGGAACATTGCCTTACCAACATGCATAAAGATGGATTTTGAAGCAAAATCATGTAGTAAATTTCATTTTATATGGTAAATGTAATTACGCCTCCAACCTTTGAAGGATGATACAGTACCATAGATTAAATCAGGGAATATCCATGAGTGTGTGGAGATTTAATTTCATAAAAGAGATAGACGATGAGGGACTGTGTGGTTATAATGGAAGAAGTGCGCTCTCTAGTGGACTGCAATGAAAATTCAGGTTTATGCCTGAACTTAAAAAAACAAATAAATAAAAAATCACATTAAGAAGCATCTCCTCTCACAAACTAATTTCTCAGAATGATTTAATAACCCTTAACCTTAACTCACACACAAAGATGTTTGATGTGCATAATTAAATTTGCTTACTGATTTCCTGCGTACTCTTCAAATCAATTGAAAGACAGAAAAGACACTATAAGGACAGATTTACCAACCAAATCATGTCCACGTTATAAATTAAATGAGAGAATAGTAAGAAAAGGAAAAAGGAGTCACCACACTCAGCAGTCAATTGGAGAAGAGGGAGTTATTTCAGGTCTATTAAAGTGACATTTATTAACAAAAAAAAAAAAAAAAAAACACCTAAAGCACAATTTACAAAATATGCATCTTTCTGTATCACAACTGTACAATGGTTGTTAAAATACACTCCAGGTATACATGAAGTATTTTAAGAACTTTCTCCATTGGCACACCACAAACAGAAGAGAAAGACAATAAGAGTGAGATGGGGAGAGACACAAAAATGACTGCTAATTTGAATACAGTGAGAAATCATGTTACCCTACCTAAATGGGACAGAGGTAACAGAACAGCTTAAAACAGTCTTTACCTGGATTAACATTGCATAATAACAGTTATCCTGATTTTGTTTATTTTATGTGCGTTTGCCTCCTTGAAGATGCAGCATTAGCAATAGATCAGGCCATTTCATTCATGTAATATGATGGAATAAATGAAAAAGCACTGATTAAGGATCTGTGATACAAGGGGAAAAAAGATTAACAAAAAAAGGCAACATTGTTTTTAACAGCTCTCCGAAATAACATTTTTATTGTCAGCATTCTCCTTTTGGCCCATTGGGCCATTTCTACATCAGCCTTTTGGGTTTAAATGAACAAGAAAAGGCAGATGTGTGCAAGTGTTAGATTCATTCATAGCTCTGCTCACAATCCTATAGCCATGCAGCTGACAGTGAAGTGAGCAGCTGGGGTTGTCAGTTGTCTCCTTGCAAAGCCATTTATGCAGCTATTTGAGACACGAGTCATTTGTTGGCCTTGTTTTTTCTGATCAGTAGATATTGAATTATTATTAGTGGTTGGTTACATTTTCATAAAAAGGCATTTGGCTGGGTATAACAGGGGAAATCATGTACTGCAGAACAGAGTTCTCCTTAAAAATCCTCTGCTGGATGTTCAAACATTACAACTTCTTACAAAATCAATAACCACAAACTGTAATTAAAAGACTGGGAAACCTACCATCTAAACTGATTTTTACTCTACTGTAGCATTTAGTCTTTAAATCCAGCTATTATCATTAATCTCTAAGCTAATTCAATGTGGACAATCATTAAATTAATTTGAACACTGTGAAAGAAGCACACTTCCAGAGAAGGAAAAAAAAAAACAAAAAAAAAAACAAAACACTCAACTGGGTAAGAATTTCCCACCTGGAAAACAGGGCATGTTTTAACGCAGTATAACATTTCATTGCCTTTCCAGGAAATTACACAAAGAATAGCATGCAAATGAAAACTGATCAGGGTTAAGAGCTTACCATCCACACACACTATCAAAGGCTTAAAATTGGACTACAATGGACGTTCACATGCAGGTTAATATAAGTCTGACATCCCAGACATTCCATCTGTTACACAGTGGTGGAGATATCAAAATATCACCCCAAATAGTGTTGGTCCTACATAAGGATATTACATACGGATATATACTGTTCATTACATCATATAACCAAATCAGATTTAAGAATTATGGGGTCAATTCTGTACAATATTAAAAGAAATAAGTTGAATATGGAACAGGAACTAACTTATATGCAAAGTTCACTGTGCTATTAGTATCATGTGTGGCAAACTGCAATATTCATCTGCATGTCCTTTAATTTATACTGCACAAAACACTCCTCCACAGATCTAGTCATAACTCATATTAAAACATTAATCCTTAGGATTCTGAAGCACAGAATGCTAGTAGCCTCTATTCTCTTTCCATCTGCTAAACGACAAGCTCTAGGTGAATATTGGGGAAAATACCCAGAGAATAAAGCTAATGGCAATACAATTTCATCGTTGGCTGTAATTCATTATTACAAAGTAATTTAGGACCAACACATTGGGGCATCTGGCACTAGACAAGAAAGAGCTTATTTGTTTGTAAGATAGCAAATGAAGGAAAATAGGGATCCATTCTGTACTCTGAAGAGGCTAATAATTTAGTGTAATGTACAAAATGCAGTTCTTTAATATTTCAGCTGTTCAGCGTCGATACTGAAATGGAGGCATTATTCACATTAGTATACACTTTGTCTTGGACTTCTTCTTTTTCTTTTTGCCCTCCTTGCTCATCTTCTCCTTGTGCTTTCGGATTTCCCGGACTAAAGTATAAAAGGCATCATCAACCCCCTTTAAGAAAAAAACAAAACAGAAAAGATTTTTAAATCTTTAAATGCATATTTAAAAATAATAATGATGACAATACAAAATAATGTACTGTTAGCACCAAGTGACTGAAAGAAGAAAAAAAATCAACATTGCAGGAGCCATGCCTTTCAGCTCCAGATAGAAGTTGCCCATGTTGACCAAATTTCCAACAGAAATCCTAAGATTAACTGCTAATATAAAGAGAAGGTGGGAACTCACTCCCCAGCATACCACCACTGATTGGTTAAAGAGAAAAGTGACCCATTAGACGGAGACCAGAGAAGCTCACAGCAGGCCGAGAGAGGGCCAGAGCTCAGCCCGAACTTACCCCACTCACATCACAATACATTTTTTAAGCTTGATGCAGCTCGGCGTCTTTTCTTCTTTGCTGAGTTTTTTCAGTCGGTATTGCCTTATCTCCCGGACCAGAGTGTAAAAGGCATCCTCCACTCTCTGCAGTGCAAAACACAACTCCCTTCAACATCAGGGGACGCACAAGGGCCGATACAGAGAAGTGCAAAGGAATAGGGAGTGTGGATAATTTAGGCTCTAGTATACCACTGGGTGTCACTAAAGTCAAATTCACACCAGACCACAAGCATCACATCCACAGCACACACATTCCATCTGTGCTACCTGCATGACAGCTATTGACTAATGTACAACAAATGAGTGTCAATGAAACACGGAGGAAAGGAACAGCTGTAATTACAACACAGCTCATTAAAAACGTTGTAGAAGAGCGATACAGTAAATATATAGCCTATGCATTTTTTTTTTCTTGTTGAATCATTCAACTCTTAGCTATGAAACGACATGTTTCTTATTGTTCACAGCATATAGAAAGTGAAAGCATGTCTATGCTTACATTTACACACTCAAGTGGAAATAACTAGAGATAGCACATAAACAAATGCTTGGGTTTGTGTTTTACGCATATCTAAGTGAGACACTCACAAAAGTGGAAGTGGATCTGTTGCTTCAAAAAGGCATCCAGTGTGAATTTGCCTAAGTGTTAAATACCACTACCATTTGACAAGCCAATTAAAGCAATTAATAGCTATTTAAAAGCACTGAGTACTCTGCTTGAGTACTTAAGCAGAATTCAGCTCGCTAATGTAGAATTCAGAGAACTGAATAATTACCCCTGAGACCATTTTGATGCAGAAGATTAAGATTAAGATTTATGCAACCCAACACAGATCAATATCCAATTATGATAAATCATCAGTTCAGCTTATAGCTCAAGAAACAGCATGGTGCAATTTTGAATGCAATTTAAGACTGTTGTGATGCCAGACAGCGCATGCAGTGATGACCAGAAGCAGAAAGGTTGAATGAACAAGAAATGAACACCATAGAAACCCCAAGCAGACCCGATTAACACCTCCCCCGGCCACAGCTATCCAGCACTGACATTTACAAGGATGACACAAGTGCTGCCCTTTTCTACTGAAACAAACAAACTCCACAGGGCTATCTTGCCTAAAGACATTCAGAATATGCATTGTCCGATTCCACTAATCACTTCCTTGAACAAAAACCTAATTAGTGAAATCCATTGTTGTGTTCAAGACCGAAACATAAATGGAGACAGTCTTTGGTTAGCAACTGGCTATTTCACAGTATATGAAGTAAAAATTGGTAGCTAACTTTTCGATTTGATTTTTTTTTTTTTTTAATTGATTTGTGTATGTACCTTGACATGTAACTCACAGGTTTTATCTACATACACACACAGAGAGTCACTGATCGTGACGTACATACTTCCAACGTGTCACTGATCATGACCTACAAACTAAGGAATGTGTGACAGAGACTGTAGTGATGCCACCATGATATTACGGCCCTCAAAGAGAGATAATCACTCATAAATCACTAATAAAACTATGTGAAGGAGTTCGTGAACAAAGGCGTGAAAATCTCACTGCATTAACAAACTGACAGTCAGCACGGACATTTGCATGTTGTATTTATTTATATATATATATATATATATATATATATATATATATATATATATATATATATATATATATATATATTACATTAATTCAGTGAAATAAATGCTCGATGTGCACATGACTCGAAATTGCAGCTCCAGTAGCACCTCGTCCATAAGGGCAAGTGGGGCAGAGCCCCATCATTTATATCAGCTGTTCAACTAATATTAATCTTCATAATGTCCTGATTCAAAACTCCATACACTAATTACCGCTTTTAAGCAACTGATGATTTAAAAAAATGTTATTTGACATATATAAGCTGAATTTCCATTGATTTGCTTGTGTTTCTAGGTGTTTGGGTTAGCTTTGGGTGTTTTGTGTGGTTTTTGAGATGTATGATATGTTGTTGTTGTCTGCCTCACCAAAACCTATGGTCATAAGCCGCTGCTGTGCAGCTCCATAGTAAAGTCAGTAATTGCCAATTAAGATGCAATTCTCTCTTTTTGCTTTAATAAAGTCAACCTCTTTCTACATTTTGAAGTACTACAACAATTAGCTTATTTGTCTTACATGTATAAATGGAAATTTGGGTAGATGTGCCATTATAAATAATAAACAGCATTTGGAAGAGGAAAGATCTGTCAAATGAATGACAATGTATTTTAATAATACATATAGAATGACAAAAATATAAACAAATGTTTATATCCTGCACAGTAGTAAACAAATCACCAACATTTTAAGATGAAAATTTTAGAATAAGATTTTTTTTTAAATATATTTTAAAATAAGAAATAATTCAAAGGATGAGACATGTATGGTAATAGATCACCTGTATGAATTTGTTACAATTATGAATGGCATGTGCACTTTTTAAACTGTTTTCTGCAGTACATGTTTATATATCAGTCCCCAGTATACTTTGTAGCCCTCATCTGATATAAAAAAAAAATGCATAGAAAGATGAGTCATGGCCATCAGTCATGACCATCTTTCTCATCAGATAAGAAGTCAATAATTCTGTGATATTGCACCTAGTTATTTAACAGTACAGGCAGGAAAACCAAGAACAAAGACATGCATGATGCAAATATCATTACAGTCTATAAAGTAATAAATTAAATAAAACTAAACAATGTACAAATACTGCTTTTGAAAAATGTACATCTGCTCCTGACTGTGCTTTTTCAAAACCAAACCATTTCTGGGCTCGGATATATAACCATGTAGGCACGTTAAAAACAGGCTTAGATTATCTATGCCACTTCTGGCATGCATGTTAGGAATCACAGATCGCAAAATTGCTGTTAAAATGTGTACATCATCAGGTATACTGTTGACTTTGCACATGAGCACCATGTGTGACTGCCACAGGATTTTCCAAATTGCACACACTGCTAAGTAATGAACTGAACCAAAAAATGTGCTTCTATACTATTCATCAAATTCACCAAGGCATGATTAAAGTAGAGTTTCATTTATGAAGGAATTCAACACTCATATCAGAGTTCATTGACACTAGATTTCATATTTAAACCCCATGGCAGTAAAGTCATATGTATGCTCTGGACAATATACTGTACTGGCATCGTAGAACAACCAACGAAGTGCTTTCAGAAGACACAGCCAATGGCAGGCTAAAAAAACCAAATGTCTTTAATGACTGTGAGGATGCATACTGTGATATCTAAGAGCCATCCTCTTGTTACTTATTATCATTGTGTAGAAGCTATTTGAGAAGTGTTACTATTCCATGTAGATAATGAATAAGAAAAATAGGGGTGTTATGAATCATTTATGGTTACTTTGCAGAGGAGTTGGTTTGGGACCTAAAATTGTGAAAATCATATCATCAACCATATACTGACAGAATACTGTGCAAAGACAAAGAATACACACTGTTTCATAAATCTGAAATGTTCTGCATCTTAAAATGTAAATTGAATGACAGAACCTAGATAGATATATCCTGCTCAAGTGATTTCCTTCAGGAAAAAAAAAATCAGCAAGCAGTCTCATTCATCAGGGAAACATACACATTTTTCAAATGTTCAAAATCCAACCAGAACTGGCATAGCATGTCTTCAAAGCACTCAATTAAACTATGAACATGTAGACAGTAATTATTTTCAATAATATTGCAATTGCTATCATTAATTGTCATTAGCAGAGGTGTTTCAGTGACATGACTCTGCAGAAACGCCCTTGACTTATCATACCAAGAGAAATGTCACTTGTGTCAGAACACTTGTCAGACCTTTCAGGTAATTTCTCTGCTTGCTGATTTTTTTTGTGGAGTCTAATATTGTAGCTAAAACCTCTTGCATGGGAATGTTTGTATGATCACACTTTACTGTTTGGCCAGTGCACTTGTGCTTGTAACAAACAAGGTAAAAACGTGCTCAGTTACAGTTTGAATGACAAGTTGGATGAAACTACAACAGGAACGATGGTGAGAGATAATGGTTATATAATTCAAATGAACTCCTTAACAAATGTACCCATCTTGTAAGTTTCTGTACTTCATTAGTATGGTAATTGTAGGTTTTTGCAGCTTCATGACCATCTCGTCATAATAATTTTTCCTCTTACTTTAAGACCCACTCTGCCAGCTGCCTCCATTCTGTTTCAATCTCAGAATGGATTCCAGAATAAACTGAATGAGTGACCATTTGAAAATTATCATAGGTATTTCTTCCAATTCATGCATTACTTAGATTAAATCCTATTAATTTTATGGTTTTTAAATCCCCCAGCCTTGCATTGTAAAATATTGATGTGTTTCACAGTCATCAGGTCATGCATACCTGTCTCGTTTTTGCTGAGGTCTCGATGAAAGGAATTCCATAGCTACGTGCTAAATCCTGAGCCTGCTTGGTATCCACTGTGCGGGATGGCAGGTCACACTTATTTCCCACCAGCACCATGGGGACATCCTCAGAGTCTTTCACTCTCTTAATCTGCTCTCTGCAAAACCACACAAACATACAAGATGATGACAAAATAAAGCAGTGCAGGAAGTATCAAATTAACATAAAAAATATCTATGCTGAAGAGATAAACTCAATCTCTATTACACATAACTGCCCTCACCTGTAGTGGTGAATGTCCTCAAAAGACTTGGTGTTATTAATGGCAAAGACACAGAGGAAGCCCTCCCCTGTCCTCATGTATTGATCTCTCATGGCGCTGTACTCCTCTTGACCTGCTGTGTCCAGGATGTCCAACAGACATGTCTCCCCATCAATCACCACCTGCTTCCTGTACGAGTCCTACACAAGTATGACATCAGCCAACATCATTATATGCCAGTGGCTATTTCAACATTGCTTAGTCATACGTACAGATGTGTGTTACGCATCTACCATCTCAACCCCATGCTGTCTAACACTAATAACTTTACAGTAGGGGTGTTAGGGTTGTGTCACTGGTTGTCACCGTGTATGATCATACAGTTACCTCACTACTGACCCTTTCAAAATACATTTTTGTCTGTTACCATCTACCCGTTCATTTTTCTTTTTTCTATTTTTTTTTTCCTTTTAACCCAAGCAAGTTCCTTACTCCAATGGTTCCTTTTTGTGTCTAACTGCAACTCCCAAAAATTTCACGCCCTCCCTCTGGACTTGCCCTACATCACACTACAGCAGCCTCAGTTTCTCAGAATAGGGGAAGCAATTGCATTGGAAATATTTTGGCTGTGTAATCCTTTACTGTTGTAAACACGTTGCATTGCTACCTCTGCATCAATGCAATAAATACTGACAGTGTTAGAGATTTTGTGGGGGAAAAAAAAAATTAGGGGGTTTGTTTGTTTTATATATATACACATATACACATATATATATATATATATATATATATATATATATATATATATATATATATATATATA
>CM040983.1:12528698-12551696 GCA_022985145.1 Pangasius djambal
ATATATATATATATATATATATATATATATATATATATATATATATATATATATATACACACACACACACATACACACACACGCACACGCACACAAAACTATTTTGTAATAGATTTTCCCTTTAATTTTCATCTCGTGTGTGTATTTAAGTAGGTGGTAAATACTGTGAAACTGGGATATTTTTAGGCTAGGTTATCATACTCTTGAAATTTCAAACCATAGCACAGTATTATACAGTGATCTCACCGACACTGTGTAAGATCACACAGTCCCTGTGTGCCACTAAACCTAATTTCATTATTCAGAAAACAGCAAGCTGGCATTCTATAATTATTTAATCAAAAGTGAGTGCAGACACATATGCATATTGTGACCGTGATAGGCCCAGACCAGGAAGTTAGCACCCTGAAACCAGAAAAACCAGCTTACATTGTGTCTCTTACACACCACTTTTCTTTTATACTCTAGATGACTTTCACACCTTTGTAAGTGATGGACAGTGGGTACATTAAAACATTCTTTCATAGAATCAAATGCATGCATATGTTACCTCTATAGTAGGGTCATATTCATCTACAAAGTGGTTCTGGATGAGCTGGATGGTGAGAGCGCTTTTTCCAACGCCTCCAGCTCCGACCACCACCAGCTTATATTCCGTCATTCTTCACCTGGATGGAACACAGCACAAAAAACTACAGTCAACAACTACTCACATTTACACACACGTCGTTCTTAGATCATTCAAAATCCCACCCTTTCCCAAAGTCAGCTGTTGAAGTTAAGCACAGATAATAAGCAATTAACACAAGTAAAAATACAAGGCGTGTCATAATGACAAGCTCTACTTATACAATGTCTTCTCCATCAACATACTTCATTCACAACCACTTGTACCATGCCGAAAACTCACAACTTTGATCATTTTACCAATCAGAATTATAATAGAAGCACTTCGGTCCTGAAAAGTCGACTCGATACTGTGACTTCATCAGGTACAGGTGAGTTATGACGGTGAATCACTCCAGCACAAACAGAAGTCTGGACTAAAATAGCTGTCACAGTCTAGGCGACTATATATCCTTTACCCGGACAGGGTGTAGATCATTATACATAGAACAACAAGGATTCCAGACAGAAAGGGTTTCTAATCTATTTGTAATACATGAACAATGCTTAATGGTAAATTTGATCTAAATTAAGACATGCTGAAAAAAAAAAAGAACCTCATACCATCAGTGCACAGTTATTTGCACACAGCACTCATTCATTTCAAAAGTCCATAGAAAGTGTAAGTAAAGTTGCCACGACGGTCACATACCGACACACAACCTCACACAACACATGGCACAGGTTATGGTCTTGGAAAAGACCCGTATTCCCACAGTTTATCTCCCAGATGATACTTTCTAACCGCTGCCCAACATGCAAAATGATTACAGCACATCAGGAACTTTGAACACACACACACCCGTAGGCCTAACTCGCGCGCAGCGGAACTTAACAAACCCAGTGCAAACGACACAAAATAATGTATTTTCAAGCCAATGTGATCAAAATCCACTGCTCCACACGCTAAAGCGAGAAAACGTTTGGACGGCCAGAAGGCAGCTGGGCTGCAGGAGAGCTGAGAGCTTGAAGAAGTCCCCGCCATACCGCAGAGCTGCAGTGCAGGGCCCAAACGGACCGGGCCGTTCTTCACTGCTTACATTACCCATCACCTTCAACAACAACAACAACAACAAAACAGCGTCCACAGTGATAAAAGTCATCAGTAAAAGTCGTGCATACGTTCCCCGTGCCTGACTGCATTTCCGTGAATCATGCCTGTCCCTTTTCGTTACCTCTGGCGTTGCAAGTTCCGCGTCCGAGCCACGAAAAAGGCGAATAAAGTTAAGCGCAGCCTATAGTCCTCTCCTCAGACTCGATCCTGCCATTTTCACAATATGAACCGCTGCGAGAACTCCACGAGCGCGATGTCGCACATTTATCGCGCTTATATATGAGACATTCCGCGGATAGCACGGCGATATTTCCCCTCGTTCGCTCCTGTCCCTCCCGCTCGGCCTGCTCCGTGCACTCGCCTGTACGGAGGTCGCTCTTTACATAAACATGGGCGGATACGGTGGAGCCAGCGCAGCGCCAAGATCACTTACCCAGCCACCAATGCACAATGGTTTTTTTTTTTTCTCTTTCAGTTGGTGTCAGTACTTCTTATATATGAGCTGAAAGATGCCTAAAATACGTACATTAGCTGTGCAACCGGTTTCTCTCCAGCGTCAGCTTGCATCATTTTAATGATGAGCCTTGCCTACGGGGAGCTGTGCTTATAAACAGTCCAAATCAATATTCTATCAATGACACATGATAACTACACAGGGCGCTGTTAATATATAGATAAGTGTCTCTTAGATTTTAGTATTATATGTTAAAGTGTGTAATCTAATCAGGATGTATTTGCTAATGTAACGTAGCCTACATCTTCTAGTGTTGTATTATGAACCGGCTTTTCACGTGATCCCCTGAAATCCGCAGCACAGCGCTGAGTGTCCCTCTCTGTTTAAATAGGTCCTAAATATAACCGGGACGTGCTCAACACACGTCAGCGCCGTGTAACGATCTGATTGGTTCATTCCCCTGTCAGTCCTTCAGGCATTGAGGCGCATAAGTTCCGCCCCTGACCAATAGGTGACATTAGCAAAAATGGTTGTAACCTACACGGCTGTTAGCCGGACTGGTAAAGCTTACAGTTTTAAAATAACTACCACACGGCTATTTCCAGTTGCATAAGTTGTTGGCCTATCCAAACAGATTTAACATCGTAAATTCTTTAAACATTCCGCTAAACAATGTCAGTCTAAATCTAAATTCAGTGAACATTTTTAAATGGAAAGGTCAGTATCTTCAATAAAGCACTGGCATCCGATCTGGACAAGCAGTTTTGATGAATAGATCAGAACACATACACTCATATCCAATGGGGGAATTATTATTATTATTATTATTATTATTATTATTATTATTAGTTTCTTTAGCTATCCCGTATATTAGTTTTGTTATCATGACTTATTGACAGTAAACATAACAGGATTTATCTACAATAATAATAATAATAATAATAATAATAATAATAATAATAATAATAATAAGCTGCGATTTTATCCTTTAACAATTAAAGAGCTACAATACCAGTATAAGGCACAAGGTGTCACTATATCCATTAACCTGACCTTAGTTGCTAAAAATGGCATGTTATGAAGTGCATATTTTTATTTCTTCTGGATGGTTTGAAGTTTGTTTACCTTTGACGGATTTATACTCGTATTTAACCCATTCACAGACACACGGTCCATGTTAAAACTCAGTGTTCAGTTGTGTTTGTCAGAAGATATAATGCAGTGTGCTGTAAAACAAACTCCTAGCCTATACGTTCTTTACTACTGCATTAGATTATCTCATATATAACCTGCATTTTTCACGCGTAAGCTACAATATTTTAAATTTAAAACACAAATGACCATGGTGAATCTGACTGTAAATCAGATCTGTGCTCTGGTTTCTGCCTGCTCTCAGAATTTGCGTCAGATTTTTTTTTTTTTTTTTTTTTGGTGCTGCTTACACAGACCCGAGTGCAGCTTTAAAATCCCCCACAATGCACCGCGCTGTCCCGGAGCCGTTGCCATGTTAGAGCAGTATGGGGGAGTTTCCCGCAGAATGCGCCGTTACACAGCGTGAAAACTTTTACCCCTGCTCGTTAGTCCGCGCGTTTCATTCTGCCTCCTGCTACACGAAAATCTCCATGTTTGTCTACAAAGCCTTTATAACGGATATTCCCATCCAACGAGTGTGTTAATAGGCAGGAAGATGAACAAAACTGCGTTCCGTTGTCAATTTCTTCGCCAAACTTCAGACGCGGTAACGTCAGGTCTGGGGAAGACGGTCAGGACGGGTTGTTTTCTTCAGGCTGCAGAGTAAAGGTAAGACCAAAACGCCTTTGAGGATTAAATTCGCGTAAAAAGATGAGGGCGGTTGCTGGACAGGGATGTACCGGACACTCTAGTGTAAGAAAATGTCAAGTAATCTTGTCGCTATTGCTCAATTTGACGGCATGCTAGAGTCAAAAACAAGCTGAGATCAACTGTAGCCTGAAGGCAAGCTGAGATTGAGCAGGGATTAACCCACTGCTCATATTTCACTACACTGCACTTACTAAATAAATGATTTTGGTTTTATCGTCTTTCCATATACAGAACGAAATATTTCACTTAAATGAAGTTTTAACTCAACAGATTAACTATTTTTTAACATAACATCCAATATTTATGTTCTGGTCCCAGTATATAAAAGCAATAAAATAACAGATATTAGACAAGGCAACAAATGTTCAAATACAGAATGTTCTGCTAAATTATCACTTCATTTCATGTTTATTTATTAAATATTTATAAGAAACATTGATTGCCATGATGTACCTGTCAACATACTATCTCTAGGCAGTCTAGTGTCTTTTTTGTTGTTGTTTTTTTTAAAGGGTTTCTCCTGACTCTTCTGAACTGAACCTGAAATTAGATGTGAGATTTATGAGTAACTACTAAAACAGATGAGATCAGAGTATTAATTTTAACCATATGGATAAACCTGGCCACCTTAATATTTTTGTCGGACAGCACGTTTACTCCCTCCAGAAGGCCAGTTCTCTTGCTCTTCACAATCATGGCAAAAGAACAAAGCTAGCATTATGTGCAGCTCAATGTGCCATCCAGATGTTAGCACGTCTGCCAGTGCTGACCTCCATGATGGGGGTGGGGGGTTGTTGGGGGATCCTTGAGTTTATTAAAACATCCCGGCCAAGACGGCTCGCCAACAAAACTCAGAAAAAGTTTTACAAGGACTCAGGCAGCCCTAGCTGCTGTGCACTTAAATACCACAGAAGGTACGCTGTTCTTCTCTGTGAAAGTCTTGTAAAAGAAACGCTGTTTGACACATCTTTTCTATCGTCTAAGGCCTTTTTTTGCCTCTTGTTGGTCTGATTTTCCCAACAGAAAAGAGTCACGTATTAAGCAATGGACTGAATTAAGATCACACACAGTTGACTAAAGCAAAGGGTACTTTTACATACTCTAAAGGAAATGCGGCACACCAAGCATCCTTAAATGGCAATAATATGGTGCACTTTGTTTCTGCAGTTATGCTACTGTCATTCCAAAAGGTAGATATGATCTAGTAAGATAAGAAGGTGTTGACATTAATCTAGTGGTGTAATTAATATAATTAATTAATGCTTTTTGATTATACCAACTTTTGAGATTTCACATGGAACCCTTCTTCCTTGAATACGCTCACTAAAAATCTTAGAGCCCTCAGGTTATTATTTTACAGGGGTATATGAGGGGGGCTGTTTTCCTTCCTCTCTCCACACACACACACACACACACACACACACACACACACACACACACACACACACACACACACTGGGATTTTGCTGCACACACAGTATTTATTGAGAGACCGATGGAGGGTTTCTGCTGTGTATATTCTTCTTTTTCCTTCTCTCTCCATCAGCTATTTGCAACCACATACATGCGTAATATTTGGAAGTGTCATCATTCTCGATTGACCTTCACAGTTCATCCAAGTCAAAATACTTCTTCAATAATCTTTGTGTAGTCGCCGGGGTGGATTTGTGTTTTTGTTGTCATTCACATTCAGGCATAAACACAGATGGTAGCTACTTCACAAGGTGCTTCTTGTGTGCGTGCATGTATGCATGTCCCAGTAGATGATGACTAAACCATGGTGTATTAAAAAGATTGAAATCCCCCAATTCTCAAATTTGAAGGGAGTGAAATATGATACACCTAATTGACAGACATAAATATTATTCATTGATCCTCAAGGCTTAATACTGGTGTCAGCATAATGTCATTTACAACTCTTCTCATTTACTGCCACTCATTCTAACCTATAAGCCCATGAGGAGCAGGACAGTAAATGCATGTGTTGCTGGTGCTCACGTCGAGGGAAGGGCAGTGGGAATTGGAATACTTATCTGATTCATGGCTCATAGCATGCATGTGGTGTGGAATGTGTAGCCTCAATGTTATCAGTGTCTGTGGTGTAAGATCAAGGCCAGTGTTTCCTGATTAAATCCCTGCATGCATTAGGACATGTACAATCCTAAACAGTGAGTAACATCCAGGAAAGACACCTTTTTTTTCATTTGTATTTTAAATTCTGCTTAGCTACATGTTTTAGTTTCTCATCTTGCTTCATGTGTATGTGATAATATCGACAAGCAAAGTTAAGTTAATTACCCTTTCTTTTGTGCCACTTTTCCAGTAGAGGGAAATGTAGTCAGTTTTAGAGAACACACGTGCTGTTTGTGTGTGGGAGTGTGTGCGAGAGAGAGAGTGAATGCGCGTGTGTGTATCCATTTCAGACGAGGCCTGCAACCAATTACTCCAGAGTGCATAAATTGTTAGTAATTGCATGTAGCATGGCAGCTGTAGCAGACACTAGCAGAATTAAAAGTTTGGCAGGAAACAGGAGAAAGAGTAGTATATTCACTCTACAGAAGTTCAGTTATGTTCTAAATATCAATTATATAAAAAATTATGTACATATTTATAACATATCAGTGTTCCCTAGTTGCAAGAACGTGAAATTTGTCTGTCATTCTCATTCAGCTTGGCTCTTTCCTGTCACGATTTAAGCCTCTTGTCTCATGTAGGACTTCCTATATCCTTTGTGTCCTTTTCTGGCAAACAAGGGTAGTGTTCTTTGGAGGCAAACAGGGGTAATGAAAGCGACTCATTGAAAAGAACATTCTGAAAAGATACTTTTCTTGTGCATAAGGCTGTGTAGAGATATTGTATATACACTATAATTGACCATTGAAATTTTGTTCATTTGCTCATTTAACAGTTTGTATAGTCAGTCAGCCCAGATTATTATGCTCAGATATAGTTATGTTCTGTGTAGTTACTGTATTGTTTATTTATTCTAGTATCGTTTCACCATAAACCTTTAGGCATGATATTTTACCCCATTGTGTTCCTGTGTGTCACAATACAGTACAAAATTAGTTAACTTTCCTTTGGCATTTATTGTAAGACGTGACATACACTGTATTAGATTAGGGAGTTGGTCTCCTGAGTTAAGTTTTAGTAAGAGATTCTGAGTTTCTGATCATGAATTCATGAGTGAATTTCTTGTCACCTTCTAAAGCTTGTCTGTGCTCTTTTCTCTCAATTCCTGACAACCGAAAAAGAACTCTTTAGACTTTAGTTTGCTTTAGAAAGGGCCAGTGACGAGGCATTTAAGGATTTTGTTTAAACTGGTTGTAAATGAAGGTCGAATTAGAGTGCCGCAGCACAAGACTGTGTTTATCAAGGGTTTTCTTCAGGAGTGAGATTTTTGTATAGGGGTTTATAACCATATTGTTCTATTTTGTAAAATTGTGTTTAGTTTTAAGAAAGAAACTCAATTTTAAGAACTATCTGGTACAAATGCGTAAAGAACTTTACTAGCAGATTGCAAAGTATTGAAACAATGTCTGGATGTTATTAGTTGCTATTTCCTGTTGACGTTACTGTGACTCAAACACAATAGTGTGTGGTCATTTTGGAGGGAGGTTTTTTTTTTTTTGTTTTGTTTTTTGAGGTGCCTAATTTAGCCATTGCGTGAAGTCACTTGGTAATTAGGTTGGCATACATCAGTGAGACTTCCTGAAAAGAAATCCTGAAAGTAGAGAAAAAAGCATTTAAAATGTGCTCAGAATACAATAAAACTTCAGAAACAGGCATTCATTGTGGGACTGATTTGAGAGAATGAGGAGTTAACACGCACAAAAAAAATGAAAGTTAACTTGTTTAATAATATGAATGAGGGCAGATTGCATTATGCGTAAAGAGTATAGAACCATGGTGGTGGAGAAAAAAAAAATCATACTTCTTAAACATGATTCCTAAATTGCCACCTGGAATTTTTTTAAAAAAACTGTAACTGCCTCAATATAAAATGAGGTTTACAGAGCACCCAGTCTTTTAATGAGGTCTATCAGCCTAACCTACCCAAGCATAAACTAGCTTGAACTGCTGTCTGGCAGCTCATGTAAGCAATGAATAATAGAATCATACGTTTACTGTTTCCCAGATAATACTTTTCCTTTCGGCTCATTTTCTAATAGTGTAATTAAAGTTACTTATTATTTAAAACCATATATTTTTATGATGTCATAGAAGCTGTACACAGATTTTGATTATCAATAATTTTTACATTGTCATACAAAGTCTATATAGAAATCAATATACTTTTTCTAAAATTTGCCAAGGTAAATTATTTGTGCACATATTGCTTTATACTGTCTGGGGTTAAACTCGGCAAAACCTGCTGCAACATAAATTTACCAACAAACCCTGGACACCACTTTAACAATGTGCCCAGCAGTTGTGACCAGCTTTAAATATAACTGTCTGTTGCACATTTTATTTGCAAGGACCTTCATCCATACCATGTAGTATAAAATTCATGATTCACGCACTAAAGCCACTGTAAGTTGTCCCATCAGTGTTTTTTTTTTTTTTTTTTTTTTTTTTTTTAAAAGAAACATTCCTAAACAGATTTACATTTTTTTTTTGAATAAATTATAAAGGAGATTGAAAAAAATACTGCAATGTATCCTTACAATGCTTATTAAATCAACAATCAAAAATCAATGTAATAATGAATTTGTCAAGTCTGTGCGGATTCCTAACCCCAGACCTAGATCAGGATGGCCAGACCTTCCAGTTTGTCCTTGCATTGGTTCTGGACTTGTTTTCCTTGTCAGGGTAGCAGAGGGCCATGTTCACAGCAAGAGAAGGTCACAACAAAGAGCCAGAAAATCTAATGGCTTACTATCCTTTTAGAGCCTGACTCTCCTTAGAAAAGCATCTACTGGCACTAGAGAAGTCTTAATGAAGAATGAGAGCACTCTAACTCGCATAAAAAAATGTTACATAAAAAAATACCACGTGCATGAATGGAGAGTCAGTGATCTTGGAAGGTTGAACTGCCCTTCCTTCTTGTGTTATTCAGTTTCTGGTTACAATGAGGCCAACCGTTTGGGTTTTTTTTTTTTTTTGTTTTGTTTTTTTTTCTAGACCAATATAGATATAGGGTATTGTGATCTTAATTAACATTTTATCTTAATTAATATCAGTTCAGTAGAATTTCTTGGGTGGTGGTCTGCTATATGCAGTGGCCACATTTGGTTGCATCTTCACTTTGCTTGTGTTGTGCCAACATCCATGTTACTTAGAGGAGAGCGATCTCAGAGGGGTTCCTCAGCATCCGAGACCGAGACCATATGGCACTGGACACTAACACAAGCTTTTATGCCAATATCAGCTCCTACATGTGAGATAATGTGAGATCATGACTCAAAGTAAATGGCATAGAAAAGATTTTTGTCCTTGTGGGGAAAAAATCAGGATTTGAAGAGAACTATACTATATATAAGTCCCCTTAGAAAATTTTGGAATTTTTTGTTATATAGTGGACATTTGGGGGTCAGATCAAAAGATAAATATTAGACGATAGATCAGAATTTCAGCTTTCATTTCCTGATGTTTAGATCTAGATGTGTTAAACAGCTTAGAACATGGCACCGTTAGTGGCAGACCACCCAATATTTAGATGAGCATGAATATTAAAACAGACAGTTTTAATAATAAGTAAATAAGTATAAGTAAATAAGACTTATTTGGTTGCATATCCCATGCTTGCAATAACTGTGTCAACCCAGCAACCCACTGACTTCATCAAACTGTTGCATTCTTCTTTTGTGGTGCTTCTCCAGGCTTGTACCACAGCTTTTTTCAGTTGTTGTTTGTTTTGAGGGGTTTCTCCCTTCAGTCTTCTCTTCAGGTGGTGAAATACAAGTTCAGTTGGGTTAAGGTCTGCTGATTGACTTGGCCAGTCTAAAACCTTCCCAATTGTTTCTCCTGATGAAGTCCTTTGTTATGTTGGCAGTGTGTTTTGGGTCATTGTCTTACTGCATGATGACACTCCTCTCAATTAGAGTGGATGCATTTCTCTGTAAATTGGCAGACAACGTTTCTGTAGACTTATGTATTCATCTACTGCTTCCATCATGAGTCACATCATCAATAAAGATTAGTGAGTTCAATTAAATTTCAATTTCAAATTTATTTGTCTAGCCCTTTTAACAATGGACATTGTCAAAAAGTAGCTTTACAGAAATAAATATATTCAGGATATAAATTGTAAATGTATGAATTTATCCCTAATGAGGCGACGGTGGCAAGGAAAAACTCCCTGAAACGATATGAGGAAGAAACCTTGAGAGGAACCAGACTCAAAAGGGAACCCATCCTCATCTGGGTGCCAATGAATAGTGCAAGTATAAATAAATCCCTTCTGGAAGTGTGTACTACATGGACAAATAGTACAATTGTTTAATCAGGAAATTCATTAGTTTTCACATGAAGTCTGTTTTGCTGAACCTATCCACTGTCCACTGATGGAGACCTGAGTGCAAAACTGCTCGTTGCAACCGCAGCCACAAAGCCACAACAGCAATTGCAGTCCCAAGCCATCACAGTACAACTGCCCATATGAACCACAATCCAAAGCCATCTCCACGATCCCCAAGCAGTACCATCCCCAGCAATCCCAATGGTCTTCATGCCATCCATGTGGGGCCAACTCCAACCAGAATTAGGGCATCAGGATGGATCAGGCAGGTCCGGAGAGCAGAAGGGGTCAGGATCACTGATATCTCAGGAGTAGCATGTGTAGCTCGACAGGGAGAGAGAGGGAGAGATGGGTATGCTTTTTTTGGATCATGAGCAGATGCTTTCTTTCGCCACACTTTGGCCTTTCCATCACTTTGGTAGAGGTTAGTCTTGGTTCCAGAACAGAAGAATTGGCCTTGCTGTTCCAATACGTACGTACGTACGTGAGTGAGTGAGTGAGTACTTTATTGTAATCTGCTGTATAGCGTTCATCCTGTAGCTCCTTGAGCTCTTCATCAATAATAATAATAATATGGTCCAAAGATTGATCATTATAGAAGACTGACTCACATTCTTTTTGTATGCTCTGCTATATATATTTTTCATTTATTCCCAAACTAACTGGAATAACTTTAAAATTGCAAATATGTAAAATATTAATTAATACCTAAACAGATTAATGATATCTCAGCAAATAAACTTCTTTTTTGCTTAGAGACATATTTTGGCCAGAGTTGTCCTCTATAGTCTAAATAATTGAGTAATTCAGTGAGTTGCCTAATAAGAAAGCAGGAGCTCACCCCAGATGTCTTCATAAACTTCCTGTACTCCACACACAATTCAACAGTTCAGTTATTCACTGTTATATAAACTAGAGTGGTATTTTTGGTACATCATGCAACTTTGTATCAATAGAAAAGCTTTGTCTTAAAAACCATTATCAGCAGTATGTTCAGTGTTGGATTGGGATTTGTGTGATATTATTAGTGGAGTATAGTATTTCTTCGAGTGGAGCCTATGGAGGCGTTCTGTGGTCTTTGGCTGACAGAAATGATCTACTTTTCCATTCCAGTGCACTGCACACACAGTAAATTAGCCATGTTCCATTTGGTGAAGCAACTGTTTAAAGCTTCCTTCATTCTTTTGTGAAATAATGAATAAATGAACGGACTGTTTGTATTGACATTAATCAGGGGGAACCAGGGTGGAGAGTATGATGACTCTCTCTGAAAAGAACCCTTTGGTCTATTCTCACCTACTAATAGACATAAAAGATGGGTGAGATATATATATATATATATATATATGTGTGTATGTATGTATACACACACACACACACACAAACACAAACACACAAACTCTGCATTTTTATCAGTTAGCTTTAACTGTGTGGCTTGTGTGATGCATGAATTTTGTTTAAAGGAAAAAAAAAGAAAGAAAAGTTATGTTACATTGTTATGACAAGGTTGCGTAAAGATTACAGAAAAAAAATATAATCCCTTGTGCCTAAATGGTATTTGTCTTTAATAATATATCCTTTCCTCAGCAATTGCTGCAGTTATACATTTTGTAAAAAAAAAAAATATATGCAAAAATAGGTTCTACGGCATATGGATCTCATTAGATTAAGCCAAGCTCATTAAGTCAAAGCTATATCCTACATCTAAGGAGAACATATATACGTTATGTGATGTGTATGGCTCTTTGTAAAAATTTTAAAGGGTCCGTCTGCGACAGTCAACCTTTTTCTTTGGATACCACTTTTACATTTTTATTCTCAAAATCAAAAAGCTGGCTCAGACCCATGCCTTTATAGTCTAGAAATAATCCTGTGAGTGGGAGGCAAAGAAAGTTGAGTCCAGCTGGTCCCACAATCCCCAGTGTGGCCATCTCCACAACACAATACAAAACTTGCACTGATTTATTCCTGAAGTGTGTGCTGAATTTAAAAAAAGCAGCACATTTCGGGTTTTTATTGTTCTGAAATACATTATGTAAAGGTGACTAAAAGCTTCTTGCCTTGCAAAAGCTCTCCTTTGTTAGTAAAACCTGGAGGATATTCTTAGGAAGGAAACATGTCCATCTGAAAGCATACAGGGGTCTCTTGCTAGCAACATGGACATTTCCTTTGGCAAAGCCTTCCTGGTAGGAGAGTCAGTGATTCACAGGGTCGTGATTGTACTGTCTGTGGCCAGATGGAGCTTTTTTTTTTCCCGTCACAATTAATGGACTTTTGTTTGAATACCAAATGACCTTAGAAACATGGACCGATATAATCACCATAGGATTTTTTTGAGTACTCAAATAATATCCGAATACTCGGACAATAGAGTGGAACATTTAGCAGCAAAATGTGAAGCCAAAAAATTAGTTGACCATGTTTGTTTCACAAGAAGGTGTCTTTGGTACTATGAAGTGATTTGAGAGATTACAAGAAATAAAAACACAACATTCTAAAGCATTAAACAGGAATTACTGTAATAATTATACCTGGAACTAGCAAAGAAAGTGAATGAGGAGCATGTCTATTGCTGTCTTTCACTTTTAGTGGTCTTGTTACATTGTCTTCTGTTAAAGATGTTCTTAAAAAAAATAAAATAAAAAAAAAAGGCAAACACACCCAACCGGATGTGTTGCAGATTCAAAATGAGAAACAGCTATGTTGGCAGTTTTCTAATGTAACTATGGTGCTATATGGTTATATATGGGCGTATGAGCAGTACTGTGAGTGCTGTGTGTGTTCAGTGTGGCCGTGCTAATCACAGCTGCAGTCTGCAGGAATGAGGGAGCAGAGCTAGAGGCCCAACTCTGCACCGCCTGTGTCAGGATGGAGCTGAAGGTCTGGGTGGATGGAATCCAGCGTGTGGTCTGTGGAGTCACAGAGGCCACCACCTGTCAGGAAGTGGTCATTGCACTGGCTCAGGCTATAGGTAAGCAATATAGGAATATGTTTTAGGAAGGTATATGCAACTCTTATATCATACATCATATGTGTGTATATATACAAACACACCGTTGGTCCAAAAGTCTGAGCTCAGTAGTAAAAATGCTTTTACATTCTTTTCTAATTTAATACAGCAATTTTTTTTTTTTTTACAAAATATATTATTGACACAACTTGAGTGAAAAGTAGAATCTTTTGAAATATTTACATGAATTTCAGAGTTTCTTAGTATTCGGTTCCGTTTTTTGCTTTAATGACAGTGTGCACTTGAACTGACATGGACTCCACAAGTTGTGCAAAAGCTTATGATCCATTTTAGATCAAATCCGTCAGAGTGTCGTCTGAACACATGCTTCAATAGAAGAGATTAGTAAGGAGAAAAAACTGACCTTTTGTACAAAGCAGTTAACATGGACAATATCACAAATTTGCTTACATTTAAATAGGGACCTTGAAATAGTACAGAATTTTGAATATTAAATATTCAAGATATTCAGCATTTACTTTCTTTGTTTTAAATATTTCAAAATTCTAGGTTAAGAAAGGGGGTTCAGACTGTTTAACCAGAAAGACAGTTTGATTCTGATTTAAACTTCTTGACTTCATTGTCTGAGCCTTTTCTAGTGACTCTCAAAAGCGTGTGTAATCTTTAGCCCCCCTCACTTTAGCAAGAAATATACTAAGGCTGAAAAAGCGCCTGGTGAGATGGAAAATCTGAGTCATGATCCTACCAGAAAAGAAGAAGCAGGGACTCTTAAGCCTTCCATCAGGGTTAATACTTGATTTCTTTCCATTATTACCATGAAGACGACAAGTTGTGGTTATATGCTTACTAATTTAACTCTTTGATAACTTTTCAACTTCACCAACTACTCATTTCTTCTCCATGATGAGCAATATTAATTTTAGGCAAAGGTAAACTGAAATTAAAACGTTAAAACATGTCATGATATTTGCTTAACTGGCAGGTCGTACTGGACGCTACACACTAATTGAGAAATGGAGAGATTCTGAACGACACTTGGCTCCTCATGAGAGTCCTGTGGCCTCTTTAAACACTTGGGGCCAGTATGCTGGTGATGTCCAGTTCATTCTGCACCGCACTGGACCTTCTCTCACAGAGCGCCCTCCATCTGAGGGGCCCTCTGTCTCCCGGGGCCCTGAGCGTGGCCTGCACCGCCAGAGCCTCCCTATTATGGCTAAGCTACGAGCCCAGGGTGAGCGATCACTCCGCCGTCGTGAACCACGCCGCAAGTCCCTCACCTTTACTGGGGCACCACGTGGCCTTAGAGACATTCTTAATGGCACCAGAATTGGAGACAGAGACTCCAAGCGCTGTGTTGTTCTGATGAACAGTGCCCCCCAAAGCCTGTCCACATCCCCACGGCTACCTTCAAGTCGTGTGGAAGAGTTGACCCGCCTTGTGAGGCTGCAGAGGGAGTCTCTGACTGTTCTGGAACGCCGAACGGAGGCATGCGATGCAGAGCTGCAGGCATGGAGCCAAAAGAGATCAAGCAGCGAGGACTCGTGGGCAGTCATGACTGAGGAGATGGTGCGGCTAGAGCAGCAGCTGTGTAGGAACCAGGTGGAGGTTGAGGAGGAGGAGTTTTGGGCCAGCGAGCTACAGATTGAGCTCGAGAGCGAGAGGCAGCTGGAGGAGCGGCTGCAAGAGGTGCGCACTCGGCTCCGAGCCTGCGAGACTGAGCTGGAGCAGAGGCTGGCCCGTCTGCATGGCATGGAGGCAGGGCTGGAGGCCCAGCGGCAGCAGGAGCAGACGAGGGAGAACCAGCTGTGGAGTGAAGGAGAAGTGAAGGCCAGGCTGCAGACAGTGAAGGCTGAACTCAAGGCTCAGGCTCAGCACACAGCGCAGCTGGAAAACAGCTGCAGGGCTGTGGAGAGGTCACTGAGTCAGTCCAGTAAGAGACTACAGGTAGGTTAGATTGATAAGATTGTTATATTATGATATTATGTTTAAGATAGATGATCACAAAGCGGTTTTCTTTTCTCAGTCTAGCTCCAATTTAGACCGATTTATTTTCAAATTGATATCCAGTTAAAGCTCTGCATATCCATGAAGTAGACTGTAGTAGGTGACCAGACTAGCTTAGAAACAGTCATGCAGAAAATGTAATGGTATTGTCAAAAGCTAATAAAATATTTTGGGAAGTTCAGCATGTAATCTTTATCACTGGAACCAATTGTATATCACCGGGCTTTTTAAGTTACTGAACAACATTACATTGATAAAATGAGACATCAGAGGTTGCTACAAAGTCTCCTACTTAATTTAAATTAAGTTGTATATTCACAAATGGACAGTACTTTATAGAACTCTGTATTTTGACACCTGGTCAAAAATCCCCCTTCTAAAGGTCTCAGTATTTTGATCATTTACATTTTAAGCACTTTATGTATTTAACTTTAAATCTGGATTATATTGCCTTTATTTTGCTGCTTTAGATTACAAAACCTTGATGCCCAGTGTCTCTCAGTATCTGAGTTTCTTCCAGACAGAACCATATAATATCAGGGTCATGATATTTGACACACAAGTCGATTTATTAAATCAGAGCTATTTGTGAGACTCTGAAGTGAACCCAGAAACTGTAATTAAGCATATATCAGGCCTTTACTACCTCACATAGCAGATGTACATGTTTTTGGCAGGAGAGTCAGTATGAGCTTGAGCAACTAACTAAAGAGCTGAGGCAGGTCAATCTTCAGCAGTTCATCCAGCAGACTGGCACTAAAGTGACCGTGCTGCCTGTGGAGCCCAGTGACGTGGAGGCCAGCGTCCCCCCTGTGCCTCAGGAATCAGGTACTGTGCTTATTACTACATACTTTGCTCCATCTTCTTTCAAGGCAAAGGCTGTCTGCACACTGAATGAGAACCAGACCACAAAAGTCTATCGAAATTTTTATTTATTTTTTAGACTTGCATAGTGAAAAAAGTGCAAAGATCAGTGAGTCTTCTTCCATAAACACTTTCCAAAAACTTTCCGGTGGACTTTTTTCAATGAGACTTTCAGAATAAAGGCTTATACCAACCATCTTTGAGTTATTCTTAACAAGTTAGCAACAGCAATAGCAAAAAGCACAATTGTTCAACTCTGTGGGCAGTAACTTGCTGTGCGTTCATGCATCACACATATTATTTTGGCTCTGACAGTAAGAATTGGAGGCTTTCAGATCCCCCACTGAGAGCTACATGTGTTCCACCCACCTCCATTTAGTTCTGGTTACTGTGGCAACAGCTGCCTGGAGATTACCGTTACTCACCTTAGTAGCCAGCAGCAGCATGTGGGGTGGACTAAGACTCTAACAAGGTCCTGAGGCATGCATGCTGTAGTGCTACTCTACTGCCATTTGTATATAATACAGTAGAAAAATTACAGTTTAACCCAAGTTGGAGACTTATTTATTTATGTAACCTAACCTGGTAAGTCTTATTATGTTATATAGAAATTTATACAGAAATCTCACAGTAATCAGCTAAGAAATATTTTGTTTAAACTTAGGATTATGTACTGCATTGTTATTTCTGTCTTCTGGCTATTGTTTACATGACATAATTACTAACTGGTTCGATTTTTATAAGAGAATGAACTGCACATCATTTGCTGAATTATATATGTGATTTATTGTATTTTTCTGAGCCTGCTCAATTGAGCATACAACTGCACAGCTAGTAAAATCACTGAATTTTACTTTAAGAACCAGTGTATTTAGAGAATTCCACTTGGCAACTATCTTGATTGATATTGAATGTAAATGGACTATTAAAAACCTTTCTTGTTCCTTTTAGATTTTGCAGCACTGACTGGTTCACTGAAGCGCCCAGGCCCGTCTCATGTGGTGGGAGTTAACCTGCGGGTGCTACACAGCCCCATCACCTCAGCCCTCAACCCTGAGGGCATCTACGTCTGAGGAACAGAGGAACACCTGCAACCACCTTTACACATCCACTGAAAAACAACAAGAGTTTTTCAGCAAGTTCATGTGATTTCATAAAAACACTGAGTGATGCATCAAGATTGTTTTGCAAGGCAGTCATAGGAAGTGACGTGTTGGTTAAGGCTAGTAGTTAATGTTTGTCTTTGCAAAGTTGGACAGCCAATGGAGCAACACAGTAAGAAGCATAAAGGGGAAATGAAGGTATACATTATTTTGGTAATGGTAAACTGGAAATATACCTCAATCCAAGACCCATCTGTTAGCTGTAATATCTGCTATTAACTCAAATGAATTCTGATAAAAGAATGTTTATTTCCTATATGGAGACTGTGGAGCAACAGGCCTGTATGAGGAAGGGCATATTAGGGATGAGTTACTTCAGAAATGTGAATATATTTTTGCAAAGCTGTTTAATTGTTACTTCAACCACAAAGTGAGTTGTTCACATAAGCAACATGACACATGCACCTTTCTGTCTTTACTGTGGCATCATATTTTATGCTGAGGTTTATATTTTGCCACAGCTGGTATTATATTTCTTTGCATATTCCACATTTAGATTTTTTTTTAGCAATGTTGAGCCAAAGATGCCTGCTAATATGTATATTTTTGGTAGCCATAATCGAACTGCTTGGATGCAGTTTTATAGCAATACATCTCTGGCTATATAATTAGCTAATTTTCATCATGTTTACCCTTTAGGTTTTACTAATGTATAGCTTATGCAAGACAATTTGCCATGCACATGTGTAAAACTGAGCTTTGTGTTAGTATTAAATAAACTTTGCAGTATTATAGTATATTATTCTTGACAAATCATAGATTGGGCTCTGTCAATTAACCAGTGTATAACTGTTATAATTGTAACCAGTGCCTTAAGTCTTTAATGAAGCATTAACATGATCAAATCCAGATCAAAATGGGGAGCTCCCAAGTCTGTTTATATGTGAAATAGATGGTGATGGTGAAATAACATGCATCTTTTATCTTATTAAAAAAAAAAACACACATTGGCTGTGTTTGAAATCCCTCAGTCGTTTGCTCATTCATTTCATTTCATTTTCTTTACACAAAGCACTGACTTGAGGACAAGTGTGTGAATCATGGCATCAACCAGTTTCAAAAGCTTCAAGCATGCTAGCATAGCATTTTATGTACCATTATTTGTAAAGGAATGAAAGCTCAGTGCTCACTGGTGCCATTTTAATAAAAGGCATTGTATATAGACTATAAATCAAACATGTACTGTAAAAGTTGTTCTATATGAACTAGATGGAAATTCAGATTGGGCAATAGTGTTATCCACTACAAGTTGATGCATGAAATTGATAGGGATTTCACACACAGCCATTGTTGCTTTGTGCTCACTGCTGCATTTTATGCATTTTATGTTCTTGTGAACAGTGACGATTTTTAGTTTCTTTAAATATTTTTTTCTACTTTGAAACTGTATTTTAAAAATGTAATGCCATGCATATGTAAATTATACATAATGCTTATAAAGCTCTTTGTGTTTTATTGCACTGCATTTCAACATTAAAATCAAATTAACACAAATGTGGTTAATCTCTTCACTCTGAATATTCATTCTGTATCCCCTTGTCCTGATTCCAGAGTTGGCACCTATTTCATACCAAATGTTAAACTGAATAATAAGGCAAATCCTACACACAAGTGTATAACTGCTCATTCTCATGAGACTAGACACACCTTCTCTGCAGTTCATCATCTCACAGTATGTGGGATTACAGTGCAGTTAAGATGTGGCCCTGAGGAGCTCCTGCCAAGCAGCAGGCCTCATCTACGTGCAGACTCCTTCCTAGGAGCATTTCAGGGCCAAGTATGGAGGTGCACGTACCGTCATTAGACTGGTACAGAGAGGGCTACCTTCACATCCTGATGCGGCGGGGAGTTTATATGATGGACTAGTGAAGAGAAACTAAATCAAAGAATGTTATAGCGCTGATAGAATCTATCATACACCCTCAGAACCTGACAGTGCTGGGCTGCACTGTAAATACATCGCAAACATCATCTCTGTCTGTGGACAGATACAAATATATATCTTTTGTTTGGAGTTTCATTATGAAATCTGCTCAGGAGCAAAAGCAATGTTAGATGGGAAATATATATAGTAGTTCCCTGCCTGAAAATACATCATGTACTGTATCCTACAGGTCTATCTTACCTTAATACTTCGCACTGTTGTCTATCTTGCATGGATTTTTCACAATCCTTCCCAAAGAGCATCACCTTAAATGCCTCAGACTTAGTTAGGCTTACAAGTTTCTCACTGGCTGCTTGCACTGCCTGTTTGATAAAGTAAAAGGAAAATTATCAAGAAACCAAACAAGTACTGTACTGATTTCATACTGATTATCAGTATCAGGGCTGATAATGGCCTCAAATACAGGGCCAGTATTGGATTAGATTTGGCATGTTTTTCATTCATTTCAATACACTGATGTATTTTACGCAGTGAACACATTTGATAGTGACTGATATGTCACAGATCATGCAGTTAATGTCTCTTGTGTTTTGCATAACTCAGTAATAGAAGTTATTGTGGCAATGTCAGCACTGGATTAGTATTGGGTAGCGACCGATGTTCTGATGTTGTACTTGGAAATGGAAAAAGTGAATCTTTGAACCAAACCAAATCAAGAGAGTATTAAGATCATTCAGTCCTTCAGTATATTACCTTGATAATGGTAAAGGCTGTGCTCTTTGAGAGTAGACTGGAATCTGAACAAGTGCCATAAGCGAAAATAGCATGACAGGAAACAGTTCAAGCACCACAGAAGCATCCAAAAAATAAAACTTTACAATAATACCAAAACAAATCCCTTTTTGACATGGCCTACTATTACTGAAAACATTGGTTGACCCTAAATAACTAAGTGAATGCAGTTCAGTACTGGTGTTTGTATTTAAATTACACATTTAATCATTATGCAGAAAGTTTTTTTTTTTTTATGTTGTGTACTTTAGTGAGTCCATTAGACAGGGTCATGGTGTATCCGGAACTTATCCCGCTAACACTGAGCACAAGGCGAAAGAATTTACTCCAGATTAGATGCCGGTCCTTTGCAAGGCACCTTTCACACGCATATTCACACTCTTATTCACACCTAGGGGCAATTTAGAGTAGCCAATCCACGTGCCTGCCTGTTTTTTGGGAGGTGGTAGGAAACCTGAGAACCCAAAGGAAACCCACATGGACACAGGGAGAACATGCAAAACTCCAGACAGGCAGCAACACAAGCTCAGGATTGAGCCCAGGGCACTGGAGATATGAGACAGCAACACTACCCCCTGCCCACCATACCACCCATGTTTTCCCCCTATAGTAGCTGGTAAAAAAAAAAAAAAATCCTATATTTAGACCCAGTTCAACATACAGTTAGGTCCAGAAGTATTTGGACAATGACAGTTTTTGTGATTTTGCCTTTATACGCCACCACAAATAAAACAATCAAGATGTGATCGAAGTGTAGACTTTCAGCTTTATTTTAAGAGGTTCCACAAAAATATGGCATTTACCATTGAGGAATTACAGCCATTTTCAACAAAGTACCTCCATTTTCAGGGGCTCAAAGGTATTTGGACAAAGTGACATAATTGTAGATATAACCATAATTTTAATAATTGGATGAAAATCCTTTGCAGTCAATGACTGCCTGAAGTCTGGAGCCCATGTTCTCAAAACTCAAATTCTGAGTTTCCTCCCTGGAGATGCTTTGTCAGGCCTTCACTGCAGCCACCTTCAGTTGCTGCTTGTCTTTCTGCCTTCAGTCTTGTCTTCAGTAAGTGAAAAGCAGCTCTATTGGGTTGAGATCAGGCGACTGACTTGGCCATTGAAGAATATTCTATTTCTTTGCCTTCAAAAAGTCTTGAGCTGCTTTCACAGCATGTTTAGGGTCATTATCCATCTGCACTGTGAAGCGGCGTCCTATCAGTTTTGTAGCATTTGGCTGAATGTGAGCAGAGAGTATAGGTACATAACTGGACCACAATTACCTTTCAGAGTAAAACCTTAAAGGCACACTACATGCATCATTCTGTGTAAAATATATTAAGGGGAACAAAAGATATATGTTTGAGGGTACCAACCCAGTGACATGGAATGGTAAGTACCTTTTTTTTCTCTAAAAGTGTACACTGTTAGTGATGTGACAAAAATGTGCTGGTTAAAGGCTATGTCCCAAAAAAAAAGCATGCTAGTGTAATGGTAAGCTGTAAAATATTATGCCCCCTGTGGTAAGAGATAACCTATGACATCTAAGAAGCTTGACATACTATTTAGTGCACTAGTATGCGGTTTGGGATGCAGCCAACCACAGGAAGCAAAGTGACCCAAACCTGTGCATTATCTGTGCTTTGCTGCTGGGACAAGCAGAGACAGGTGACACAGATTTTACCAGGGGACAGGGAGATGGGGAGACAGGTGACCATTTTTTCCAGCAAAGAGTGGGAACAAGGGGGACAGGGGAAAACAGGGAAAGACAGGTGACAATTTTTTACTTTCAAACGGGGGAGCCAGGGGAAAAGGGGATACACATGGTAGACAGGGGAAGACAGGTGGAGCCAAGGGAACAAGTGGATACAGAAGGAGACAACTGAAGACAGCAAGGCAGGAGGACAGGGGTGACGGGGGAGACAGAAGGAGACAGGTGAAGACAGCAAGGCAGGAAGACAGGGGGAGACAGAGAGCTCAGTGGTACCAACTTTTATAAGGAAATTAGACAAGGCAAGAGTCATTGTTTGAATAAAATTTGAGTGGAAGTGAACAATTATTTGTTATTACATAAGGTTAAACCTAAAGCTCAGGTCCACTGAGGTGTGTTCTGAGCAGAAACACATGAGGTAAATTTTATACTTATGGTTGTTAGGAAACTGTATGACGTCAGGGATTTGTGCAATGTTATCAGCACCCTAATGAATTTCAGAAATTGGAGCCAATGAATGCAAACATAAATACACAAATGCACGTTTCACATACAACACCGCTGTGGAAAACTCAGTAAATCTGAAAAATCTGATTTCCACAACACCGAATTCAATGGAATATTTCACCACTATTCTTTCCTGTTTATTTCTGAATCCCACACTGGAATTCCACATTCCCTACATACAGTGAGGTCCATAAATATTGGGACATCGACACAATTCTAACATTTTTGGCTCTATACACCACCACAATGGATTTCAAATGAAAAGAACATGATGTGCTTTAGCTGCAGACTGTCAGCTTTAATTTGAGGGTATTTACATCCAAATCAAGTGAACGGTGTAGGAATTACAACAGTTTGCATACGTGCCTCCCACTTGTTAAGGGACCAAAAGTAATGGGACAGAATAATAATCATAAATCAAACTTTCACTTTTTAATATTTGGTTGCAAATCCTTTGCAGTCAATTACAGCCTGAAGTCTGGAACGCATAGACATCACCAGACGCTGGGTTTCATCCCTGGTGATGCTCTGCCAGGCCTCTACTGCAACTGTCTTCAGTTCCTGCTTGTTCTTGGGGCATTTTCCCTTCAGTTTTGTCTTCAGCAAGTGAAATGCATGCTCAATC
>CM040983.1:12551796-12564034 GCA_022985145.1 Pangasius djambal
GGGAGGCACATATGCAAACTGTTGTAATTCCTACACCGTTCACCTGATTTGGATGTAAATACCCTCAAATTAAAGCTGACAGTCTGCAGTTAAAGCACATCTTGTTCGTTTCATTTGAAATCCATTGTGGTGGTGTATAGAGCCAAAAATGTTAGAATTGTGTCGATGTCCCAATATTTATGGACCTGACTGTAAGTGCACTATATAGTGTATGTTAGTACAGTATTTCAACTCGCTGTTTAGTGCACTATCCTTTCAATAGCAGAACATTTGAGGTCCAGGCTGTACCGTACACGAGCCTGGTGGAAATTTCCAAGTGCTGAACGCTGGTGCACAGAGACACCTGGCAGCCGCGAGTGGAACTGCAGGCAGAGAGATTTCACACTTACACACGCTTCGGCAAGGGCAGAAAGAGTTGTGATTTGTGTGTGTGCAAACATTTCAAAACATACATCACATGCATATCTTGCTTGGGGTTTTGATTTCTGTGGGGAATCATTCCTATAGCAAAATATGTGCGTTGTGGGGAAAAGTGTTAATGACATGTCTTGTACTTTAAATCCTACTAATTTGAGTTGTAGGCTGCTTCTCAGTTCCTGTGGTTCTGTGCATTGACATGTCATGGATGCTTGACCCACTTAAATCTTTTTAACAGGCCCAGTTGTGCAGACTAAATATGGCATGTTCAAACACCTCTCACAAAACATCCACTGAAGCCACGCAGATTTAAATGACTTTCCCTTATTTGAAAATATAGTACAGAGGTCTTGGTATGTGTGCCAACGGAAATGAACCTTTGATGTCAACCCTGTATAATTAACTGTACAGTAAACAGTCATGTTGCGCGATATTAAGGCAAAGTTCGCTCTCCCCGCCTGGATTATATAACCCAACTGTTTCAGTGAGAGAGATCTCAGACTAAGTGCCTTCAAAGTGCACAGTAGCTGAACCTGCAGCCATGGGGACATTCTCTGTGCTTCTCTGGAGTTTATTAGGAGCCAATATTATAATCTTGGTGACAGCCAACGATGGTAAGAAAGCTGTTGTAACTACAAACAAACTACATTTTATTGTGATTGCATTTATGATTCCCATTTAAGCTTGTGCTGTCAGTATGCTGTTACCAATCTTCTTCTATAAATTCAAGATTCACCTTTTGTTATTCTGCCACACTTCTGCCACCATATGACAATAAAACCAATTTAACATGTATGACTAAATCATGACACCTTCATTATTTAATAAATTCTACATTTAAAATCAAATAGGTCTTATTTAAACTGTAAATTATTTTCATCTGTTTCTCAGTTTCTGTGGTTCTGTGCATTGACATGTCATGCATGCTTGACAGGATATGTATAAACGGACACCCACTGAATAATATATGTTTAATCTTTTTAACAGGCCCAGTTGTGCAGACTAAATATGGAGCTCTAAAAGGTGAGTACTTGAGAGCTAAAGGGAAGGACACAGTCATCCACAGCTACCTGGGTGTGCCGTTTGCCAAGCCACCCGTGGGACCTTTGAGACTCTCTGCCCCACAACCTGCAGAACAATGGCAAGGAGTGAGAGACGCCACAAAACAGCCTTACATGTAAGACGATACGGTCAGGTGACAGTACTAACGTGAAATATTTGAATACGTGTTAAACAGTAATCGTTACTGTACAAGTGTACGTAGATTTTGCAAATTCAGCCAACAACATTGTTCCATTACAAGCTCATGTAAATAATTCTTACTTTTCTCAGGATTGAACTACAAGCCAATGGCAGTGTGAAGATATTACTCTGCTCTTGTCTTGTTAAGAATGAGACTTCTTAAGCTGTTACTCTGTTTGATGACAATTATTCCAGATGTGTGCAAAACAGGGAGGTGTCTGTGAATTTTACAAAAAGGTCTTCCGTTACTTCGGAAGTTCCTGAAGTGTCAGAAGACTGCCTTTACCTCAACATTTACACACCCGCTAAACCAAGTGAAGATGCCAAACTACCTGTAAGTCTGTATTTACATTAGCATTTTGCAGATGCCCTTATCCATTGTGACTTACAGAACATGGAACATCATTTTATATTTTGTTTCACCTCACTCTAAACCCTCTATACTGACTGGACATACAAACATATTTTTGTATATCCTTATGAGATTTATATTAAACTTAGAGATAACTCATTGCTGTTAGGTTGTCAGTGATGACATGCAAAAATACTAAATTCAGGGATGTGATACTTGTGACACAAAACAAGGTTTGTTAAAGTGATCATAGAGCAAAACAACCTCTTTTAATTGAACCTTCTTTCTTCTTCAGTAATGATGATTCATTATGCATAGATTGCATAGATGTATACAATGGATATAAAAAGTCTACACACCCCTGTTAAACTGGCAGATTTTTGTGAAGTAAAAAAAAAAAGCAACTATGATAAATCACGTCAGATCTTTTCCAACCTTTAATGTGAAAATGCATATACAAAGTATATAAATAAAGTGAAAAACAATCAGAAACTTTTTAGGGAAAAAAATAAAAATAAAAAACTTAACTATAAAATAAAAACCTAAACTAATACTTTGCTGAAGCACCTTTTGATGTTATTACACCACTCAGCCTTTTTGGGTAAGACTATCATCATGTCACATCTTGATTTAACAATATTTTCACACTCTTTTTGAAAAACCTTCTAAATCTATCAAACTGTAAGGGCATCTCCTGTGCTTAGGCAGCTGCAGGTCACCCCACAGATTTTTAGTTGGATTCAGGTCTGGGCTCTGGCTAGTTCATTCAAAAACTTCTTCTGATCTTGTTTTGGTTAAGCCATTTCTTTGTTGATTTAGATGTATGCTTTGGGTCACTGTCGTGCTGAAAGGTGAAACTCCTTTTCATCTTCGGCTTACTGGCAGACACCTGAAGGTTTTGCACTAAAATCGACTGGTATTTGTAGCTATTCGTGATTCCCTCCATTTTGATAAAAGCCCCAGTTCTGGTTGAAGAAAAGCAGCCCTAAAGCATGATGCTGCCACCACCATGCTGCACTGTGGGTATGTTGGTGTGTTCATTTGGTGATGTGTTTTTTTTTTTGATCCAAACATAACTTTTGGAATTATGGAATGATTATACTTTGTTGGAATTGGTCTCATCAACCCATTTGTCACATGGTTTGAAGTGATTTAGTTGAGCTTGGATGTTTTTTGTGAGAAAGGAGTGTCCATCTAACCACCCTAGCCCATAGCCCAGACATGTGAAGAATATGAGAGATTGTTGTCACATGCAGAGAGTAATCAGTAATTGTAAGACATTCCAGCAGCTCCTTTAATGTTACTGGTGGTCTCTTGGCAGCTTCGCTGGTAAGTTTGTCTTGTCCTTTTGGAAATTTTGGAGGGGCATCCTGTTCTTTGGTGATGTCACTCTGGTGCTCCATTTTGTTCACTTGTTGTTGATGGCTTTTAAGGTGTTCCATGGTACATCTAATGCTTTAGAAATGATTTATACCCCTCTCCTGATCGATATCTTTCAACAAGTGAGATACCATACAGGGATGTGTAGATTTTTTATATCCATTGTTGATTGCATGTGAAAAAACTTTGCATTGCTGCTGTGCTACAGGTTATGGTTTGGATCCATGGTGGAGGCTTCTCCTTAGGCTCGAGTTCCATGTATGACGGACATGCACTGGCAGCTTATCAGAATGTCGTTGTAGTGCTAATCCAGTACAGACTTGGCTTACTTGGATTTTTCAGGTGAATATAACTCCTTTATTGTCACATACAAAGGCCTGCCTGACATGTCATGCACCTGCTTAAAGAGTGCAAAAGTTTGTGCACTTGAAAAGGCTGGGTGTAGCTTGCAGCAATACAACAAAACATAAGAGAAAATCAACAGAATAATATTTTGAATAATACAAGAAGCAGGAAGTAAAATATTTGTTTCATGTCCCCCTCTCAAGACCTGATTTGAAGAAGTCGTTGTTTGAAATCTGTCAGAATTAAAACAGTTATGAAAAAAAAGTGAGGGGATCTAAGAGCATATGAAAGAGGATGAAGGCAGTTATAAATGTGGGCATAAAAGTTATTAGGAATGTTTATAGCACATTCCAAAAGGAAGCTGCAAATCTTTAAGCTGATATGCTATAGATTTTGTTCACTATTAATATCTTAACATATACTATTTGAGCATTTTTGTTACCTGTGATAATGAAGGAACATCTGTAAAGCATAACTGACTAAATGTTTTCCTGGTATAAAATAAATTTCTTTAGTCTTCTACATATTATGTAAACTTAATTGTAGTACAAACCAATAAAAGTAAATTACAGAAAACAATTGAAGTATCAGTAAAGTGGACATTTTTGTAAATTCACACAAAGGAACATCATATTTATATAAACCTGATATGAAGTTATTTTATATTGTTTACAGTACATCTTTGAAATAGTACTTTCAACAATAACATTAAGCGAAAGGGAACTAAAAGTAATTTAAAATGTATTAAATTTTTTAAAGCTTGAATAGAGGGTTTTTTGTTGTTGTTTTTTTTTTTGTGTATTTTTCTTTATCCTGAACAGAACTTCAGTTGTTTTAATCCTAATTTTAGCACAGGAGATGAACATGCTCCAGGTAACTATGGCTTCCTGGATCAGGTGGCAGCTCTTCAGTGGGTTCAGGAGAACATCCACAGCTTTGGCGGTGATCCTGGATCAGTCACCATCTTTGGAGAGTCTGCAGGAGGAATCAGTGTGTCTTGTCATGTAGGGATATTAAATAGTCTGCCTAGCCACACTTTTGCCCCAATATCAGAACATACAATGAGTCACTAGTTAAAAATCTTTTCTATATCTATTTCAAAATATAATGAAAAAAGTTTCGCTGCCTCCATTTTGACAGATATTGTCGCCGTTGTCTGCTGGTCTCTTCCGCTACGCCATAGCAGAGAGTGGCACTGCTGCAACGGATGCTCTTTTTACTACCAGTCCTTTATCAGTAGCTCAGGTAAAGAGCTCCTCCCTGGCTGCTCACTACATTCTATCTGTAATACTGATAGAATAGTACTGATAAGACTGATAGTACTGATCAGTCTTAAGAAACATACACAGAATTCAAAGAAGAAGTGACATAACTGTCAGCAGTAATACAGACTGTAATGAACAAAAAAGAGGTTGATTATTTACTCTATCATGGTTTATTTCCAGAATACCTTTGGAGGAGAAACAAAAATTAGATAGACTAAGTACACATTGTACAAAGAGGGTACAGATTACACAAAAGGGCAGACAACAGAACAGGAAGCTTACTTTTTTGTTTGTTTGTTTGTTTATTTATTTATTTTTTTGGTTTGGTTTATTGATACAAGATATTAGCCCTCACATCTAACACTACAGCTAGCCATAGCTTGTCATAATATCTATATTATTAATGTTAGATCACAAAATATGTCAACTAAATATATCATTGTCTTTCTCCTCAGTCTGTGGCTAATTTGTTTGGCTGTGACACTTCCAGTACAAAGAAGATTTTTGATTGTGTTATGCAGTTGTCAGAGGAGGATCTTTTGACAATTGCCGAAAAGGTAAGTAGTTGGATAAACTACTGTAAAATTAATGAAATTTCTCATAGCTAAGCTTTTGCTTGGAAGTGTTAATTTCAATGTCATATTTTTTTGTTAGGATACTCTATCATTTAAAGTGACAAAAGATGGACAATTCCTTCCTAAAACTGTGGATGAACTTCTGCAGAACAAAGAGTTCAGCAAAGTGCCATTTATTACAGGAGTGACTGATGATGAAGGAGGCTTTGAAATCCTTAATGTAAGTGATACATTAAGTTAAATACATATGAGCAAAAGTAGACACTTGACCATCACACCCATATGTGGATCTTCCCCAAAATTCTGCCACAAAGTTGGGAGCACACAATTGTATAGGATGTCTTTAAATGATGTAGCTTTGAGATTTCCCTTCACTGGATCTAAAGGGCCCAAACCTGTTCCAGTATGACAATGCCCTTGTGCGAGCTCCATGAAGACATGGTTTGCTGAGGTTGGTGTTGAAGAACACTTTGGCCTGCACTGACCCCTAAGTCAAATATATACATACATGCACACACACACACACACACACACACACACACACACACACACACACATATATATATGTTGGCTGTCAGGGAATACCTGAAAAAAACCTCAGCAAGCGTGGCAAACAAAATCTCCAGAAGGACTGTGACAGGTTAGAAAAGCTTACCAAAAAAGCTTACCAGTCTCACATTCTCATAAAATTGTATGAAGTGTCTCTGAGACTACTGATGTATTTTTAAAGGCAAAGCAATGTAATGCCAGATATTGACTATGCTAAGTTTAGTGCAATATAAAAAATATTATTTTAGATTATGTAATTATTGATCACATCAGTAACTAAAAATGTATCCCATAGTTCCTTGCTCCTCCAGGATGGAAGGAAGGATTGGACAGAGAGCAAGTTATGTCATTAATGCCTTTAATTCTTCCTGATGTAAGTGAAGATTCAAATATGATTACACACAGACTCTTATGCATGTAGAAACCATCCTGAAAACTATTGTGACAATAAATATGCATGTATATATCAATATACAGCTGAGTTTGCATACCCTTAGTCCAAATTGAAGAAGACAAATAAATGTATATTATTATATTTATAGGCTTTACAGGCTGTTTAGCATGTTATGTTTCACAGATATTCCTTTATTATCACAATGAAAAAAAAAGAATGTGTTAAGATATTATTTATGGAAAAACAATCACTTCAG
This sequence comes from Pangasius djambal, assembly GCA_022985145.1. Lineage (NCBI taxonomy): Eukaryota > Metazoa > Chordata > Actinopteri > Siluriformes > Pangasiidae > Pangasius > Pangasius djambal. The sequence continues at coordinate 12,558,572 of CM040983.1, forward strand.
AAGTTTGCATCTCACATTCTGAATGCAATATAAATTCTTGAATACTTTGTAGGCCTAACATTTGCCTTTATAACACCTTAAAATCCTCCAAGCAGCCTTAGAATCCTCTCAGATAAAATACATTTTATTCGTTTTTTTATGGTTTTGGCTGTTGTCTTATTGCAGGATACACATTTTATTTGTAACATAAAATTCTATTTTCTTTTTTTATGCCATTATTCTTGTTATTCTCGGTAGCACGATATCTCAAGAACAAGTGGTTGAATGTCTGTAGGATTTATATGGAATTATTATTGTAATCAGCAGATAAACTGATTAGATTTTGGAATTGATTCAAACAGGATCAAGCTCACAGCAAAGTCAAATGTCTGAAAGGACTAGACTCTTTGATGGTGTAGGCATCCTTGATGGCAGTGTTGACATAGAGTTTTATTTGTTTGTAGATAAAATAGTAAAATAAAGATTTTTTTCCATCCAGAAACTATGGGGATGCAAATGGTTAAACTCAGCTTTACATATACTTGTCTACATATACTACATGTATTAATATCTCTGTATTATGTATTTCCTTCAGACTAGTGATAAATGGCTTTATGAAATAGTGCTGAATGAGTACCTGGGAACCACGAACGATCCGATTAAAATCCGAGATAGTTTTAGAGAGATGCTTGGAGACTTTTGGTTTAATATTCCTGCCCTTAAAGTAGCAAAACACCACAAAGGTAAAATGCATTCACTAACAATTTGTAAACATTTTGATTAATTAATAAGAATTAATTTTGTTTAATTGAGATTTTTAATTGCTAGATTCTGGAGCACCAGTTTACATGTATGAATTCCAGCACACTTTCAATGAGCTCCAGAAAAAGAAGCCAAGCTTTCTAGGAAGTGACCATGGAGATGAACTCTACTTTGTTTTTGGGTTATGTTTTTTAAATGGTCACCTCAAGATAGTTGGTAAGTTGCAAATAATAGTAACCTTTTTTAACCTTGCATTAATGCAATTATCAAGACCTGAAAAGATCTCAAATCTCTCTTTCTCTCTTTCGGTCAGGTCAGTTCACGGAGGAAGAGAATAAACTATGTAGAACTATAATGGCCTACTGGGGAAACTTTGCTCGCACTGGGTGGGTAAAAACCTTGTCTGTCAACTCTTAAATGAGAAACCCTAAATCTGTAGGGCAGAGGGGAATGTTACTTATTAAAGGCTAAAGCACATCACTGAAGCACATCACAATATAAAGTTACGTTCAGTGGTCACAACATACACTTTTAGTTGAAAGCCTGTACTTTTGGCAAAGGATAACATCTTGTCTTATAGATGATTACTTAGTGATTACTTACCCAATTTTCTCTGTGTCTGACCGTGGAAAGGTCTCCAAACGGGCCAGGCCTGACCCCATGGCCAGAGTTTGGAGCTGAAGCTGAGTATCTGGGCATCGGCCTGGAGCAGAAGCCTGGAAAGAACTTGAAGGAAAAGCACTATGTATTTATATCCCAGACTCTGCCACGGTTAAGGCATGAGAAAAAAGATGGTATCACAGCTCCACTGGTTTAAAATCACAGTCTGCCAAAGCCTTTTTAAAGTTTTCGTTTTTGGTGAAGTTACTGTATCATGTATTTTAAACTTTCCTGCCTGGCATTTTTAACAGGCCCAGTTGTGCAGACTAAATACGGAACTCTAAAAGGTGAACATGTGACAGCTATAGGGAAGGACACAATTGTCTACAGCTACCTGGGTGTGCCGTTTGCAAAGCCACCAGTGGGACCTTTAAGATTCACTGCACCCCAACCTGCAGAACAATGGAAAGGAGTTAGAGATGCCACAAAACAGCCATACATGTGAGACTTTATATTCCAATTAGTTTTATTCCAAGTAAGGACATGTGAAAACAGTGTGATTTTTATTTTAAAAATATGACTGTCCAGCAGCTTGCTTTGGATCAGGCGCCATCATTTATGCTTCAATCTGTATTTGTTAAATAAGCGTTCAAAACTTTGTAGCCAGGGACTTCTTTCTGTAAAACAACTTCCACGCATAACCTCAGTACAGATGTAATTATTGAACATTATTTAAATGTGTGCTATAAAAGTAATTTATTTGAGCCACAGAGCTGCTTTTTATTCCTGACTTTTCCACTGACAGAACACATTACGTGCGAGTTGGCATTATTTATACTCCTATTATTCATACTCCTACTAGTTTATGAGTTATTGAGGTTGGATTAAGCTCACTCAATTCAAGTGACCAGTCAAACAGGCTAAAAACTATAAGAATTAATTTTATATTAATTATTTCATCATTGTAACTAAATGTAAAAAAAAAAATCATAGACCCATAGCTATGCATCATGGACCCCTCTAGGTTCCCAGAACCACTGCATTAAATTTGGCCAAAATGCAGTATATATTATAAATGAAGTGGATTATGTAACTTGCAAACCCATGAAATGAACTGCTGGGTGCTGTGTGAATTCTCTCTATTTCAAACCTTGCTGTTGATGTTTTCAGGTGTATACAAAACAGGGAAGCAACTGTTGAGCTCTTTGGCAGTTTATCACTCAGTATGGAAATTCCAGAAGTGTCAGAAGACTGCCTGTACCTCAACATTTACACTCCAGCAAAACCTGGGGATGATGCCAAACTACCTGTAAGTCATAAACCACTGTTCACCTTTTACATACTTATCAGTAACAACTGATTATGTTTAAAACACTCATGTTTGTTCTTGATAAGCCATAGTAAAATAATGATCTTTTGTACTATGAACTTTTGCCTAGTCATTGTTGCCTAGTCATTAACACAAAGCACTTATCATCTGTGTTCTTTAGGTCATGGTTTGGATTCATGGTGGGGGACTGAGCATCGGTTCTGCATCAGTCTATGATGGATCAGTTTTGTCTGCCTACCAGAATGTAGTTGTTGTGCTTATCCAGTACAGGCTGGGTCTGTTCGGATTCTTTAGGTAATTCTGTGAGGCAGAAATAGTAGAGTAACTGCTTTTTAGAGCCTGCAGGTGAATTGCAGTTACAACAAAAACAAGTCTTTTGTTCCTGCCAACTGACCCCTAGGTTAAAAGTACATATGCCTGGTGGGCTGTATTTTAGAAAACCAAGGCTTTGCTTGTTAAGGTGTCCTTTGTTAGGGTGGAACTAATTATTGGGCTTTTAAATTGTAATTCCAAGCTTCAAATGAATAATGGTTCCAGATCCATTGATTGGCAATATTGCAAATCAGTATTTATCTAAGATCTGTTTGAAATTATAGAATTTTTATAGTCATAGAAATATTTTTAATTATTACAAACCTTATTATTATTGCAAAAAGGTTTGATCTTAACTCAGTTTTGCTGTAGATATCTGGCATGAGAGGCTTCATCATGCAGCTTGTAACATTGAAAAAGACTATAAATGATTAGGTATCTTTGATATTACCTTATAATAAGATATGTTTCTAGAACATGTTTTAAACATTAGAATCCAATCTTTATATAAATTCCTTTTTCTAAAGTGCATCGCTATTCTGCAGTGTTCATTATACGGTAATTTATTCAATACAAACAAAAAATATAAAACATGACACTGACACAATAACCAGTTTATTACAGGTTAATAAGCAACATATACATAATGGCATTTTGGATATCTATACATGTATTTTGTGTACATTCTGTGGTTTTCCATTTTAGTACAGGGGATGAACACGCACCAGGAAACTATGGACTTTTGGATCAGGTGGCGGCTCTTCAGTGGATTCAAGAGAACATCCACAGTTTTGGAGGTGATCCTGGATCAGTCACCATCTTTGGAGAATCTGCAGGAGGAACAAGCGTGTCTCTTATGGTGAGGAGCTGATGTGTACATGCATACTATCACAAATCAGTTTTCAAGGCTATACACTAAGGACACTTTCTTCAAACCTTATTTCTGTCAAAGATCATTTGATTATTTGAAATTGTGCCTCATTAGATAGAGGATAGGGTAGTAGTAAAATACTTGCATGCCTATCCAGGTATGTCTTATGTTGAGCTACTGCTGATGTAAGCAAATACAAAAAGGAGCTTCTCTGTAATTCAAGTGTTTTTGCACATTGTTGAGTTCAAATAGTTGTGAAATTATGTTTCAGTTATTCATTATTCACTATACTAAGTGGGACTGATTTTGTGCTTTATGTCTCTGTTTGTGTTCAAGCTTCTCTCTCCATTGTCTGCTGGACTGTTCCATCGTGCAATTGCAGAAAGTGGCACTGCATTATTGAAAGGCATTGTGGGGAATCCCTTACCAACAGCCCAGGTTGACTGGAGTCCTAATTCCTTTATATAATCTGTGCTATCACTCTGGCATCTATTGACATTTATCTGTGTATCATTTTAGCTAGTGGCTAACGTCTCAGGTTGTGACATCAGTAGCACACAAAAAATTGCTGAGTGCATTAAGCACTGGTCAACAGAGGATGTGATAACATTGTCAGAAGAGGTGAGCAGTTTGGAGAGCTTTAACTTGATCAAAAAATGAAAAAGGAAGAAATAAAATATGTAAATAGTTATCTTTTTGCAGATTCCCATTAAAAAAAAACAACTGAAAAACATGTCTCAATGTGTTGCAGAGGATGTTTCTACAATTTACAGTGACCGAAGATAAGATATTTCTTCCCAAGCCTGTGGAGGAACTCCTTCAGAACCAGGAGTTCCATAAAGTACCACTCATTACTGGTGTGAACAATGATGAGTTTGGTTGGGTGCTGCCTCGTGTGAGTCCTTTAGCTATTTTCAGTTTTTCTTCTGAAATTTGTTTAAAATTGTTGTTGCTTTATCTATGCATTATTCTTATGAAGATATTAAAATAATACTTAACATTGTAGTGAGAATACAGTGATGCTCTGTTTCCACAGTATGTTGCACCTTCAGGATGGAATGATGGGATGAATAAAGAACAAGTCATTTCATCAATGGCTGTTTTTAATCCTGAAGTAAGAACACAATAAATTAACAAATGTATTGCATCACACTTATGAATTTATTAGTCTAATACTTTGCTTCCTTCTCTCCTGTTAAGCCCCATAGTGAGCTGATTAATGAACTGGTGCTAGAGGAGTACCTGGGTTCTTCTACTGACCCAATCAAAATTCGTGATGGTTACAGAGAGATGATGGGAGATATGATCTTTACCTTTCCAGCTCTGACACTGGCTAAAGCCCATAAAGGTGCAGAACACATATTTTGTATATCTATGTCTTCATACTAAATCAAATTATATCACATCGCTTTTGAATTTAAAAATCCGATCTGATGGTTTTGATCAGTTTTGTGTAACAGCACCACTCTGAAAGTAGTGTCAAATGTAATTCAAATCACAGGATTATATTAATGTGTTAATTCTAATGCATTATCGTTTCTATAGTAACAGCTAATCCACAGGGGCTTGTATGACAGATGCGCCACATAAAATAAGTCTCATAATAAAC
>CM040983.1:12569984-12586380 GCA_022985145.1 Pangasius djambal
TATATATATATATATATATATATATATATATACATACATAAAACTTTCCAACTTTGGGGCAAAATGATACAAACAATTACATTAAAGAAAAACCTACTGATTGTCCAAGATTGTTGACCCCATAACATCACAGTGTTTTTGTTTTTATAAAATAAATTACATCATGTTTATGTAAGTCATAAGTACACACTGGCCTACTTACTGTTTGAGGGCATTTCATAAAAGAATTTGGGTGAAATATGCTCCCATTACTTGTTGGCTAAATTAGACTCTTTGCTGTAATGCAAAACTAAAAAAGCAAAAGCGAGACACTAAGCCCATTTAAGCTGATCAGTTACAAATAGGGATAAGTGAAAATGATGTAAATTTGAAAATTTGGCTTAAATATGCTTTAAATATGTAACACAGGCTATGGTAGTTATTTGTTAAAATTGCTCAAATAAATACAATGAAAAAAAAAAAAATCATCACCATGGGCAATGCTGACCCAAAGAAAAGCAATAGAAACAGCAGTACAGACTTTCAAAAAGAATAAAGTCAGACAATTATAGACATTATATTACCACAATTAAAAGGTAACCACCAACCAAACAGCTAAAAACCCATTCTTGTGGAGACAGATTATTATAACTTAACTTCACTTATATCTTAAATCACTTCAACAGTACAGGAAGCTACAATTTTCTAAGACTAGTTTTGGGATAAAAAATGATAATGATACAGAGGCACACTCAGTTTGTTCTTGAGTATATGGGTGAAATGTATCCTCATCATCATCATCTCCAGGTTACAAAAATAAATTAATTAAAAAGCTGATAAGAAAGCATCAGTGTATAATAAACCTATATGAACTTGCAGCTGCAAGCATACCTGTGTGGCAGGTTTTTCTTGTGCATGTATGAGATTACTGGGAGGTTTCTTCAGGTTGTGTGGAGATGTGAGGGGCTGAGAATGTAATCCGGATTTTAGAGCATATAGCACAGGAATGGGCAGTTCCAATCTTGAAAGACCACGGCACTACACACTTTTATGTATCACACCTAGCTTGACACATCAGTGGATTGATTATTAGTGCACAAGTCGAGCCAGGCAAATTAGAGACGTGGTCCTGCAGGTCTGGAAATGCCAATTCTTTTTAGTATGTGTGAAATATAAGGGGCAAGGCTGAAAAGGCTGCCTATCAGGATGTCCAGGACTGCATGTTGCGAAGCATGGCCTCAAAGCGCTCCATGCTGGGAGCCTGAGCATGTTCCAGCTCGTCTGTCAAGCGGCTGTACAGGCTGAAAGACTTCAGCTCCAGCCAGATGAACCCGAAGCGGTCATCGTCAAAAAGGACGAACAGACCAGGGGTGCGCTCCGGACTTGTGAAGCCATGACCTGCTATCAGACCTGTTCCATAGAAACTGACACACATTCAGAAATTAATGCCAGACTGCCATCTCCACAAGTGCTGTGCCAATCTTTTTGTCAAATGACAGAAATCCTAGCAGGCATAGTTTTCTGTGGGTTCACAAAACCGAGGCTCACCTAGATAGTCAGCTCTATTCAGCTTTATTAGAACTTAAGCTTTGACTATATCATGTTGTAAACATATGTTGTTATCAAAGGTTATTATCTTAAATGATAGTTTATATCCCATGACAATTTGAGAGACAATCCTGAACCTCACAGTAGCTTTATTAGCTGTATAAATGCCTAACCGAGACACAAATCACACACTGCTACTTACCATATCTTGCATGATCGTGGGTACACCTCATTGCGGGCCATGACCCCTAAAGGCAGGACAAAGGGCTGAGGTTCACTCTGACTGCTAGAAGCTCCAGCACTCCCTGCATCCTCAGCTTCAGAGCCAGAGGCAGCATCAGAGCCCTCTGCCCCTGAAGAACCCACTGGGGGGGCAACTATGCCCGGAGCACCCCTCTGAATCTCTTCATGTACCCCCATCACCAAGCGAGAAAGCTCCTCGATATTTCGCTGGTGCTCCAAGTCAGGCAGCTGCACTGGCCGACTCAGGTCTATGTCTAAGGTCAGCTGACCCGCTGGTACATTAGGGTCACCCTGAGAAGCAAACAGTGGTTAGTCAAACTTTGACTTCCATAATACACCACACTGCAGATTGCCCAATTAAATTCCGAATTACACTGTCGTAGATGTCTCAGCATACCTGTACCACATTGCACTGTTTAGATCCTTACTGCTCTCAGGATTAAAGTGTACCAGCACCTACAACTGAGCTCTAGAGACATATTTGTGATACCATTGCCTTTTTCCACACCATGATAGTCATATGGAAAAGCATCTGATATTATCATGGTTTAATGTGACCACATTAAACTGCTCACGAATCTACATAATATTGATAATTGTGCAAAACCCTACACTGAACAGAGCTGTGTTTCAGGCTGGAACACTATGATTTAAGTAGCTTAAATAAAATAGAAGTCTATCTAAACAGGAGCACTGACCCAAACGGAATAAATTAATGAAAGAAGAAAGACATGTAGAAAGAGCCTTTAGATGAGTAAATCTACACAACCAGAGGGACAAAGCACAGTGACTTACTGTAAGTTTGGTGGCTTTGGCCCGAGAGCCGTGGAAGCTCAGCATAATGATCTCCAGGCCGTGGCTGCCGTATGTACCTTTAAAGAGGCCCGGCTTTAGCAGGTCTGAAGGGAGGCACGGGGGCAAGTAGATGCGCCGATACGTCAGGCAATTACTGTAAACATATGAAATGCTAAACTCACAGACTCGAAAAAGCAACTGAGGTAGCTTTTTTTTGTATTGTATTGCTTTAAAAAAAATTTTGTACTTGAAAATTTCTCTAAATGTCTAGACTAGTTCCCAATCTTTTAATTGAATGTAATCTAAGAAATACCTTTTGGACATCAAATATACAGTAAGTACACATTCTTTAAATCAGTACAAACCAATATATTAGGATTTAGTAATCCTGTTTTTATTTTAAATAATAACATGCAAAAAACCCTGTGCCAGAGCAAAGTTTGTTGATGAAAACTGAAATTTAAAAAACTAAAAAACTTAATACTTGATTAATGTGTCATCATCCCCACCATTGTCCCATCTCCTCTCCCTCCTCCGTTTCCTCTCACCATCCTTTGACATCCCAAATGGTAGAATTGTCTCATATTAAACAAAACATTACTGTGTACTGTTGCTTTTATACAAGAAATAAATATTCAAATCAATCTGATCTCATAACGTCTCATAATGTGATTAGACTTAGCTCATAATGTGATTAGCAATTTAGTAATAATTAAACAGCAAAGTTTATACACTATATTGCCAAACGTTTTGGGACACCCCTCCAAATCACTGAATTCAGGTGTTTCAATCACTTCCACGGCCACAGGTGTATAAAATCGAGCACCAAGCATGCAGACTGCTTCTACAAACATTTGTGAAAGAATGGGTCTCTCTCAGGAGCCGTGATAGGTTGCCACCTGTGCAATAAGTCCATTCGTGAAATTTCCTCACTACTAAATATTCCACGGTCAACTGTTAGTGGTATTATAACAAAGTGGAAGCAATTGGGAACAACAGCAACTCAGCCATGAAGTGGTAGGCCATGTAAAATCACAGAGCGGGGTCAGCGCATGCTGAGGTGCACAGTGCACAGAAGTCGCCAACTTTCTGCAGAGTCAATAGCTACAGACCTCCAAACTTTGTGTGGCCTTCAGAGTAGCTCAAGTACAGTACGCAGAGAGCTTCATGGAATGGGTTTCCATGGCCAAGCTGCTGCATCCAAGCCACACATCACCAAGTGCAATGCAAAGCGTCGGATGCAGTGGTGTAAAGCACGCCGCCACTGGACTCTAGAGCAGTGGAGACGCGTTCTCTGGAGTGATGAATCACGCTTTTCCATCTGGCAATCTGATGGACAAGACTGGGTTTGGAGGTTGCCAGGAGAACGGTACTTGCCTGACTGCATTGTGCCGAGTGTAAAGTTTGGTGGAGCCCAAATTATGGTGTGGGGTTGTTTTTCAGGGGTTGGGCTTGGCCCCTTAGTTCCAGTGAAAGGAACTTTGAATGCTTCAGGATACCAAGACCTTTTAGACAATTTCATGCTCCCAACCATGTGGGAACAGTTTGGAGCGGGCCCCTTCCTGTTCCAACATGACCGTGCACCAGTGCACAAAGCAAGGTCCATAAAGACATGGATGAGCGAGTTTGGTCTGAAGGAACTTGACTGGCCTGCACAGAGTCCTGACCTGAACCCGACAGAACACCTTTGGGATGAATTACAGCGGAGACTGCGAGCCAGGCCTTCTCGACCAACATCAGTGCCTGACCTCACAAATGCGCTTCTAGAAGAATGGTCAAAGATTCTCATAAACACACTCCTAAAACTTGTGGAAAGCCTTCCCAGAAGAGTTGAAGCTGTTATAGCTGCAAAGGGTGGGCCAACTCCATATTAAACCCTATGGATTAAGAATGGGATGTCATTAAAGTTCATGTGCATGTAAAGGCAGACGTCCCAAAACTTTTGGCAATATAGTGTGTGTGTGTGTGTGTGTGTGTGTGTGTGTGTATATATATATATATATATATATATATATATATATATATATATATATAGAGAGAGAGAGAGAGAGAGAGAGAGAGGGCATATTGGCTGTTCATGCTGATGATGATGCATGAGACAGGTATTGCATCAATCTATAGCAGGCTCCAGAAGGCACAAATGATAAATTCAAAATCTAGTTAGTTTTAAAGACAGTGTTGAATAAAAAAATCTTTAAAATGCAGTACATTAAAACATTTTAAACAGAGATTATACTGTATTTGTGCCTCAAATAAACGTTATTTATTTATTTAATTTATTTTATAAATTAAAGTCAAAATTATAAGTCAATATTGAGCTGTTTATAAGTAATTTTTTTGTTTGGGGATGACTAATTGCTTGATTTGGTATTTAAACAAGGAAACACAAAGTGATACTGGTACATGAAAGTTAATTGTTATGATACAGTTGATATTTTAGTTGAAGGTTACTATATGGCACACTTACTCATATTGGCTGGTGTAGATAAACTTCATAAGAATCAACTCCTGCATGTGTTCGTGAAATATATCCTCTAGTGTCCGTCCCCATTCCTCCTCCAACCATGTACGGAACTCCTGCACAGTGCATGCACACACACACAAGCGCGCACGCACACACGCACACGCACACGCACAAAATTTAAATATTCTCTTCATGGCCTAAAATCCCACCGTCTGAGAGCTGCTTCTCAAACTAACAATTAAAAGGAAATTATTTAGGCCATAATCGTTCTCAACCTTCCTAATCCTTTTAACAGTACAAAAAAAAAATCCATTTGTATGGCTGGTTGGTCCCCTACCTCTTGTCTTCCCCCTGGCATTCGATGGTGATCTGTTTGGTTGCACTTGGTAGAGAACTCATCTTTTTTTACTGTCTGCAAAACCACAAGCACAAGTCACATCTCTACACCACCTACTCTTTGTTTTTAGAATGGTAGTTAAAAGAAAATAGTGGAACTTGCATTGCTGTTGAATATAAGGTAAACTAACCTGAATGTCCCCTTTGTGAGGCCCCTTGTGGCCATACATGCATTCCACAGTGGCTTTGTTGCGCTCCCACAGATGGATGCGGAAAAGAGGACGCCGCCGCATGGGATCTTCCACACGTGGATCATGGGGTGGCAGATACATCCAGCCAATGATAAACAATCCATCCACCTAGCCAGGCCAATTACAGAACACCTCATGAGTGAAATTATTTCACAGTGAGATACTAACAGTGTAAAAATAGGACGTGGGTGGTTAAGTGTTAAGTGCATTCATGTGACAGTAACGAGACTTACCACTACATTTAGCAGACCTCCATAGGGGCCTATGTCTGGCTGCCAGAGGCCCAAAATGTATCTGTATGGATGGAGCACTACAACACAACATCAAGATACAAGCTTATACAAATCACAAGGAGGAGTGTCAAATGTCATGCAACAGCAACAAATCAATGCAGATTAAAAAAAGAGGGGAAAAAAATATTGCAGGGCATCCAAGCATGGTGATGTAGCTACATATGTAGTTTTCTAGTGCTCTGTTTCAGTACAGTGTATGTGTATTCAGAAACTGCAAATGATAGAAACAACCATTTAATTCAGTTAAATGGACTTTAACAATAAGCACTATTCACCTGTTAATTTTCACTCAGCAAGTAAGCAGTGTGAATACAAGCAGGAGTTATTACTGAAAGAACCACTTCACACCATTACATCCGGTTAGGTTCTGCAGGCCAGTGTGTGTCATGTCCCCACACATGCAGGACACAGAGGCGTGCCAGACACCAGGTAAAAGGTGCCCTTTTTTGCTGATATAACATCAATCCTCTCCCCCACAGCTTGTAACCCTCAACCAAACAGATCCCAGAACAGCAGCAAAGGGCAGCCTCTACAAGACCACTTTCTACCAAAGCGCATCCTGATGAACCACCACATTCATCGCTCACACCTAGCAGTACATACAGCGTGTGTACACGTCCCGGTAGTCCATGTGCTCATAATCGGGCAGGAGCTTCATAAAACGCCCCGACTTCACCCGAGGGTTCACACCTGGACATGTGGACCGAAGAGAGGAGGACAGGAGAGGCAAAAAGCAAAAAGAGGACAAGAGCTGACCACTGATGCAAGCTGCACACTGTGTGTGGTTTGAAAGAGTCAAAAGGAAACACAATATACTATAAAAAACATGCCTCTTTAGTGCATGATATGAAAATGACAAGAAAAGCTTCAAAGGAATAAAAAAAATATATATTTTTTTAATGGTTATATTTAGTTTTACATCTGTACTGCACATGTGATTACAACAGACAAGGCTTTTTTGGCATGTTTCTCTGTACTGAGAAAAGAAAACAATTTTACTTAAAATGCACTTATTATAGCAGTCTAAGGGCAACTGTTGTTTATGTGAAATACTTTTGTGCAGAATGCTTTCAAAAGCATTTCTAAATTCATCTCCAAATCTGCATTAATTGTACTTCCAAAGACAGGACTATTTTCATAGGGAAATAATTTGTAGTTATGAATTATGAAGGTTGTTGTGTGGGCATAATGACACATGGACCTTAATACAGGGGTCGTCAACCAAACTAAAAAAAAAAAAACTGTAGCACAGCCAATAACATACAAAAACACGTCATCATTCAGTGCATTGTGTTTACAAAAACAGAACCATTGCAGCTTCTGTTGCAGATCCTCTGTGGCTTATCCAATCTCATGCATTATGTAAATTATTTAGCTGAAGGAAGCTTTGGAAAGGGAAGAGTTTTCACAGACTTTGGTAGATTTTCCATGCATTTACCCTTCCCTGTCTGATCAGTGAAAATGGCTTGTTTTTGTTGAATACTCCTGCCCTAAAACCTCACAGAAAGCAAAAGTAACCGTAATGGCTTGTTACTGTATTGCTCCCATGCTGAAAACTCCATAAAAACTTTGGTAAGACTTTATTCTCATGTCTCTTTCATCCTATGGCCTTTAATTGTTAGACTGTAATGGTTATATTTTATATTATATATATTATATTTTATAGTTTATTTTATTGACAGAATTCAACAACTGCCCTTAGTTTTAAGTAAATGGGTTTTCTCAGTACAGTGAACCGTGTCTGCGAAAAGATGCAGTATACAGACATTAGGCTGAAAGAAAAGGTGGAGTAGTCTATTGAGAATGTTCTTTTCCTGGCTCTATCTATAAAGATAAATGAACACAGCCACACAAATCCTCAACAGAATACTACACAAAAAGTAAAGTAGGCCTTAATCATAAATGCTCAGGGACAGTCTGTGTTGATGCAGTTAGGGGCCATTAGGTGTGGACACTGCAGCATTAATGTTAGAATGCTGCAGGAGGCCATTAAGAGACGAGTGTAAGCAGCAAGCATCTCAGTATAGTCTAGATGAAGCTAAAAGCTTACACCATGCAAGAAGCAAGAAGCCTACAGGGTGGATGCAGCATGCAACCTACATCATACATTCAGGTCAGTTACACAAGCTTGTATGGGTTAAAACCAAATCCAACATATGCTAAACCTTGTAGACAGTTTGACTATATGTAAATATATATGAAAACCAAAAGTTCTTTAAAGTACAGTAAAGCTGCACAATGTATTGTTTGTCTCTCATTATCACCATAGTATCACAGAAATGCAAATTATCCCTCTAACATATGGACATTTCTGGAAGGGTTCTAACCTACCTCAGAAGGTTCCTGAGGGTATTTTGCTAAATCATGGCAACAGCATGATTTTTTTTAAAATAAATTTTGCAATGAATTTCATTAATTTCATTTTGCCAGTGAATGCAGGCCAATTGTTTAAACTGGACACCCTCAGAGGTTTGCTACTTAAATACAAATATATGGCAATCCTTACGTTTGACATAAAGCTCCCGGCTGGACACCCCCACCACCTCCATCTTCCGCAGGTCATCTTTCATGCCAAACTCTGAAGAAGAGATTAACAACAGGAAAACACAATACATAGGTTCATATGTGTAGAGTAATACATATGTAATACATACTAATTTGTAATTAAAATGCTACTGCAAGCTACTTGCAGATTTTGTAACCTGGCTGTGCACACATTCAGACACTAATCAACGCTGCATCCCAAACTGCATAATGCGCACAGAGCAGTATTACTAATTTATAATAACAGTAAGGGTGTATGGTAGTATTCAGTTTGGAACATGGTCAAAGTGTTTCGTAATTCTAAGGATATAATTAAATGCTGTCATCTCTCAGTAGTACAGAAGTATTATGAGAATATAATAACTATATTGTGCACATCAGTGTGACTGCTACAGTTACTCCAGTAAGTTGTAGGTGCAACTTGAAAACCTCTTGGTTGCTCCGCTGTAATCTCACAGTGTGTTGCTGTCTATCTATCTGCATCAGCGACGGCTCTGTATACCCACAAAGTTAATACACATGAACTAAGAGATTAACCCTAGCTAAAATAGAAGGTAGAGAACAAAGCTATCATATCTGATCACTTCCATTGTGTCTTTTTATTACCGTATCTGTATTCTATTACTAAATCTGTGTATTTTGTTCTCCAACCTGTCCAACACATTAGGCACTAGCCAAAACACAGGCCTATAAACACAGGTTACACACCAAAGGTGAAAAGACACTCCAGACAACTCACTCTCATCCAATATAACCATATATAAAATAATTTAATAATTGCTTTGTTTATATTCTCACACTCTTACTCTTCCCTGATTGGCTCCTGGCTCCCCACTGTCACCATGTACTCTGACTACTTCCGTGCCTGAAGTAGAGGCGTGATGATATTTGACATGTCTAAGCTGGCATATGATGAATGTGCACAAATTTCCTTTCAAATTCGAACCTACATTCCTGACACAGTGCTGACTGTGAATTACTCTTACATGACTGTCAGGGCAACTCACAGCAGCTCAGGAACATCATTTTTTTGTCCCCTGACTCAATAATATATATCATTTCATTTTTAACAAAAGAAAAATCCTATGCATTGTAGCGTTAAATATTCATTTGCTGTGCATGTCCGAAGAAGGGTTGCCAGGTTTGCTGTTTTCTTGCAGAACGTTATACAACGTACAATGGGTAAACTGGTGTGTTGTTTTTAATGTAAACAATATTTATATTGGTATTGTATTGTGGGCTGTGGTTACGATTTGATTGGAGTAGTTTATCTTAAGGTAAATTAACTATACTCATGTATGAATAAAAATAAAAAATGTAACTATAGTAAAAAAATATATGAAATAGAAATATCATATACTGTCTGAGGATGGCACAGTGATACAGCAGGTAGCATTGCTGCTTCACAGCACTAGGGTTTGATCCTGAACTTGGGTTTCTGTGTGTGGAGTTTTGCATGTTCTCCCCCATGTCCACGAGGGTTTCCTCTGGGTTCTCAGGTTTCCTCCCACCTCCCAAAAACATGCCAGTATGTGGACTAGCTATGGTACATTGCCCCTAGGTGTGAATGATTGCACGAATGTGCGTGCATGGTGCTCTGCAACGGACTGGTGTCCCATCCGGGGTTGTACTCCCGCCTCACACCCAGTGTTCCCGTGATAGGCTTCGGATCCACTGAAACCCTGACCAGGAAAAGCCGTTACTAATGATCAGTGTATCTCCTGTATATACTGTATGCTTGTTGGTTTTTACTACAAGTTGTTTTAAAAAGCATCTTGTGATGTCAGTAAATATTACAATATATTTAGCAATGGTAGTCATGGCAGTCAGACAGACTGGTTTTGTCCCACAGATCTGGCAACCCTGATCAAAGGTTCCCAATAATGTTTAGCATAATATTTACTACCCTGTCTTAATATCCAAAATATTAATAGTTTCTGTCCTAAAACAAAACAATACAACGTGAACAGTTGTAACAAATGCTGATCTTTGATCAGTCGCAATAAAATGATATTTATACTGAAACTGTTGACAGCTAACAGGATAGCAGGCAGACAGACAGGCCACGGAGAAACTGGAACCACTGAGGACAACAGCCAGACCTGGGTCAAAACTATCTATAAACAGCGTCACATCATGGGATTTAACCGAGCGGTCAGTGTCTCAGATTTTATCTGTGTGGTCCGATGAATATATGCGTTGTTTACCCTCTGCACAGCGTCTTCTCCATATAGTCTCAGTGCTGAGGATCTGTCTGAATTTCTTGCACACCAGGGCCAGGCTGGGCAGCGCCGTGCCGGGCAGAGACGAGAAGATCTCTACCAGAAGCTCGGGCGGTAAATCCAGTAGAGATCGCGGCTGAGGAGGTGCTGCTGCAGCCCAGGCCGTGTCTTCTTCATCCTCCGAACCCGCGGCACTGCGACTGGCCGAGGCGTCGTCACTCACAGCGCCACGGCCTTTAGGACAACCGCTGAGGGCACGCGCTTTGCTTTTACCTACGATCTTCTCCTCCTCCTCTTCTTCGTCCATGTCCATCTCAGAGTCGCTCTCCTGGTCGCGCTGGCCGTGTCTCTGTCTCCGCCTGCACCGCCGCGACTGGCCCACCCCACATAGCCTGGCACACACCGCCATCTGAGCTCAACGCCAACCGGCCACCATTACTTTACATTACATTACATCAGCTGTCCGAGCGACCGCTTACTCCGCTTTCCCCTTCCACTAGCTCTCCTTACCGACGATTCCTGCCGACCTGTTTCCTTTCCCAGCTGTATTCCGTCAAGCCCCGCCTCCAGGCCCCGCCTCCTGAATTAGGATTGGCTAGCAGAATCAACCTAGCGCAACAAGCTGCTCGTTGATAGGCCAGAGAGCTGCTTATAAGCATGAGCCAATCCTGTTACAGGAAGAGAAACGGGTGCGGGCCAAAATTCAATTTCAGTTCAGGTCAATTTTATTTATGTGGCGCTTTTAGCAATAAACATTTTCATAAAGCAGCTTTACAGGTATCCGGATATAGTATATAACAATAATTCAACACATATTATAATAAGCTTCGAAGCCGATCAGTCGAGGTTTACATTAGTTTGTCTTCTTATGTGTAAATTTACACACACTCATGAGTGGGAGACCAAAGTTTTTCTGAATTTAGGGCATTTTCATGAATACCACATGTTTTGTGTAAGCACCCTTGTAAACGGAATATGTTTACATAATTGTGTAAACGGAGTGTCAGGTCCGGCAGGGATTGTAGGTGGGGGAGTGAATGACCAGCGCTCTCTTCCACCTTCAATACCACGACTGAGGTGAGACCCTTGAGCAAGGCACCGAACCCCCAACTGCTCCCCGGGCGCCGCAGCAAAAAAAAAAGGCTGCCCACTGCTCCGGGTGTGTTCATGGTGTGTATGTGTGTTCACTACTGTGTGTGTGCACTTGGATGGGTTAAATGCAGAGTACAAATTCCGAGTATGGGTCACAAGTCACTTCACTTTACTCATACGAACGATTTACCCATAAATATCCAGTTTGATAAATGAGGCCCAATTTACTGTACATCCTCTTAAAGCACTACAGGATAAGAGCATACAATACCTGATACACTCTCGCTCTCTCTCCTGCTGCCTGGCCCATCCTGATACACAACTCCTGCTTGATGCCTCCTTCACCTGAGAAGGTTGGCATGAAGTTGCTGTAGATGGTACCACATGGGCATCACGTCAGCAGTTTTTGGGTAACGTGTACCCTCTGTCAAGAAACAACTGATGGCATTTGAAGGGCTGCTCCCTGGAAGATGAGCATATTCTCATTAAACAAGGAAGGGCCAGCTTTGATTATAGAGTGGATAATCAGGCAAAAGTGGCAATTGTAAAATGGGTTGATGACAAAGCCATCACACTAGCCAGCTCCTGTGCGGCTGTAAGCCCAGTGAATGAGGTGTTTCTCTAAAGAAGACAGGAGACGAGTTGGGGTGCCCTGTCACATGTATGACATGTTTTAAAATAAGACGAGAAGTCAGAAACTCATCATTTTTTGCATCAAATTAAACAGAAATATCGATGACTGACTTTTTTTGGTACCTTAATAGGGCAATGTATCCTGGGAGATACAACTCACGAAATCCAAAATATATCAAATATATAAAAAAAATTCCTTTGGATATGTTTTACTTAGTCCAAATGATATAAAAAGTGACATGGATTTTTTTGTTTTTTTTTTTGCTAATCATTTTCCACTCTTGCCTGTTGTTGACATGATTGGGCAGTTTCCTGTGAGGTTGTATCAGTGCCATTAGTGTCAGTGGTCCCTTTTCATAGAGCTTGATAATGTATTTCCTGTTTGTTTAGCAGGGTAAACCTAGCAAGCAGTACTGGAGTTTACAAGATCATACAGAACCCAATCCAAAGGTTAATAAAGTCAACATAGTTACTGTATTGTTACTGTATTACCTGTTAAACCTACATGCATGTGTGAAAGCTTTCAGTGCCATGAAAACTTTTTCTGGTATTTGAAGCTATCAGCACATACACATACACACACGGCAACACCAGGAAGCTAGTTCTGACCAGAAATATACATGTCCATTCAGGATTAGCACACTAGCACAAACCACTAAGTGTAGGTGTTTCTTAGGTACAGGAGCAGGTCTGGAGGGTTCACAGGCATAGAGTGTTGTGGTGAACTGGGATGTTTGGATGCTGTCTCCCCCCCACTCTCACACGTTCACTCAGGTTTGTCGACGGTGGAGTGGCTGGCTGCCTTATGTCCCAGAGCGCCCTCATGTCTGTGTTAGCTTCTGGCTCCCCCTTTTAGTTATACTGTCAAAGCTAGTTTTTGCTGGAGTCCCTGCTTGCATTCTGCACGCAAAGTACATTGTCCTTAACCATTAGAGGACAAAAGCTTACCTAACAATTTCTCCCTCTCTCTCCATCTCTCTGTCGAGCTACACATGCTACTTCTGAGATGCCAGTGATCCTGAGCCCTTCTGCTCCTCCTTGCTGCTTGACCCATCCTGATGCCCTACTTCTGGTTGGAGTTCGCTCGCTGCTGCTGGGGGTGGCCCCATATGGACGACCTGAAGAACTGTTTGGATTGCTGGGGATGGTTCCACCTGGGGGCTGGGGAGATGGTTTTGGGATCTCATATGGGGAGCTGTACTGTAATGGCTTGGGACTGTGATTGCTTTGGTGGCTTTGGGGCTGCGGTTGCCACGAGCACCTTCGTACTCAGGACAGTGGATAGATTTTAACCAACCGGATTTCTTGCGAAATCCGTGATGAATTTACTGGTTGCACGTTTGCACTATTTGTCTATATAGTACACAGTAATAGAAGGGATTTATTTATAATTGCACTATCCGTTGCACCCAGATGAGGATGGGTTCCCTTTTGAGCCTGGTTCCTCTAAAGGTTTCTTCCTTATATTGTCTCAGGGAGTTGTCTTGGTTTCAATTTACTGCCCAAATACTTTGTTGTACTACCTTATCCTCTTAATTTGACCTATATCTGATACCAGCCAGTCTCCTGAACTGCATAACAACAACTGTTGTGGCTAGTAAAAGGTCCTGTTTACCCTGTGTTCACCCCAGCAGAAGTTTTTCATCACATGTCGCACATGCAGCTCGACGCGGTTCGCTAGTAGCTGCTTCACATCTGGACTTGCTATTGATTGGAGTGGTTCTCCTAGTGTCTGGATAGTGCAATCTGCCTGCACAAACTACACATCTGTAGAGTGTCCTACAAGAAATTCTACACAAACTGCATGTAATCGAGACAAAATAATAAGATTCATGTGGAAAATCATAATTATAAGCACATTTATTATGTTTAACAGTGGTTTAGGTTTGCATGTAAAAGGTTTACATACAAAACCTGGAGCTTGTTTCTGAAAATTTGCTTTGGAAGAGTGATTGCAAATCTTTCAACCATTTTAAAGTGTACTCATCGTTAATTAGAGGTGGGCACAGATATTTGTATATGCAGTTAAATGTATGAGGAGCCAGTATTCAAATACTGAAATCACTATTCATGTATTTGTTTTTCCTTATGTCACCATGAATTCAGTTAGTATTGATACAGTCAGAAATCAGTTGGTCAGAAACTGAAGCTGATAAAGGTTACAAGGTTACAGGATGTTTAACACACACACACACACACACTACATGGAAAATAGTCTCTTAACTGTTCACCTACAAGGTGAAATAGGGTGTATAGGGTGTGGCCAATATATGTATAATGTTTCAAAATACAAGTAACACTGATGTACCTGAGACACTTGTACCAGCAACACATACACTGCCATGTCAGTGTTACAGCTGTGCTTACAAAAGGTCACAAACCAGATAAGATCGATAGACCATTGATAGATATACAAAATACAACATTCCCAGAAGGTTGTGAAATCCCCCCCCAAAAAAAGAGTTTAGGCAAGTGTGTCTACTGAGGAATTCCCTAGAGAAACCGACTATTTCTCATCGATTTGCCTGAAAAGTTTTTTTTTAACCATAATATGCTGGTGAGAGCAGTAAAGTGGCAGATGGTGTGAAAACAGTCGAGCCAGCCAGGAGTCGAACCTAGAATCTTCTGATCCGTAGTCAGACGCGTTATCCATTGCGCCACTGGCCCTGTGGAGGCTCAGCTGGAAACGGGCCAATCTTAGTCTTTACTGCTCGCTCTGGGGGAAACGCGTTCCTTCTGAATTAGAAAAACTCGGCTCAGTTACACAATACTCCTCATCTCTCCAGCCGGCGCTGCCTGTGCTAGGGCTCCACTTATCCTCAGATCACCTATATGATTTCATTAACGGTAATTACTTAGACTTAATTACTTAAGCGTTTAAGTTCGGAATGAAACTTTATTTTGTGGTTTAGGGAAACCTGCATACCAGTAGGAGTATCTGACCCGCTCCTGTTTCGCAAAATAGTTTTTCTTTCATTAAAAGAGTAATAAACTGTTTTATTATTGGAGAGATTCTCTGTTCTTTACGTTTTTATTGACAATCAATCCAACGCGGGATTCGAACCACTCAATCAGGAGCCAGTCGTTGCTCGCGCGCTCCTCCGATACGTTACGTTATTTCCTCTTGACGTGTGTAATGATTGGTCGGAAAAGGCTGGGCTTAACGGAATGGACCAATGAGAATCCGTTAAGCGATTTACGAAGGAGGAAGTTAAACTGTAGCTCCTCTGGCGGGAGTTTTCTACTACAGGGAAAAAAGGTGTTACAGAAAAGGCTAACAGCTGCTGTGGATGTGATAGAAACAAGCAAATAAACACCGTCCAAGTTCACAACAAAGGTAACGTTCGTGTTACGGATCCTATAACAAATAATATATGCACACAATGATGTTTGTACATGTTTAAATGACTTTAACGCTTGAAAACAGGAGAGTGTACAGCTCTGTGGTCGGATTGTATAGCTGTTCTAAAGAATAAGGTAACACATAATAGATAATTAAACAAGTAAGCTAACTGCAAAATCTTCCATAAAATGCATGTTAATGTGTAATTCTACACAACCTAACCAGTAGCACATATTGAGGAGTGTGATTTTATTTTGTTTTGGTATAATTCGTGACGTAACACACACACACACACACACACACACACACACACACACACACACACAGACTGAATTAAGTTGTCTAATTATACGTCACTAATTTAGGGGATAGTATGTGTTGGCATTTTTCTTATCACCTGTGAACTTGATTTATAATGTCTGAGCTGCTTGCTTTACTTTGTTGTCACAGGGACACAAATACACTATATTACCAAAAGTATTCGGTCACCTGCCTTGACTCACATATGAACTTAAGTGCCATCCCATTCCTAACCCATAGGGTTCAATATGATGTCGGTCCACCTTTTGCAGCTATTACAGCTTCAACTCTTCTGGGAAGGCTGTCCACAAGGTTGAGGAGTGTGTTTATAGGAATTTTTGACCATTCTTCCA
>CM040983.1:12597169-12607299 GCA_022985145.1 Pangasius djambal
ACACACACACACACACACACACACACACACACACACACACACACACACACACACACACACTAATGTTATAGCTGAGCTGTGTGTGTGTATACCAATCAACCATAACATTAAAACCACCTGACTAATATTGTGTAGGCCCCCCCGTTGGGCAGCTCTCCCCCATCAAAGCATGGACTCCATAAGACTTCTGAAGATGTGCTGTGGTATCTGACACCAAGATGTTAGCAGCATATCCTTTAAGTCCTGAAGTTGCGAGGTGGGGCCTCCATGGATCAGACATCCCACAAATCCTTGATTGGATAGAGATCTGGGGAATCAGACCAGGCCACCTTCTTCTGTTGCTCCATGGTCCCTCACATGCCCATAGTAGGCGCTTTCGGCGGTGAACAGGGGTCAGCATGGGCACTCTGACCAGTCTGCGGCTACGCAGCCCCATTTGCAGCAAGCTGCAATGCACTGTGTGTTCTGACACCTTTCTATCTTAACCAGCATGAACTTTTTCAGCAATTTGTGCTACAATAGCTCTTCTGTGGGATCGAACCAGATGGGCTAGCCTTCGCTCCCCACTCGCATCAATGGGTGCCCATGACCCTGTCGCCGGTTCACAGATTGTCCTTCCTTGGACCACTTTTGGTAGGTACTAACCTCTGCTAATAATACTGGGAACAACCCTCAGGACCTGCCATTTTGGAGATGCTCTGACCCAGTCTTCTAGCTATCACAATTTGGCCCAAGTCAAAGTCGCTCAGATCCATACACTTGCCATTTTTCTTGCTTCCAACACATCAACTTTGAGAACTAACTGTTCACTTGCTGCCTGATATACTCCACCCATAACTCCACTCCATAACTGAAGTGTTATTCACTTGACCTGTCAGTGGTTTTAATTTTATGGCTGATCAGTGTACTGTGTGTGTGTGTGTGTGTGTGTATGTGTATATATATATATATATATATATATATGTATGTATGTATGTATGTATGTATGTATGTGTATGTATATATATATATATATATATATATATATATATATATATATGTATGTATATGTATATGTATATGTATGTATATGTATATGTGTGTGTATTTTTAAGGGTTTCCATGATGTTCTCCGACGCAACTCTCAGTTGGCAGGGTCCATCATGCAGACGCTTCTGTCACAGGTGGGTGGTTGTACTTGTATGTCTTAGAACAAATCTGTGCCTGTTATTTTTATGGCTACTTGAATATTTATTAACTTCATATTATTTGACAAATATTGGATATTAAATAGTTTGTGTCTATATGCGTTCTCTAGCTGAGGCGATACTATGAGCCTGAGCAGGACCTTTTGCCACCTGTGAAGTTGGAGTCTTGCATAAATGCACAGGGAGATCAGGTCTTCCTCCAGGAGCCTCTGGTACTGTGATCCTAAAAAAAAAAAAGAATATGAGAATGAAAGAATCTTGTGAATCTTATTTTACTCACTGGCAACAAAAACATTTACACTTCTCCATTTCATCAATGTCTGATTCCATAGAACAGATTCAGGATAACTGATTCTGAATTTGAATTGGATTGACATGTTTTAATTAGTATTAAAATCCAACCAATTCATCTGTCAATTGTGAAATGTCAAATAGCCTCAGCTCGGTTGCAACCTTTACTTACGATGGTGTCACATCCTGAGCATTTATGATATAATCTAAAAGGGATCCACTTCAGTTTTCACTCAGGTTTTAATGATTATCTGTTTACTATGAAAGTTCTGGAGGGAGGTGGAGGTCAACTTCTGTTTTCATATGTTTTTTTTTTAATGCAGTCTATCTTAACTTTTCTTTTTCTTTTTTCTCATTCAGGCTCACTTGTTCTCCTGTACTATCCACTGCCTGCTCTGGTATCAGAGTATGCGAGATGCCTCTGGAGGTGAGAGTGATGATGAAGAGGAAGATGAAGAAGGGTTCCAGGATGAACTCCATGCAGTTCTGGAGAGTGTAACTAGACGCATGATCAAGTGTGAGCTGGAGGACTTTGAGCTGGTATGTGACAGTGCTAGCGTATACCAGTGAGTTGCAGAAACAGTGCCATTTTTATGTATACACAGACAGACACTGCTTTAGGAAGATGTTGCTGTGTTCCATACAGACTGTTCAAACTGTGAAACTTGTCTGAGCAGCCTAACAAAAACTTCATCTGTTTCTCATAGGATAAGTCTGCTGAGTTCTCCATGGCATCCAGTGTTGGGGTGAAGAACAGTATCTATGCCGTGCTGGTGATGGGAGTGTACGAGGTTCTCATAGAATACAACTTCATCACAGGCAACTTCAGGTAATGTGACATGAGCATATGTTTGGAAGTGTCACAGGGCTTTCTAGGTTGGCTCACCACTGTTATTTTATGCTTCAGAGTCCAGTTCCACCAACAGAACCTAAATTAGTCATAACTTTTTGGGAGTAAATTGGGAACTTAATTGTTAGGATGATTACTTATGGTATACTCTGGCAGTTTTGCTGTAGAATAATCTGCTTAGCAAATGTTATTGTAACATGTATCTTACAAGGATGTGCACGGGTAAGACCAGTGTTAGTTGTATGTAGATGTAACTTTGTTTGGTGCAGTTTGGTATGTCAGCTCTTAGCTATGACCCATCTAGCAATTAAGACTAATAAAATTATTTGATCCCTCCAGCACGGAATGTTTAAAGGACTGTGTGCCTGTTTTGGTGTCTGTGTGTATTGAGCAGCAAAAGCCGTTTTCAGGATGTCCTGGAGCTTTTTAATCGTTACAACAAACTGGCTGAGATTCTGAGGGAGAAGTCAGGAAAGGGCCGGACACCCTCTAGTAAAACTCCCCGCAGTCTGCTCTCTGTGGGATTTGTGTCTACCCTACTGACTGCTCTCTTCCGGTACGTAGCAGTGAGCATGTGTTTCAGTGAGTATGGTTTTGAGCCTGTCATGGATTTTAACAGGACACTTAAAAAATGAGAACTATACCATGGCCGCCACGGATCATATGGTGATCAAGGCATATTCTGCCTAACATGTCTGAGCTCTCATTGTGGATTGTAGTGGCTCTGTTTTGAACAGATAAACTCTGTTTGTTTGTGTTCTTCTGTGCAGTGACAGTACTCAGACTCATGAGGAGAGCTTGTCAGTGCTGCGCTCCAGTGGAGAGTTTCTTCGCTACAGTGTGAGCGTAGCCCTGCAGAAGGTTCAACAGCTGGAAGAGACAGGCTACACAGATGGACCTGATGGCCAGAACTCTGACAAGACTTTCCGCCATCTCTGTGAAATCACTAGGTCTCTTCCTATGCAAAACAAATACAGACTTTAATTATGGACTAAAGTTTTCTGTCACCACGGCTTGAGATTGACACTCACTTGCAAGGTTATAAGGTGCACTGTCACTTATTGGCCATTATCAAATACACATACTGTTTTTGTGCACTTTGTAGGTATTCAGTTATTGGCCATCTGCTATGCACATTATGTCAGCTCTCCCCTCTCCTGTCTGTCATCGTACCACTTACTAGATATACAGTAATTTGGGTGGTGGGCACTTATTGGCCACTTTATTAGACACACCTGCCATGTTGTTTCAACTACTATGTGTACAAGTAGAGACTATGTTTTTTTTGTTTTGTTTTTGTTTAAGTAAGACAAGCACTTTGTTGATGTTACTGTCTCATCTCCTTACTCAGTGTGTTGATGTGGCGATACACCAACATCCCATCATCTGTGGAGGATGCTGGGAAGAAGGAGAAGAGTTACAGCGTGTCTCTGCTGTGTCTGGAGGGGTTGCTGCGCATCTTTAGCACCATGCTACAGCAATACCCTAACAAAGTGTCCAGCTTCCTGTGTTCTCTTGGTAAGTGACTTTATGCAGTTGCAGTGAGGGAAAATATTCAATATTCAGATGCTTCTTTTGATATTTAATATACTTCCAGTGCAGGTATCCATTTCAAGTTTTAAATCGTCTTTTGACTTTTTACTTATAAATATGAACGTATGTATTAATAAGCATAAAAAATATTCTAAAAAACAAAATTGATATTAAAAAAAAGTATTCAGACACTATGTTAAACTGGGGTTATATTTATATAAATTTAAAAATATATAAATGAATATAATAGGTTTATATGTTAAATGAGCACTTTATTAGGGGTAGGGCCCCCCCTTTCCTCTCAAAACAGCCTCACTTCTTTGTGGTATGAATTCCACAAGATATTGTTTGAGATTCTGGTCCATGTTGACATTATTGACAGTCCCTGCAGATTTTTCAGGTGCATGCTCATCAAATTTCATCAAAGTTCTTCCACATCTCAAGGTGTTCTATTAGACATGACTGCATCATGCAGTTCCTTCAGATTTTTCAGGTGCCATTTCATGCTGTGACTCTCCTCTCCTACCACATCCCAAAGGTGTTCTACTGGATTCAGGTCCGGTGACTGGGAAGGCCTCTGAAGAACACTGAACTCATTGTCATGTTCATGAAAGTGAACAGTTTGAGATGACTTTTGCTTTGTGACATGGTGCATTGTCATGCTGGAAGTAAATTGTGACCATGAAGGGACGCACATGGTCAGCAACAATACTCAGATAGGCTGTGGCAATCACGTGATGATTGGTATTAAAGGGCCCAAAGTGTGCCAAGAAAACTTTCCCCACACTGTTACACCACCTCCACCAGCCTGGTCTGCTGACAAAAGGCAGGTTGGGTCCATGGATTCCTGCTGTTGGTGCCAATTTCTGACCCTACCATCTGTATGCCTCAGTAGAAATCTAGATTCATCAGACCGGGCCACGTTTTTCCAGTCTTCAACTGTCCGGTTTTGGTGAGCCTGTGCCCACTGCAGCCTCAGCTTTCTGTTGTTGATTGCGTCTGGTGTCAAGACTCAAATGGAAAAAAGCTACAAAGCAAAAACAATGAGAACAATAAGCAATGAACTGCAAGGAAATCATCAAAAACTCCTCTGCTAAAAAGAAGCACAGAGATGCGCATCGCATTTAGACAAATCAGAACCCTTTTGATACAGTATACTCCAGCAAAAAAAAATTGAATTGAAAACGATTTGCCAAGATTAATGGGCCAAAACTGAACCACAATGCTGCTAACACCTAATTACTTGTTACTGTAGACGTCTCAAAGCTGTAATTGCTGTTGCAAACAACAGCTTTGCAACAAAGTCTTAATGTTGATAATTGTGGAGTCCAAATATTTTTTCCCTATTAGTTACATTTTTAAACATCTTTTTTTATGCTTATGAATACATATTTTTATGTTAATGTTTATAAGTACAAATAAGTATAAGAAGTGGATATATGGATATACTGTATATTAAATAACAAAAACAAAATGGTCTGAATACTTATTTCCCCCCTCACTGTATTTCTGGACTGACTGACTGACTGCTTGTTCCATTGTGTAATTCAGACAGACATTAATGCTGTAGCTTCCTGCAGCTCAAGTAATGGTAGTGTGTGTCTGGTCCTTTCAGATGTTTGCAGACAGGAGGAGGAGGAGGGTGCCCCTGAAAATGCCAACTTGACAGAAAAGGCTGCCTTCTACATTCGGCAATTTCAGGTAGAAAACTTTTTTTAATGACCCTACAGTGCGAGTACATTCTGCCCAGGCATGCTTTATATAGCTTGGTAAGAGGCAAGAAAGAAACATGGAACATACTGTAACTACAGTTTGGAAGAAATTGTTCTTATCAGACACAAATTTGAAGAAAAATGTAAAGCACCAAATCTAACTGCGCATGTGCGTGCGTGTGAGAACAGCGTGCCCTGTTCAGCCAGCTGAGTGGAGGAGAGGAGGACTTCAGCAGCAGAGAGGCCCAGCTGCTGGTCAGCATCCTCAGTGTGCTGTCCCGCCTGCTGGAGCCCACCTCCCAACAGGTACACATTTACAAAAGTTACTCCCACTTGAATATTATTGAAGTCTTTACTGAATTGAGGTCGTTTAATTGATATACTATATATGCACTTCTTTCAGTTTCTACAGATGATTACCTGGACAGTAAAAATTTGCAAAGAAACCAGCTTCGGTAAGCCTTACTTATACCTCTGTGTGTGTGTGCATATTAATTCATGTGATGTTACATCTCTTCTTGCCTGTCACATGTCTGATGTGCAGACAGATGCTACACTGAAGGGAATGAGCAGAGTATTTTATGTGGCTTAAAATAAAAGTAAACAACTACTAAAATCTGGCACTTATCATATAATTTCATATGAATCGCAAACTTTACGTGGCATCAGTTTGAAATGCTTATTACATCGCTTATTGCTTATGTGATCGATCTCTCTTTCTCTCTCACAGAGGACATATCCTTCAGTAAGGGTCTACTGTCTCTGCTCTTCAGTCTGCATGTCCTCTACAAAAGTCCTGTGTCTCTGCTGTGGGAGCTCTGTCAGGACATTCACAGTCAGCTAGGGGACATAGACCAGGTATGTGTCTCTCTGCCAGTCTAATCCATATATAAATACACACACACACACACACACCCCTTCTACGTTTAAAGGAGTACTCCAGCATTTTTTTGACTTAATTAGTATCTACAGCATCTATAGCACACATGATTGTGCAAGACGAAAGCTTTGCCACATTGATAAAAGAAGAAAAAAAAAAATTACATTTCACATGGTTAGGACCTGATCTAACAACTGCCCTTAGGTTTCAATATTAAGTTAGGCTTAGGCCTAGGCTTCAAATATAAATTATGAGTACAGATATGTTCTGTTCTATATCTATATGTCATATTAACATGTATAACCATGTTAGTTTCTCAGTATAAATTTTTCAGTGGTAATCAATTCACACCACTTTTTTGTGACCAAGGTTCAGTGTGTCATTGTTTACACTATTCCACTGTAGGAGAAGTGCCTTTTTTTATTATGCATGACATTGTATTCACTATTGATCATGCGGTCTTCCAGAATGTTATGTTTTTTTTTATTATCCCTCTGTCTCTCTGTGCACAGGATGTGGAGGTGGAGAAGCAGTCTCACTTTGCAATTGTAAGCATGAAGACAGCAGCGTCCACCACAGTGAGTTCTCTAAGGCCATTTCTCACTAACAATATAACATGACCAGAGATTTGTTGTTTGATTGGTTGATACAGTGTACAGTATGTCCATTCTAATTACATCTACATGCTACAAACGAAGAGACATTAATCTGATTGATGAAATCACTGCCTCTCTAGCTTTTAGTGTTGTCTCAGGTGGGGAGGGTATTGGATGAGGTGGACTGGTTGATTGCCAAGAAAAAAGGCCAGTTAACATCTGATAGAACAACCACAGGTGTGACCTTTTTTTTTCTTTTTTTTTTTCTTTTTAAACATTTTAAGTATCATCAGATATACACTTTATTGGTATTATTTGTACTATTTGGTACAACTAAAATACGCTGTACAATTTGTGACAAACTCAGTAATGCCCTTTAATTCTTGAAGGCATTCCATTGAGCTGTGTGTATGTCTGTCTGTGGCAGGAGGCACCTCACAGCCGTCAGCCCAGCAGGACCCTGTGGAAAAAGCAGTGACTCTGCAGTTAGGCACACTGCTGACAGCTCTGAATGAGCTTGTGCAAACAGCTCTGCCTCCTGGTGCCTGCACAGACGCCCTGCTGCGAGAGCTCAGCCGAACCTACGCCATTCTCACCACCCTAATCAAATATGTGAGAGCCACACCTAACAATAACCTAACAGTATTAACATAACATTTTAAGTTATTTAAAACTAGAAACCCAGAAATTAAGTAGCTCAGTAGTAAAACATTTAAACTAACCAAACACACTTTTTAACATTGACTTCTAAAATATTCTGAGATTCTCTGTTAGGACTGCCAAAATTAATTTTACTTGTTCTATTTGGATGATGTAGTTCTATTTGCATGATGTAGCATCTGTTCTTGCCTTTTACCTGTCAGACAGGCAGATAGATGTGCTGCCGGGAATGAACAGATATTTCCATGTTGGTTGAAATAAAAGTAAATTACTTATAAAATCTGCCATTTCACATATCCCATAGTTTCATATGAATCCTAAATTGTACATGTGATGTCAGTTTGTGAGGCTTACTACGTCTCTTATGTAGTGTTATCAGTTTCCTTTAAATCATGTTTAATATTTGTGCATATTGAACTAGAAACAGGAACTGGAATTGTTTATATACATTACACAAGTAGGACATATTTCCTTTTTCTGCTGCAGTATATCCAGTTGTGTGTAGCTCATCCTGGTCAACTGCCTGCTCGTCTGGAGAAACTGGTAAGAACCCTGATTTTATTAGCAGATGTAAAACATAAGAGGGACTCTAACTTTATAATTTATCAAAAGAGCATGAGTAAAGGTTGCAGTGTCTAAGCAAACTTTGTAAACATGGGTATGGTTGCAAAATAGTTCTTTCCCCCCATGTTTACATAATGTATGGGGTGTGTGTCTGTGTCTGTGTCCATTAAAGGTGAAGCTATCAGGCTCTCACCTCACCCCTCAGTGCTACTCATTCATCACATATGTACAGGTAGGTTCCTTTCTTCTTTTTTGTTTTCTCAATCTGCTGATCACGCTAGCAGTTCACATTATATGTTGCATGGTGATTTAACTACAGAGTGGTGAGATGAATGGAGGAGTAAATGAGAGGAAGAAGAAAAGAAAAGAAGAGGAAGCAGTTGTGGCTGCTTCTGTAAGGACTTTTACTCCTCTGAATTCCTATATTCACCTGGGACATAATCAGCTCTTATCTAATGCTTTCTTTTAAACCATATTGCTTTAGGCTAAGGTTCTACGTGATACCAAACCTATACCCACTCTGATCTTCAATATTGAACAGTATGAGAAGTTTCTAATTGTTCTCTCCAAGAAGTCAAAGGTAAACTGT
Organism: Pangasius djambal; assembly: GCA_022985145.1. Taxonomy (NCBI): domain Eukaryota; kingdom Metazoa; phylum Chordata; class Actinopteri; order Siluriformes; family Pangasiidae; genus Pangasius; species Pangasius djambal. Next base: position 12,606,032 of record CM040983.1, read on the forward strand.
CAAATCTTTCTCAGCTGATATTTTTAGTAAATAAGTAACTGTAAAATCAGAATACGGGCATTGAGAACGATACATACCAAAATGTAATTCAGTAATGTTTAATAAGTCAGAGGGCTATGATGTATTCTTCAGGTAAATCTGATGCAGTATATGAAGCTGAGCACATCTCGAGACTTTCGGATCAACACTGCCACTCTGGAGGCTGCACTACAAGAGCAGCAGCACGAGAGCCAGCAGGTTTGTTTGCTTATGCACTTTTACATTTCCAAATCTTTAGGCTTATTATTTAGTAGCTACATGGAAAGTAATGTTAGATGATTAGGATTACCTTGTAATATCAGTTTAAAACGTGGGAATGTGGAACCATCCATGATGTTCATTTGGAGAACCTACATTACATGCTTGTAACACACCAGAGAAGCCTTGACCCCAAACTTGACCCCTTAAAAAAAAAAAAAAAAAAAAAACTCCTTCAAGACACTCTTGAATGTGTCTGAGTTAAGTTTGTATATGGACAATATGTCCATATTAGAACACACTCAGTATCAACAAATAACAAAAACCCTTGTAAAGAACACTTACTTTTAGTATATAACAGCCTGATGCATGTTCAGATACAGCTTTACTTTTCTTAATAATGACCTGCCATCTTTCTTTTCTTAGACTGACTCTCAAGCTTCTGAGGAGAGTGAGGCTCCCAAGAAGAAGAGAAGAAAGCAGTGAAAGAAAACAAATTTTTATTTTGGATCTTCCTTTGGATCCTCAGTCACCAAGTTGTGCATGTTTAACTGTTGGCCTTTTCCAGTGGTTTCTCCTCCTTTATTCTGGAGAGATTGGACTATCTTCCTTTGGCCAAAGACCCTTTAGTAATCTCAATGATCTGATACATGTCCAAGGCTTCACCTATTGGAAAAAAAAATGCATATTTAATTTTGTTAATGTTTCTATTTATTTTCTACATCTTGTCACTGTGTTAGTTCTTAGTTGCAGAGACCACTTCTATAAAACTAGATGTTCTTTAGATTCTAAAAACACATTTTTCTTAAAAAAAAAAAAAAAAATATATATATATATATATACACATACACACAAAAAGGATCATTTATATTAATTAATTTCATCTCATATTATATTTAAAAATGTTGGGTGGTTGCTATATTTAATGAATTTCAAAATAAGAAATGCTATACAGTGATCACTGAGCTACCTTTTTTTTTTTTTTTTGATTGTTTACACAGGAACAAGCACCTTTCTGTGCAAGAGTATTG
>CM040983.1:12611290-12633767 GCA_022985145.1 Pangasius djambal
TGGGAAATGATGTATGACTGGACTTTTATTCATTGAGATTTGCCAGCATATACATGGTACCTGCACATGCATCTTTCTGCCAGACATTTACTGGTGGGAAAAAGTCACTGCATTTTGGAGGTTTACAGAAAAACGTGAATTTATCTTTGAAGAGACTGATTATTATGAATTGTGCAGAATAAGACCCGGAACCTGAAGTAACAAAGTCAGTTTTGATTTCAAGTCTAAAAAAGTGTTACTGAATAAGTAGCTTTTCACAAATAATTTTGCCTGAATGGAAATTTCTGGCTTGGCTCCAAGTACATACTGAGATAATACCTATTTGGGCTACAGTTTTGAAGAAAAGTTTCAAAATGCTGACCTGGCAGGTCCAATTCTGACGATAATAATATAGGATATTGACAAATTGCTGAATTAGGCACTTGGGTTTGGCTGCTGTATATCATCTTTGGTTCAAATGGAACTGGATAAGGAAATCAATATGGCATGTCATCTCACCGTGCATGCCAGCAAAGTGAGACTCTCCTAGCACAGCTGCAATCCACAATTCCTGAGAGTCAACATCTGACCCCACCAAGTGATAACCAGGAGGCACCTGCACCATAGCTTTCAGTTCACTGCCTACACGATCCCGCTGCAAAAACATTAAGATGGATGCATAAGCTTTCAGGGGATGATTTAAAAAAAAAAAAAAAAAGAAAAGCCTCAGAGAAAGCAGCATTTCTAAGTTAATCCTTCTTCAGTGTATCAGAGCTGACTTTAACATGTAAGGACATGTTAATGTTCCAGTGTAGTGCAGTCCTGGTCTAAACTCTAGACAACCTTGATGTGGTTATTCAAGGACTCTGAAAGCCCCAGGGAACTTAAAGTGGTGATTGCTTTGTAATTAGACTCATATTAATTTTGAGGTCATACAATAAGCATGCATAAAGTCTGCATAATTTGTCTTTCCATGCTCTACATTTTTGCCCTTTTGATGCAAGGTCGGTGGGACTAGTGAGGAAAACAGGCTAGTTAGCAAGCATATCCTGCTGTAAAAACTTTGGGTTAAAAAAAATCCTGATTATTCCCATTTAGTGCTGTGACTCAAATAAAGCAGCACTATCATAGGTTGAGAGTTGTGTACACGGTTGTGTGGGGTTACTGTGGAAAAAAACGGGGGGATATAGAAGTCTACACTGGAAATGTAACAAGGGTTTGTCTGCAGGAAAAAACAGATCAACAATCAATAAAACCAGTCTACAAACCAAGATCAAGCACTACGTTTGAAGTTAAACCTCATGTCTATCATTGTAATATGTAGCAACATTGTACAATCTTAGCAAAATAAAAAGCTTCCCTAAATAGTATTCACCATATTACTAAAATGGTTTTGTATTATTATAGATATTAGACAGATTTTCTACATAATAGTTATGAAAATAGGTAGATTAGCAGGTTCAGCTGGTTTTTAAGCATTATATTATCTGATATACATCTTATTTTTTAATTCGAACTTTGATATATATCTACAGGGTGTCCGAAAACTCAGGAACCAATAAGAGTAAAACTTAATTTCGTATTTATTATTTACAACATCTGCTTTACATGTTCACCCTTTTGCTCTATGCATTTTCTTAGCCACTGTATCATGTTTTTTGCAGATTTTGCTCAACATATTCGGGTCAACATATTCCCATTGGATTCTGAATTTTCGGACACCCCGTAGTATGACACTCACTGTTATTAGAGACATTTTTATTGTTTTACACTGTGTTCCTTGGGAATTTTATTGTTTATTGAGGAGCAATAAATAGAACATGCAACCAGATTATGTGGACAAGACTCAGCTTGATTCTTCTTACCCGTGCATTACTGGCAGTAAGCCACGTCGGCTCCACAGCTCTGCGGGTAACTGTCCCAGCAGTAATAACCTGTGGTAAAATGGCACCATATTGCCCCTCCTCACTGTAGTCATCATGTCTGTGTAGGTCAAAGAATGGTTTTAGAGATACAACCACAATGTAATTACTGGATGGTGCAAAATAATCCTGACATACCTGATAACAGCACGAGGAAGTTCTCCCCTCCGTAGCCAGACGACCATCTGAGAACTACACAGACAGACAAAAAAAAAATCAATAAAAAGAATACACAATAGTCTAAGTTAATAATATCTGACCAAAGGGAGTTTCACAAGACTGTTACTGGCAGAGCACTCTGAAGTGTACCTGATGCGTTTTTGGGCGTTTCTCCAAAATGAGATCATTTTATTGATCTCCAGTGCACGCGTTGCATTGGTTCCTCCTCTGCCTGCCTGAAGGGTTCCATCCTCCATTTTAGACAGAAAATCTTTAGAGAAGGGGCTGCCCACGTTATTCTCATTCCCATCCTGACATATAAGATCACTGTCAAGGTCACACTCAACAGAGTTATGCATGCAGAGCAGTATTAATTCATATAATGAAATCTGGAAAGGGGTGTCTCAAGTAACCTTATGAGGTAGCTTGAAGAACCAACATCCAGGGATGTTGACATCATTGTATGGTCCATTTCCATGGTGATAGGGACACTCGTGAGCAGAGTCCATACTCTGTTATATCGGATAGACATAAACAAGGGAAATTTTTACTCTTTATATCTAAAAATGACTACATAAAATTAGAATGAAACATAGTAGATTTTTATGGAGATCCTCCTTTAATGACTTGATTAAGCAAAATCTTGTCAATCTTGTCATTGCAGTAAATGGAAACTGACCATAGTCTTTTTGGCTCTCACTGCCCGTGGCAATGTCTCATCTTCAGACATGACCTCTAGTCGACTCAACTCCTCCACCTAGAGGACAACACACACACAGAGGGCTATATTTGAAAGTCCAGTTTCCTAGTTGCTAATGTTGCTATAAATGTTCAATAAATGTTTAAAAAAAAAAAAAAGGGTGGGGAGGGCAGTCATGGCCTGAAGGTGGTGGGTTCGAGTCTCAGGTCCGGCAGGGATTGTAGGTGGGGGAGTGAATGAGCAGCGCTCTCTTCCACCTTCAATACCACGACTGAGGTGAGACCCTTGAGCAAGGCACCGAACCCCCAACTGCTCCCCGGGCGCCGCAGCAAAAAAAAGGCTGCCCACTGCTCCGGGTGTGTGTTCACGGTGTGTGTGTGTGTGTGTGTGTGTGTGTTCACTACTGTGTGTGTGCACTTGGATGGGTTAAATGCAGAGCACAAATTACGAGTATGGGCCACCATACTTGGGCACAAGTCACTTCACAATTCAATTCAATACAATAATCACAGTCTTATCACCTGAATACATATAAGTTTATAATCAATATTTCTAAGTTTATTTATAAGTTTTCTAAGCAGATAATTTTTTAACAATGAAGTACAGTCTCACACTTTAAGTTCCCCTCAATTTAAAGGGCTCAACAGAAATTCAATCAGTGTTAAATATTTTTAATTAGTTGCAACCACAGCACAACCACAGTCATATTGAAGGATATTGTTTGAGATTCACTGTATTCTGGAGATACTGTGTATTTCAAATGGTTCAGAAATACAGCTACCACATAGCCTTCTGTGTCTGTTTATGACTGTCAGTCCTTTCTCTTGAAGATAATGTATATTTTCATACATGGGAGAAGAATTTGGAAAGGTGTTCAATGTTACATTACATTTATAACTGTAAAAGAAGGTTCAGGGCCGTGGCTCCCTGAAATGCAAGCTTTGGAGCTGTAGACCTTGGCCAGTCATGAAAATAAAGAACGTGAATTCGAGTTTTACGTCATGTTCTCTGTAAGCACACTCATTACCAAAACAGAGAACCATACAATATCTTATACTGGTCATTCAGGATGTCAAGTACAGCTCATTTGAAAATGAAAAGCTTCAAACCTGGCATCACCAAATCCAGTCCTGAAAGGCTATATTGGTAGATTGGTTACTCAATAACCTCGCCTAGGTGTGAATGGATGTATATGATGCCCTACAATGGACTTGCATCTCATCCAGGTTCTTACTGTTTGCCACACACTGCTGTCAGTCAGCATAAGGTCATCCGAGGGCAGACTGTCCAGACACTGCGGCTGTTCCTTCCCTTTCTGTTCACAATATTCTTTGTAGATGTTCTCAATTGCCCTAGAGATGGCAAAAATACCAAAATGGTAATAAATAGTAATTACATTTAAAACCCTTACAACTAAAAAAGTAATTAAATTACAAACAATAAAACTGAAAACTTGCCATTAATTACAGTAACATTATAATAGAGAAATTGTGATTAATTAATTGTGAATGTTAACAATGTAAATGTGATGTAGTCAGCTAAAAATCCAATTTACATTTTATGCGCTACAAAACAGTATCAAATAAATTTATTTTAAAGAACTTATATAGTAGGCAAATATGCTGTTACTGATTCTGATATAAAAAATGCTCACAAAAGTGATGAGCAAAAAGCAGAGTAAAGATTGTACCTGTGGGGACATATAGGTCCTTCAATGTCGTCTGTGGCCTCCAAGTTGTCCCTGCGTCCTGGGACAAGGTAGCCCCAGCCATGTTTCTCTGTGTAATGCAGAGGAAAACCATCCCATGTCAGGCCCATCAGCTTGGGTGTCACTCTCATCTGCAGGCTGATCAGAGTGGCTCCAGGAGACCAGTCCTCCTCTTCCGACATCCTCACACACAGCTTCCGGTACCAGCTAACAGACAGAAATGTTAAGAGAAGGGAGGGAAATGGCAGGAGCAAGTCCAATGAATGCATGTTATGCATATACTCACCCTGGGTGTGCAGGCATGTGCTGCCTCCTCTTAGGCAGGAAGCTAACCGTACTCTTTAGCTGCTCCACAAGCTCTCTGCTGGGGTCCCTCATCTCTTGCTCTTCCTCTGGAGGTCCTGGATCTGCAGATATTCATAACATCAGGTAATAATGTTATGTTCAGAAAATGGCATAAAAAAATGAATATAGCACAATATTACTTAGTTTTATTAAAATTACAGCTTCACACAGGATTACATTAACACATATTACTAACATACAGAAGAAGAATAACAAAAAACAAATGTTTTTATAGTTTGAACATGTTGTACTTTATAGCTACATGTCTTACCCTCATCCCAGTTTTTCTTCAGGTTGCCAGATGAAGATGCCACTGCTGCTTTTTCAGCCTCCTGCTGTGCCTTCTTTCTCTTGCTCACGGTCATTTTCTTCTGTTTAAACTCCTGAACATCCCACTCTAAGTCCCAAAGCCAAGGGTCCTCCTTGTACCTTACATTACAAGTTATATATGACTATTTGACTGATGACATTTAACTAGACATGTACACACAACATTTCTTGCACATAAAATGAAATCTTCTACAAACTGTGAAAGATTAAACATTTATTGGAAGCATAAAGCTGGTCAGTACCTGTCGTCCTGAAGTAACTGACAGGCGTCATCTGCAAGAATCATCAGAGATTTTTTCATCTCTCTTTGAAGCTCCTCGTATGTGTCCTGGGCATCCTCCAAATACCGGTCCCAGCTCTGATTGACAGGCAAATAGCAAGCACCCATCTCTAGCATCCCTGCAAAAGTCACTGGATGAGGACACCTAGAGCAATTCATAAACAACAGGTTGATTAACAGGTTAAACTGTGACAGTTGATTCAGGTTGAAAGATAAGTGCAGAGTATATGTGGAATATCATACCTTTCCAAGAAGAGGGACAATTGTTGGACAAACACCTCATGAGTAGCCAGCACATCCATAGCACAATACTGCATCAGCTCCTATTGGCATAAAAAGGCGTAAATCAGTAAAACAGTGCAATGAATAATTTTTATAAGCATCACATACTATGTTTGTAAATCCATATATATAATGCTGGATGTACATAAAATGTGACTGTCGGTTCTTTTACCTGGAAATTGCTCCTAATGTCACTCATGCTGCCCTTCACAAAAATATTCCTGGCCTCTTTTTCCAGAGGATCCCCTCCAACATAGAGAGCATGGACATCAGCTAAGTTATTTATACTGCTTATGTTGACCCAGTCCCAAGAACCGATCTAGGAAACAGCAATAAATAAATAAATAAATAAATAAAAACACAGATATGAAATAAATTAAATTCAATGATTTATCTAAAGCATGCACCACGTCTTAACATAGTAGGACTAGACAATTACATCATATGTTAATTGTGATCACTTTGATTATTTAGCTAAATATCCTCTTGTATAGTAAGATATTGATTTATTGATAAATATAAACGTATAAATATTTTAAATTTAATTATGTTAATATTTAGCATTTGTAAAATCTGCTCAATTTAATATTGGCCAATTTTATTCTGATTCATAGATTTATAAATGTGAAGGAGCATGAACTATCAAAGACATTTTCTACTATTTGCAATGATACCATGTAATACAAATATTATGTTCCTTAGTTGTCTGAATAACTAAATAAATATATAAATAATATATAAATGGGTTTCATCATCAATTATTGTGCAGCCCCAGTATATAGTAACAGGGCTGGTACAAGCAAAACTAAATCTGTAGCAACTGTTAGCAATTCCACAGACCGCTGGGCCTTCACGGCGGCGTCCAAGCTTCTTCATGTGCTGCTTGACTTCATGCAGTCCTTGTCTCTTGCCATACCTGCTGGCCATCCAGAGGGATCGCTGAAAACCTGTCAGTCCTGAGATAGCCATGTGGAGGCTCATCGTATCCAGGAAACGCATCTTGGAGCCCTGATCATGAGCAAGTATAAACTGCATTATTAGTACATGCATATTTATAAATCAGTAAACCCTGTATAGATTATAGCTGTATTACATATGTAGAGGTAACCCAAAGGGATATAGACAAAAGTGATCAGTCAAGAACAAACTGATGAAGCTTGTGGTAAAATGTGGAACATTAGTATTTGGTACATGAAACCAACAGGAAATGTGTACCTTTAAGAGGTACTGTTCTTTAATGTGCGCTCGGTCAAAGCTGACATTGTGCCCCACTATGAGTCTCTCCTGCCAGTGTCCACCAGGAGGCCTCCTGGAGTTGGCGGCAGTCTCCAGAGGAATTAGGTCTGATGGCGTCAGCTGACTGGACCAGCTGTATCTCTCCTCAATCAGTCTTTTACTGCACCACGAGTACCTAGGGCATTCATTATCAGTTAAAAATGCAGTTGTTTGTTGAATCCCTTAAATTACATTTCCAAGCATGATCCATCAACAGAAATATGCAACAGAAGTTAAAATGGGGGTGTGTCATCTTATCTGCAAAGGGGCAATGTGGCTGCAGGTTTTCATTCCGACCAAGTAGATGCCATGCCTTTAACTGTTTAATCAGTTGATTTTGTCCTTTAACTGACTAGCAGGTATGGCTCCTGCTTGTTTGGAATAAAAACCTGCAGCCATACCTGCCCATTTGGGGATAAGGGTAAGACCCCTGAGTTAGAGTCTCTCACCAAGCAGTTGGAGAAACAGCCACCGCCAGCGTAGGACAGTGGCCCTCACCCATGCAGACTTCCACATCAAACACCAGAGCATTCTCTTCCGGAAAATCCACCTTCGTGTGTTCTCCATTTGGCCAGTACTTCACCCAGCCCACTTCCCAAGCCCACTGCGGAGGCATGTCGGGCAGCTGTGCTTGATGGAGCTGCCCGGCTGCCTCCAAATAAGGCAGGTTTTGTTTTTGTGCAAGTTTACGAAAGTGGTCATCAATGTTTTTGCCATACATATCTGGTAGCTTCAGTTCCACATCACTCAACAGTGATGCCTCCTTTCCCCAGAGTTTATGCTTCTCCAGATGTCTGATGCTTCGCTCTATGTCCTGGCTTAAGTACTCTACTGTTGAGGAGCGAAAAATCTGTTCGTGCAGGTTCCTGGAGAGCATCTGGATGTTGAGGGGGTTCATACGGGTCTGAGTGGAGCGCTCCTGCACTTTGGGTTCACCTGCAGCTGAGCACCTTCGCCTCCGCAGAGCAGCTGAAGGGCATCGCCACCTCCTCCGAGGAGACACCAGACGGAGCATCTTGCCTCAGTATGTCTTAGGATGATTCAGAAACAAATATACAAATGCAAACGTATAAACATTAGAATGACTTATTAATACTATTAATACAACCCTGTGACCATATTTTCAAAGCACCAAAGTGAAAATCCAATGGATCACAGTGACCACAAGCATCAACATTAACAGGCTTCTTAGGAACATGTGATGTTCTCACACTGCAAACTTCAGCACGGAGCGAGTTTACATTTGTAACTACAGTTTACATATCCACATATGCCTAAGTTACTACATTATATATACATGAATTGAAACATCCACGAATTTCTCACCACCGTGTTAGTAACCCTAGCGTGTTCAGATCGTGGTTTAACTTTAACTCGAGGCTCATGAACATCACACAACAAGAAGCAAGAAGCCATTTTGCCTGACGCTGAAACTGTTCCATTTTCTACACAGCGACACTGAATGGCTAAGAGTGGTAGCTATCCTGGGACATTATGGTAGATAATAATAATATTACAAACCCTATCTTTACACTATAACAGGCTAACAAACTCAAATAGGGAACATATTAGTCTTAATTTGTTGGCGAATATTTAGCTAATGTTTACTACTTCCGGGTTTTTCCATGACTTGGTAAGACTAAAAGAGAAGCTTCCCCAGAAATCTTGCAGGCCTCGTGGCCTAATGGATAAGGCGTCTGACTTCGGATCAGAAGATTGCAGGTTCGAGTCCTGCCGGGGTCGCTTGTTTTCCCTGTGTTTTTAAAAAATTGTTTCTCGTTAAACGTATAAAAGTTTATAGTCATTCCTTGAAGTAAAATATTAAATTGCGCGTATCTGCTGTTAGAGCGTTATGTATTTATTTTTGAGAAGACGAAAAGGCCTGATTTTGTGTAGCCTTAATCGTGCTAATACACTATATGAGACTCGTTCAGTTTCTTTGTATTTCTCGGCACTTATATTTTGTTATTGGTCTTTGTATTATTCTTGGTTTTGTGGATCACCAACACTTGTAAAAATCTTTCAGGTCATAAATCGCTACAGATTTTTTATGTTTGTAATTTGAATCGTTGTGCATTCAGCTGTTTTGGAGTTTGTTCTGAATAAGAGGATCTGCCAAAACGCCAAAAATGTACATGTATACAAACGTAAAGGTGATTTTCCACTGATTGTTGTTTACTTTACATGAGAGGATGCAGTACTCTGATGTCGCCGCCAGGGGTCAGAGTCATCCTACACTCCAGCCCAGCATAGCCCATACAGCTCCTCATGAGAGAGGAAAGGCTGTGGTAGACATTTAAACTGTGCAGTCGTTACCAAAGGCTCCATGTACAAACATGATTTATCATAAATCACAATTTATAATAGGCCACAGTGCATCTTTCTGGAATAAACAGATTTAGCGCATTTTCTTTCTCTGATAAAGCAAATAGTTTACAAATCAATACACCCAAATAAAGTGTGTGTTTTTTACACCATATATTCTGCAAGAAGTAACACACCAGTTATGAAACTGATGGACCCAAATTCTTCAAGATCTTAGTAGTCTTTCAATAATATAATTAAATTAAACCTTAATTTAATAAAATAAAGGTGCCAGAAAATATGCTTTAGACTGAACAATAGATCAACTATTTTGGTTCCATAAAGAACCTTTTAAGTTTTTATTAAAAGGTTTTAACTATTTTTGTTGGAGTCACAATGAATCATAAAAAAACATAAAAACTCTTCACATAATATAAACACATATTATGAAAGATTCTTCCATTCATTCAGTTCAAGAAACATCAGTCAAAGGTTTTTAAAGGAACCAAAAATGACTTCTTCTGTCCTCTTAAGGGCCTTACTGTGATGTTCATACCACTGAAGACTATGGAAACTGATTAATGTCTTCAGACAGACAGATTTTCAGAAACGTTTGGGGGAAAAGTAAGACTCCACCTTCCCCTGTGAGGATCTCACTATGGACCCAATCACTGAATGTTGATATAATCTGCAAAAACACTGATGTCCTGATCTGAGGACGTTGGGATCTCGTAAGGTTATGGTATTGCTCTGGTTTCTGGCACTGTTCATTTTATATATTTTATATATGTGTGTGTGTGTGTGTGTGTGCCTATGTGTAGAATTACTCTATGATCACACCATGCAACATTTATATTGTTCAAAATATATACTCATAAAATTGTATTAAACTTTACCTTTCCTTGTAGTTGGGTGGTACGTCAAGGACCTACTGTAACTTTAATATGTATCTTAAACCAGGAAATGTGTACATATTGTACCTTTAAAACGATTTAAGGTCCATAATGGACCACAGAGTAAAGGTTTAAGCATACGCTAGGCACATTTTTAGGTAAAAGATACATACTACAGGTATAAAAGGTGTGCGCGTGTTGGTACCACCCCAGCAACAAACAAAGTTAAGGCATAGAACCCTTATTTTCTGAGATATATTAAATTTGATATGGGTCAAGAATTATTGTTTTGCTATACAGATGAATTTCTCTATACTTCTTGATATTTATATTTCTTACCAGAATTATTGAATGGAGACACTGTTACTAAATTTCCTCCTCAGTCTTTATATTAAAGGAGCAGAAGCAAGATACATAGACTAGGCCGCAGCTTTCCCAGTAAATGGGCCCTTGTCTGAGATCAGACCGCCTATTTTCTCTCTGGCCCTGTGTGTCTGTGGGAGACGCTTTAAACAAACTACTGGCAGTGTGTGCAATAGCAAACCCTGCAGCCGAGGACACGTTCATTCGTTAAATCACCATGCTTAGGAGCTTAGGCACGTCTTAGAGCGCGTGAAAAGGCCGACCAGGCCCTGAGCCATGCTATTCATGTCCTCAGAGGGGGAGGTCAAGAGGTCAGAACAGTTCACAAGCCCCGACACCATTCTTATGCTAACTTATCAAACACACACATCCTCAGTAGCACAGAGGCAGTCTGGCTCTTGCAAAAACAAGCAGGTCTTGTTCACTCTCTGCAGCAAGTCGGAGACCTCGGGTGAGATATCCAAACATTTGGTTTAACACACTAAAGCAAATAGGATTTACACTCAATAGGGTCTAAATAAACCATTAAAGTGTCCCTTACAGAAAAAGAAAAGATAAGATAAGATAAGATAAGATAAGATAAGATAAGATAAGATGTACCTTTATTGATCCCACACTGGAGAAATTCAAGTTGATACAGCAGCACAAGTAGGAGGAGTAACATCAAAGAAAAGAAAAGAATTTCCATAAATACCTATATAAAAGAAATACTAGAAAGGATAGAAATAAATATAGTAAATAAAATAGATCTGTGTATGTACATAGAGCTCTATTTTTATAATTTACACGTGTTTTTGTTGTTCACATTTTTCATACATGGTGCATATTTTAACGTGTGATATTTATACACGATTCATTTATTTTCACATGTTGATTTTTTACATGTAGGGCATGTGGTTTCGGGATGTGATTTTCTGACAGCTGTCGTATCTTATTCACATGGTGTCGCGTGTGTTTACCTGAATTCATGGTGTAACATTTAGAAATGCACTTTCACGTGGTTTTCACGTGATCACATAGCACTCACATAATCACATGTGGAAAACTTATAATCACATGAGCTAGTCTTCCACGATAAACATATCGAAAAGGAAGGAGGAATAGAAAGAGATCTTTTTTAAAAGATTAAATCTAAAATGAAAATGGAAATTTGACTTAATACCACCCAGCTGACTGCCGTGATGAATGTTGTTTCTGCACCCTAATAGTATGAACTCCTATGACACATATGATAAAAGAAAAGTAGCATATTATATGTTACAGTAGGCAGTTTAATAGTTTAATTTTAATAGTATTGTTTGTAGCCTAAAAGATCTTTTGGTTTCTATTTTTCACAGAATCTGTGCTGTGCTTTTTGCTGTGCAGGCTGCGGGCTAGTTCTATAGAGGTTATTAACTTGTAGTCAGATGCCACATGTTTATTTAGTGGCCTTGTAAAAGAAGCAGCCATATTGGCAGCTCAATGGTCACGAGGGAATTAAAAGGAAATCACCAGTTAATTAGTGGTCCTTAACCTCTGACTTTAACCTTTGACCAACGGAGCCCTTTGGCCTGGTTTATTGTCCTCTAGGGGCCTGGCCGGGGTCACTGCCACCAACCCAGTCCTGTCCTCAATAACATGAGCACCACTACTGCTTCATTCATCCGGCATGGGTCAATGTCAAACACGGTCAATGCACTGTCCGTTTAGAGGATCAGACCCCGAGGGAGTCAAGGTCAATACTGGACACTCAATTATAGCCTGCTAGGTCTAACAAACCAAGCTGTGTTTCTCATGTTTATAAGTTGACGTAGACACCTTTACATTTTGACATAAACATATTTGGTAAAATATATACTTTCTTACTGGCTTAGTTTTTTTTTTTTTTTTTGATAATTAGCCTATACATTACGTCAAGCCTAAACTGGATCATTTACTGACTACCCGTTATTTCTGTGTTATCAGAAGAGCAGACTGTGTAATTTAGTCTACTCTCTTTAAAATAAAGCTGCCAGAATTTTTTTTTTTTCAGAGCAATGCCACAGGGAATATTTTTGTTGGTGCAACAGAAAACTAAATTATTTTATATAATCAGTTAAATAACATTTTCCATCCTGTATAGGCTTATTGTAATATTTAAACTATTTTATATAAAGTAGGCTATAGCTGCCAGGAAAGTGCAGCTTTTGGGGGAAAGACTAAAGGGTGACGCAATAGGCTAAAAATATCAAGAAATCCTTCAACAGAATGAAAAAAAAGTTGTAGTAATAGTAAGCAGCTGTGAATGTCTTTTATAGGCCTATTTGATGTAGTGGGGGAACTGACGTGCAGGCAATGCTTCCATTGTGGTTGGTGCGTATTTTACAGATTGCTAAAGCTTATTTTCTTGTAGCCCAGTCTCTGTTTAAGGGGTTTGTTAAATAAAGGGAACCAACCCACTAAGTTTCATGACATAAATATTACGTGACGTAATACATAAATATATATACGTATATGAGTTTCTGAGGTGGTAATATCAGTGCATTGCTTTATCCATTTGCCTTCACAGCTGAACAGCCTTTTAGCGGCTAATTACAGCTTCATTAAAGGCACATGCACACTTTCACACCCTCTCATGTGCAGCCAGCAGACCTCTGACAAAAAAACACATGCAAAACCATTCTCACCTCATTTTCTATATTCCCTTATCGAACAAAAACAGGCAATCACACACACACACACACACACACACACACACACACACACACACATATATATATATATATATATATATATATATATATATATAGGGACGTGGGCTTTGTCTTACTGTATCGACATTCAGTTCCTAAATTATTTCACATTCAGCAGTCGGATTGTTTTTATTTATTTATTATTTTTTACGCGTTTTGCAATTGTACATTTTAAGCATTTATTTTCAGTCCACACAATGGATTTTTTGGAGAAAATCGTTCTTTATCTCGGCTATATCGCAATGCTGTTCGCTGTCCAAGGTGCTGACTCAAGTCGCTAAATTTCCTGTTTTTGTATAAACTCCAGGCAGCACTAGGTTTGCTCGGTATGATGTGTTAATCTGCACTGAGGTGAGAAGTGACCCTGTTCATGCAAAAACATTTTCACAAAGCTGTCCTAAACAGTGTGTCTGAATTTCCTGTGGGCTGTTTGTATAATACAGAATTCATGGACAGTGGTTTCTGAAATAGCTTTTATTCATATATCTTATATGTAAACCAAAGTGAACAACATACAAATGATGTATAATGCGTTTGTTTTTGCATAACAAAGAAATTACAGTCTAAGAAATAGGATACAACCTCAAAATAAAACAATAAGCCAAGAGTTCCTATACAGATTGTGACACTATGTGTGTTAATACATGCATTGGACTATCAATATTAAAAAATTTCATATTTTCTTAATACAAATATTATACATTTTTTATCTTGGCAAGAACAATTTTCAAGGCCATTCTGCATCGTGTTTTCCAGTGTCCTCTGCTGCAGTTACCACACCAAGAATCTGAAAAAAAAGAGAAAGAAACAAAAAGGCATATTGTTATTGTAAAATTTTAAAATGACTAGAATATTTTAAATATGTGAGTGTAATTTTAGAAAACAAGGAGAATTAAATAAACCATTATTATTATTATTATTATTATTATTATTATTATTACATAATAATATAACATATCACACTCACTACAGAAGTCCAACTGAATAGAGTGTACATAAACACTATAGTAACGTAATGGTGATTGTGGCTTAACGTGTCCATGTATTTCTCACATGCCCAACCAATCTTTCTTTTCTGTATTACAATAAGTCTTTGTAAATAGTGTGTCAACTCTGTCACAGTTTTAAAATGATAAACAGATGATCGAGTTCCTTTCATCACTGTAGGGGAGCAGATCAGACTCTTTCTGTCAATTTCACCCCCATCTCCCTTGCAAACACAGCCTTTCTCTTTCCTGTCTACCCAGCACAGGGTTTGTCCTTTTTTCTTTTGGTTGTTCTCTGATATCTTTTTTTCCACCAGTCTTTGGACTCCATGCAGCTTATGCAAATCACTTTTCTTTTATTTGTCTGTCCCCTCCCAGCAGCATGCAGGACTAGAATGGATGGTGAAAACATGCATGCAGCCTACATGGACACGAAAGACACACACACACACACACTTTGAGGATATAGTCTGTGCAGAAGACATAGCAGCCAACTGGTGTAGCTTGGCTTAGCCTCAAATCTCACTTTTATAACTACACAATTATGCAATTAATGTCCTCTACATTCACTTTAAATTTTTCAGATATAAAAGGCAGAGTAATTAACTGCACGTGCAGTCATACACACACAGATAGGGAGAGAGACAGACAGACAGACAGAGAGAAAGAGAGAGAGAGAGAGAGAAAAAAGGCAGAGATTACTTCACTATCTGAGATGGCTGAAAAACAGAGATGCTCTAGGGTGACCCTAAAGCACACTTTGCACTAGGGATGAGTGCTGCACAAACAGGGTTTCGAATGTTGCTGTGGACAGCCGATTGAGACTATGGCTAGACTGGAGCTGTGGGAGGGGGGGCGTCTCAGAGGGGGTACTGTGTGTTAGGGGGTGTCTGATGAACCCGAGGCTCTGACATTCCCAGGCTCTGGGGCTGTGCCCAGCTGCGGAGGAGTGGAGGGGGGCACACATCTTGAGATGGCCCTGACAGCACTGCCTTTTCACAGCCACATTACTGAGGCAGCCAGCCTCCCTCCCATAGCAACCTCCACACAGGTCAGAGGGTGAACAGCTCTCCCTTGGAGAGGGACGACAGAGAGAGATGGAGAGAGAAAGGGGTATACAAGTACAGACAGTCTACAGACAGGATGCCTCTACAGCAATGAACTTGAACTTGATGGATGGCTTAAAGTTTTTTTTTTTCCGCATGCATATCAAATGCAGTTATGCAGCTCTACAGATAGCTACAAGAGAGTTTTACTTTAGATAATATTTTCTAAGGTAGCTGTTAGGGTTGACTATTATATAATATATATTCTATTTTATTTTCTATTTTCTATGATAATATTTTAATTAGCCATTATTTTGTAACGATTAGTTACTGTTGGAATTTAAATCATATTTTAATCATAGTTTAACAATAGTAATTGCATTCGATTCTACGTAATATGTTTCCTTACAACTCCAAATGTATGTAATGTGACAAATCTAGTTTAATTTATATTTCTGATTTATATTTCTGGAGCAATATTAACAGCACATAACACATCCAACTGAACATCAAATCATTGTATTTCTATGTCATATTTCTACATCACTGACTGAATGTGTCCAATAAATCTTGGGCAGAATCAGTTTTATAAGATGGAAAGCAGTAACATTTCATCTCCACCATCCCATACAGTCCTGTGTTATCTAGTACCACAGTAGTATATACTCTGTTTAACACAGACCCTTCGTCCCATTTTGCTCTTAGAGGATAACCTCTGCCTATGTGCCTTTCATACAGACAACCTCTAATCTGTAAAGCCTAGACTAGAAGAACCTCTCTATCTTCCTTGGAGATAGTTAAGACATTCTTTGCGAGAGATTAGTCTCAGCTAAAGATTAAGCTTGACCTACATTGGATGTCATCCAAGGCTCTGAATGGCACATGAGGGTGGTTTAATACTCCTGCCAAACATTGTATGTCCTCTTTGTTGTCAATTTACACTTTCACATTCTGAAGTGGAGTGACTTTATGTGACACATGCAATACTACATTTATAAGGATCTTCATGATAAAAAAAAAAAACTTTCTACACTTCACAGAACCATGGACCCAAAAAGATGCCCTGATGTTTGTGTGTGTGTGTGTGTGTTTGTGTGTGTGTGCGTAAAATCATGTAAAGTGCAGCAACCACATGTGAGGCATGTATGTACCTGCAGTTTGGTATGTCTTTGTCAAAATGTAGCTGATGTGAACACCCTACACCAAAGACGTTCATAATGATTTGAGCGATCCCCTATTGTTATTCTTGAGCTTTTCTTCTTTTTCTTTAGAGGATTTACTGTACCTCATTAACGAGAGTTATAAGCTCTGGCCCTGTGACACACAAAGTCTTACTGTTTGATCCCACGGGCACTTGACCTAAATTTGAGCTAAATGTGTGCACTTGGTTTAAGTGATCTGGATATTAGTATGTATAAGACCATATGCAACCCTGATCTGAAACTTGTAACAAATAAGCAATATGTTCATAAATATTATTTACTGCCAAATCAAATAAAAAAACGAAATTAAGGACTCCACTATTCAGCAAATAAATGATTAAATATTAAAATGTATCAAAAGTATGTACATTTGCCAGGCTGCTAACACACAACAGGGCTCATTTTTACAGTAGCGGGAAGAGAGAACTAAACATGGCGCCTCAGCTTGTCTCAACGTCACATGCCTCCCCCTCCCCTTCATCCTCCCAAACACACCAAACAACTCATCTTTTTGATTCACAGTGTCTATGTCACCTTTTTCCGCTCAGTTTTTTGTTATAGACTGTTACTGCAGCAGATTATCACCAACCAGTCCATCTTATGTGCACACTGACATTTGTTATAGCATCCTATCTCTGACTATTTGCATTTTTAATTGGTGGTCTCTGGCCTCTGAATAGATAAAATTGCAGAAAAGGCCACAACTAGATATAATAAATGCTGATAATCATCAGCATGTGCAATAAAGATCCACAAACGTACATTTACACCGAATTCACTAACCAGAGCTTGATAACTATTAGAGGCCATTTTGAAGTTATTAAAATAGATCTCAATTATCATTTATATTACTGCAGAATGCAGAATTAATTTACTTAAATTTAACACTCAAAAGCTTAATCCTAATATACAGTATTGTAAACCGATGCGATATGGATAAATATTGTAATACGTGGACATTTCTAAATAATTAAGCTCTGCTTGAATTATTCTACAACACAATATGAAATATAAATGACTTCAATATGCTGTAACAGTGCAGTAAAACTTTACTACTGTAATTGTAAAGTAAATGTGAATGTCATGTATACACTTGCTACAGCAGTAATGTACATTTTAGATATTGGACAAAAGGCTACAGGCCTGTTTCACGTATGCCGCCACAACCAACAACATCTCCATCTGTACCAGACGAGCATTAGCGATGAGTAGACCAATTAACATGATCAGGGGGCCTACAGCCTGCTCCTGTTTATTTGCCCGTATGCACACACACACGCAGTCACACACAAAAGCTTTCCAATCTGCATACCAGTCTAATGTCTTTGGCATCTGGTCCTGTCTAGTCTGCTCCGGGCTTTCCCACCCTGCCCCCCTTCAAGCGATGGTGGAGAAGTACCAGTCCTGACAATGGTGGGAACGGTGCTCTAGGAGGGAGGGGGCCTCCAACGAGCGGGGAAAGATGCGAGTGGGGCAGAATAATAATGGCACACACCACGTTCTGTTCATTAAGGCATGCTGCTGCAGCTGCCGACCCCATGGTAGCCCATGGGCCCATCTCACTCTCACGTCCATTCAAGATGGAGACTAGAGTGCCAGGGGCATGGGGTGCCATTTTTGCCATTTCAACTGTGGCCAGCAAGCAATAAGAAGAGGGACCAAACGTATCACAGCATTGCTCACTGTCACTGTAAAGCAATTATTAAAAAGGTGCACCAAAATAAAGATGTATGTTGCAAACACCTGGCAAAGGAGAATTATTTATTAATCTCAAGCTGGTTTATGTGCACATGAATTTCATTATCTAAACAATATTAATTTAGCAAGTTTATATTTTTTATTACTCTGGTTAAAAAAAAGGAATGAATTGCAAATTGTACTTGTGCAATTTATAATAAAGAAGGGCAAAGAAGAAGAGCATTTTGCAGAGCTATTTGTTCATTCATTTTCATTCATTCATTTGTTGGTTCTTTAGTTCACTTATTCAGCTAGTTGACATTTCTACAGGCAGTGAAGATTTGGAATGGAGGAAGGAATGAAGAACAGTGAAACCAGGAGAATGGCACAGAGAGCAGAGTCTATGGGAAGTGCCTCTGGGATGCTGCCTCTCCCATTGACAAACTGAGGCTTTGGCCTTTTCTTTCCTTTCAGTGCAACTATGTCAAGAGGATCTTTGCTCAGCCCCACTCATTAGCAGTGCTAGTTGCTTTATTGTCTCCTCTCTATTTTCCACTCATTATCCATCCCTGACTGCAAACAAAACTATTTACTTTAAGAAAAAGAAGTGAATTGTTAAGTTGTGTACTACATATGCAACTTTCCCACTGCTCTAACCCCCCCCCCCCCCCCACAAAAAAAAGAGAAAGAAAATCAGTGTATGATGTTCCAGTTCCATGTATCATCATTATGTGTATCTTACCTAAAAGCTGCAAATGTCAGATATTAAACACCTATTACAGAGAACCAGAATGATAATTAACTATGCACAAATCATGCTCTTCAGTTGTATTTGAATGTTATGTTTGTGTTTTACTGATGAAAAACATTGCACTGGATCTTATGATAACCTAGTTCACGTCATTTTGCTCAGTATATATTTGAATAGAAGAAGCCTAATAAAAGGCTGACAGCTACTCACAGAGATTCTTATTTGAATCACCAGGTAATAGAATATAAAATGCAATTTTAAGCTACAATGTAATGGTAGCTGTGTGGTAACAACAAAAATCTTAAAGACCAGAGTGCGATGTTCGTTCACATGGTGATCCTAACAAAAGAAGATGGCAGCCTCTACTGCAATCGGTGCCAGCTCATTTGTTTTCTTCACCTCCCCTCCTCCACTCTGTTAATTAGTATAGTAAAATCAGATAGGCAAAGAGCTGAGCCTGACTGGTTTAGCTCTCAAATGCATCCATGCACATGCGCGTGCACACACACACACACACACACACACACATACACACACACATACGGGAACAGAAAAGGCTATGATGCAGCTCACCTCATGTGCCAGTCCAGCCATCTTAGCTGTTTCAGTGAGATCTCCCTCAAGATGGCCTCCCTGCCTTCCTCATTCATCGTGCCAAGGCTCCAGGGAGATGATGGGGCTTCATCGCCGGTGGCACAGGCACGGTGCCCCATATCCCCCAGATGGCACTGGAGCTCTCTTGGCATGAGGAGAAATATGGTAGTCAGGGACAAAGGCGTTTTCCTCTCAGCATCTATGTATCTGTCACTTCTTCTGTACAGCATGCTGCCTATGTTCATGACACGTTACTTCATTATGGCGTGTTGCAGATTGGAACAGGTCTCTGAACAGGAACGCAGAAAAAGAGGAAATGAAAATTAAGCACTGCAAAATATTCACTGTTATTATCAATAAGCTGGTACCATGGCAACCACTAACGGGTTTGCTGCACTGACACTATAAAGCCAGTTCTGCACCTTCTGTAAACATATGCTCACCCAGTATAGGAGAAACTAGAACAGTCTCCATTTTACTATTGGAGGCTTACAATTTCCTTCAAATAAATAAATAAATAAATAAGCATTTTAAACATGAAGACACTGACCATGCACCATAACTATGCAAAAGCATTGTAAAATCCCTGTTAAATAAAAGCAATTATAAAACAGATTTTATGTTTTGAGTTGCTCTGAATAGTATAGATAGTTGATAATGTAGATTAATAGAATTCTGACTCATACAGTGGAGTGCCACATTTATGTCTGTATGGCTAAACCCATCTATGGATAGAGTTAAATTTCTAAGACATCTCACAGCTTAATTTATATAAGTCGCAAAGCTAAAGGGTAGAGACAGGAGTGGGGTTAGCACTTGTACATTTTCTTATACCTTCCTTCATTCATACCAAATTAAAAAAAAAACCTTCATATCAAATTCTTACAAATTTTGTATGAGGGTCAGTTTTGAGATATAATCTATGCTGCCGTTTGTTTGTTTGTTTTTTTCATTCACACACAGTCAAGCACAGAATCA
The DNA here is from genome assembly GCA_022985145.1 of Pangasius djambal. NCBI lineage: Eukaryota > Metazoa > Chordata > Actinopteri > Siluriformes > Pangasiidae > Pangasius > Pangasius djambal. The sequence continues at coordinate 12,631,776 of CM040983.1, forward strand.
AATTTTACCTTAGCATTTTGCAATTGAAAATGAAGGTCCACAATAGTCTCAAATAATCTAGCCTACATAAACTCCCCTGGCAACAAGGATCTAGCCTCTATGTGTGATTTAATATATGGAGATTAAACAGTTTATAATTCCTTCTCACATCAAATGTAGAAGTACAACCTTAAGTTACACTCAATAAATGTTTACCTGTGTTCCACATTTTTTTTTATTTTTCAAAAATCAGCTCAACAAGGAAAACTTAGAAAAGTGTACATATTTAGAAACATTTTTATTGCTTTTTTTTTTGTACAGAAATTAGTTTGTACTTTAATAAGGCTTTCTGTAGGCCTACCTGTTAAACCGGTGCGGAAGTCGCGCGGTTTGGGAGATTCACACGGGATGGGCGCGAGATTGAGATTCATTTCTGCTTTCGGTTATCTAGCTTTATGACATGTTTTTATACTCATACAGCTAGATAACCAAAGACAGAAACCAACCCCTCTGCGTGCTTGCTGCTGCTTCTGGCCGAGTGACAGCAAACAGAGGAGTCGCGCTCACACATCTGAAAGGAAACCAGAGATGTATGAATAAAAAGGAAGCTCATCTTCAACACGGTGAAGCGATGCAGCCCTCAGAGCAGTGGACCTGCATGTTCGCCTGCCCATGTTTCAGGCTTCTCAGGATTCCGTCCTAAAAATATCCTATATGTAGTCTGCGATAAATTAATATTCACAACGGTTATTCAAAGAATTAGCTATCAAGGTATAGATGTTTGAACCAGCATTGTACAATTCTTCTCTTTTAACATCGCAGCACGATGATCCAGTTCCAATAATTCATAAATTCGTAATACGTAATAAATAAATAAATAAATAAATAAATAAATAAAAATTAAATTAAATTAAATAAAAAACTTGGGGCTGTAGGAAATTTCAGACATTGCGAAAAGGTTTATCTTCACATAAAGCTTAATCTTGGCATATTTCAAACACAGAAACAGAAATCTCACAGTGTAAATACAATCACATGTAATAATAATAATAATAATAATAATAATAATAATAATAATAAAAGTTTTAAAAGTTTAATTTTAATTTTATAGCTGGACTTTAGACTTATTATATTAGGAATAGAAAAGACATCCTCACAATTTCAGAAATATTACAAACATTCATATATCAAATTATGAAATCATGTAATTAAAATATTATCTTAACAAGATCAAAGACATGTAACTGTGCTGACTGTAACACTCGTGCGTAGGCTGCATGGTGTGTGCACGATTAATGTGTACACGGTGTGTGTAAGACTCTTTTGTACATGGTGTGTGTGACCCTCGTGTGTACATGGTGTGTGTGACCATTGTGTGTACATGGTGTGTGTAAGACTCGTGTATACATGGTGTGTGTGAGCCTTGTGTGTATATGGTGTGTGTAAGACTCGTGTGTACATGGTGTGTGTATGTAAGTGTGTGCATGATGTATGTAGGGTGAGTGTGCAAGTGGAGTGTGTAAGCCTCATTTGTACATGGTGTGTGTGAGTGTGCAGATTGTGTGTGTAAGCCTCGTGTGTACATGGTGTGGGTAGGGTGAGTGTGTACATGGTGTGTGTAAAGTGAGTGTGCACATGGTGTGTAGGGTGAGTGGGTACAAAGTGAGTAAGGTGAGTGTGTACAAGGTGTGTTTAAGGTGAGTGTGCACGTAGTGTGTGTAAGCCTTGTGTGTACAAGGTGTGTGTAAGCCTCATGTGCACATGGTGTGTGCAAGGCATGTGTGTACATGGTGTGTGTAAGGTGAATGTGTATAAGGTGTGTGTAAGCCTTGTGTGCACACGGTGTGTTTAAGCCTTGTGTGCACATGATATGTGTAAGGTGTGTGTGTACAAGGTGTGTGTAAGGTGAATGTGTATAAGGTGTGTGTAAGCCTCGTGTGCACATGGTGTGTGTAAGCCTCGTGTGCACATGGTGTGTGTAAGGTGAGTGTGTACATGGTGTGTGTAAGCCTC
>CM040983.1:12633867-12657918 GCA_022985145.1 Pangasius djambal
GGTTGCACATTCTAACAGCGAACCGGTTACAACCAAGGACTCTGACACATTCTCCCAAAACAACCCATTACTGCTTAGCTGAAATTTTGTTCCAACTTCCTGGAAGAATTCAATACAGGTAAAACAAAGGCATGCCATTCTATTCCACTTTGTTTATGGATAATCAAAAAGCTTCCTGGAGGAATCTACTCCACTGCTTCTGTATGTCTCTCAGAAGCATGCAACACTCCCAAAGGTGCACATACTGAACCTGTAAAACCTGTATACAATACAGTATAGCGGTGGCTCAAATATGAATGGAAACTGACACTGATATCAGCTTACTTACTTAAACAATACTTAAACAATAGTTGTTTATCCAGTCCAAACTTAAAACATATTTACAGTGCCTTGCATACATACGCATAACTTGCATATCCATACCTAAATCCGGAATGGGGTGTTCAACAAGCACATATGTGTGTGATCGTCAGGTGTCCACAAACTTTTGGCCACATAGTGTATATTTTAACAAAACATGTGTCACAGTTATTGGCACCCCTGCATTTAGTACTACAGATAACATTCATCTGGCAACATAAAAGTGCTGAGTCTTGTCATATAATACTTGATGAGATCTGGGAAAATAAAGCAAGGAATCTGAGAGTGCACAGTGGGGATTAGGTTCTTTTTATGCCAAACCCACCTTGAATGTAGGTTGTCAAAAACCCTATTTTTGTCTCATCTGACCACAGAACTCCGTTCCAGTAGTGTCTAGAAAACTCCATGAACATTTGTCATTAGATGAAAGAAAAGGTGCATGCCATAAAAACAGATTGTTGGCATGGAGTTTATGCTGTCTATTTGTAGATTTGGAGACTAGTGACCCAAAAAATGCTACAATATTCTGCAATTCTCCTTGGAGAAATTTTCACCCCTCTAACCCCTCATCATTTGTGGGGGCAAAATGCACTTACATCCTCTTCTAGGCAGGTTCATTACAACTCTCATCAATTTCTTAATTATTGCCCTAACAGTGAGTGTGAGATTATTTAGATAACTTTACTGGCATTGCCTGATTTATGAAGGTCATACTTTAGCTGCATTTCATTTTGGTATTCTTCTGATGATAAAGGGACTAACTGCATCACCTCATATTTATACCCCAGGGAAACAGGAAGTCATGGATGACCACTTATGAGTTCCTAGACACTCAGGTGAATTTAGAAAAATAAAATAAAAGTGGAAACATGCTTCAGTTATATTTTGTTCATTAGAATTCCTAGGGACTCCAATAACTGTGACATATTTTTAAATATATTTTTGGTATTTCTTTTCTTAGAATAAACTTACTTTAAGTAAAGGATATTTATTTCATGCTTTCAGTGTAAGATTTGGCTAACTAACCATGTTTTTAACAATCACTTTTTCATAAACTTTATGAAGAGCACCAATAATTCTGGAGCTGAATGTCAGCAACTCCAAAGCCTCTTTAACTTATATTTATGAACTTATAAACTAATAGAGATTTCAACGGTCCCCTGCTCACATGTTTTCAGAAAAACATTTTTGGGACTCCAAACAATGAGGAAGTAAATGCCATCTCAACAAAACATGAAGTTTAGGCTACTTAAATCCACAGTACTACAAGACTCTTCACAAGTTTCTGAATCACAAGCTTTAAGTTTTTCTTTGCTCATCAGTTTTTCTGTCCAAGCAATTTCATTTCCGATATGTGTATCAGTTTAATTTAAAGTCAAATTCTTTTAATGCAAAACCTCTTTAAAATTCAAACCTACTGCACGGTAGTGTAAAGAGTTTCATAGTATTGCCTTTAAAATAACCACATGCGTTGTGTGACAGCTGTCAGCACCTGTAAAAATGTAATTCTGATTTGGTCTCAGACCATTGTAGATGTATAAGACATAGGCACTGTAAGTAAAGAAAGTGTGCCATTTATATTCATGTGGTGAGCCTAAGCAATACATAGCCATCAGTGTTTTAGTATATGCAAATAGGGTAAAAATAGGTATGGTCAGTTTCACATACAGAGAAGTATATAAAGAGGCCCAACTCATAAGCTTCCTCATGTTACTGTAAACAGCATTGTTACTGGTTTAGTCATATAGACATTAGGTGAATAGTGAAATAGTGAGTCCTATGTTTCAACCAGCAACCTGAAATGTGTTGGCACTGAGGACACTGCAAATCCAGAAGCAGTCGGAATCAACAAACCTGTATTCATTAAAAAAAAAAACAACAATGATCTGTGATGGAGGCTCAACACTACAAATTACAGTAGTTTTTAACCACATCAGCTGTTCTACCATTGGGAAAATTTCCATGCTACTAATGGAAAACTCGTCAGTACAACCCTGTGGGAAAGATATACCATCAGATAATCATGCAAATGCGGAAGGCACATAAAAGCATAGTTTCAGCATAATAAGAACATTCCAAATCAAGTCTAAACCATTTCATATAGTTTTTTCTTGATCTTCTGTTAATCTTCTGTTTGTTGCTTTTGTTTCTTGTACACTCATGTCTGTAGTTAGCCTCGCCTGTTCCTTGTTTCACCTCTCTTTTTAGGCTCCATGCTGCTGCTCTGTTCCTTGAGAAGTCATGCATATGTAAATCTGCAATGCTGAACTCCGGTACTGAGTACTTTATTTCCTTGTTCTTTCCTCATCACACTATGTACCTATCTGGACCCCGATTATTGATATGCCAGTGATAAACTTATCTGCCTGTTCCCTGACCCCAGACTTGAACTTTAACTATGCTTCAGTGAAAAAAAAACTCTTCCTCCTCGTAATTGATACATTTCTGAGAATGCATGTTGATTTAAAGATATAACCATAAGCACATTTCCCTACATTAATGACGTTGGATTCCATGTAAAACAACCTTTCACAGAGTTTTATGCAAAGCAGTGCAGCATTCTGTCTGACTTCAAATGGCCACATTATGGGTTACTGAGTATTTGTTATGCCCAGGCAAATGCCAAAATGGAAATGGCAAGACTGCTTTGACTTCATCCTTCAAGAACAGATCAAACATGCATGCATCAAGACTAAACTACTGAAATTAGGCCCTGGCTGGTCTTCCTGAATGTGCCATTAAGTCCTAGCATCTGATCCAGAAGGCCAGGTCACACCACTGCTGTGTTCAATCCACTGGCTTCTTGTAGGTGCCCAGATTTAAAACACTAATATTTGCTATCAAAACCAGAAATGCCCATGGGGTTCGTCTAAGGCAGATTTTAGGCCATCCTTCTGAATTAGCACCTGAACTGGCACTTACCATGCATATTAGAAATGACAGAAAGAGAACAAGTAAGTAAAAAACACATCATATCGTTCATTCGGTCATGCATTCAGTTCTAGTAAGCACTTAATCCTGGTCAAGTTTGCGTATTTAAACACCTTACTGTACTAGTTATTTTCTTACATGTTTACTGATGTATCAGCACCGAGTCCTGTTCCTAACATTGCCTTGTTAGTATCTTCTTAAGAATAGAAGCTGATTTGCACTTGCATAAGCCTGTGTTTTCCACAGTCTTTCAAAGTCTGCCAATAAATGTAAAGCGAGTCCTTGGAATTATAAGGGCATATCTGATTTTTCTGACAATAAAAGAGTTATTGTTTTGTTATTTACATGACATATGTGAGAGGTTTTACATCAACAATTTGCTTTGAAGTTGAAAATCTTATCTGCTTTGACCTCAGGAGAATCCAAAAATCAGATAATTGGCTCATGTAAATGAATGTAATGTTAAATGTAAATGTAAATGTAAATGAATCAACATACCACATTATGATTTTGCTGCAATGGAAGGAATAGGTGTATTGAATTTGCTATATTAATAAAAGTGTTTCCATTGTATATAGTTTACAAGTAAAACAGAGCTAAAATTCAGGAAATATTCAGTTACACAAAGCATAATGATATTTGTCCTTCACCTGTCACCCATTAAAGGCCAACAAAGGCAACAATTTTTGCAGTCTTTTTACACCCACAAATGCACTTTGACATACTAAAGTCATTAACTTACAGGTCTCAGTGAATGCGCCTCTATCCAGCTAAGTGCCGAACAATCAAGCAGGAAAAGAATAACAAGAAAAATGTAGACTTGAGATTTTATCACACATCCTAGTGACCCCAAATCATCTGTTCAGAGAGGTGCAGTGAAGGGCACTTCTTTCTCCTGAATTGACACAGTTTTGCTGTTCGTTCTTCCTGAATACCGCTGTGAATTAAACAATTCAACCTCAACCTAAGGCAGTGACATCCTGCAATTTAAAATCAAGCAGAAGTGTACTTCTTCAGTCAAGAATACATGTTTCAGAAGACACCTTTATCTAAAGTAACTGACAAATAAGACAGGATACAAAGAAGGCATAGAGATAAGGGGTTGAGAGTTAAGGGCCCATTTGAACTCTTCTGATCTTTAGATCAGAACCTAAAGCTGAAGCTATGACTGCTTTCTACGGCTTACTTCTTTGCTTTACATATTTACTTCTGACATAGAAATGACCACTGCTACTTTGCAGAAAACGCAAAGAGAAAATGTGCAGTTCTATATGTTACTGTATCTTAGTTAGTTCAGTGATGATGATGATGATGATGAATGTCAGGAAGAAGACCTATTCCAAAGTTCTCCTTCAGTGGCAGGACGTTCCTATTACATTCTTGTTCAGAGTACCTATGTGACAAGAAATCCTTTTAGCTGACTATTTTGGCCTAAAGTTATCCAATGATTACTCATATATTTACTTCGAGCAGGCCTTAATGCATGCTGCAAAAATCCTTGAGGCATACACCAACCATATACACGCAAACTCATGAAACACTTTCCCACCACAACTGATAACTTCAGTTACCATAATTTTAGCTTCTTTAAGATCAAGTGATTTTTTTTTTTTGTTTTATCTCAAAGCATTTCCTGTTGTCCACAGGAAACAGTTTTTTTGCGTGCTCTTCCTAAGAAGAACATACTTCGTATCAAACTCTATTCCTTTCAGTGCTTGCAGACTAAACAACCAAAATTAAACAGATTAAAAAGAATTATTTAACAAGAAGGCCTGTACAACACAATCTGATGTTACTGGGAAATGATCATATACTCATTTGCAAGGTCAGGGATCGGAAAGCAACCGCTGAATTAAAATGTTTCAGTTCCCTTATTTCGAAGTGCATTTATATAACCTTCCACAGTGGCCTATAATGACATGACCACTTCATATAACACTTTACAAGCCCTGAACCTAGCGTTTTACACGTTCTATACATAGCAAAGTCTAAATAACTTTTAGAGTCGTCAGCTTACAGTTAGGGCCAAGCTAATAAGTACGGTTTCTGAAGCTGCTGCCTTTACGTGCACTCCGAAATTTGGGTTAGCTCACATGAAAACTGCTAACATCACTAGGAGTTGTTTGATTTAGTATGTATTGCGTATGTTTGTGTTAAACACAATATATGATACAAATACATAAACACTAGCACTTTTAAACAGCTAGTTTTAGCCTAGTCTACCACTGTACCCGGTAGGACACTTTTAGTTTCAATCTTAGCCATGGGTTAGATGTTGAATGTGAAAAATGTTTTTTTTGGTAAGGCCAAGCACAAACATTTAACAAGCTGGTAATATATCTCTTCTGTGAGCTTTATGTACTGGGTCTTCTGGTTCCATCCAATAAGGGTTTTGCTGTATGCATCCAGATGATGGGCTACAATGGTTTGTTACATTATGCGTGATACAGGGACCTTGCCTTTCCATTGTGTACATATCCAGACCTTTAAAAATTGTTTTGTTTTGTTTTTTTAAGCCACACTTTCAATTCTAATTTTTATAATTTTTTTAAAGGTCAACCAGAGGAACAAAATGTGTACAATTGATGGTTTTAAAACCTTAATATCAAGTGTCCTGCTTTAAACAACAGTGATTCGCATACTTTTCCAGGTACTTTCCAAGCCTGGGCCCTTTAACTTTTCCAGAAACCCTGATGGAGTTCACACTAATCCAGCGCTCTACCTGGCGGAACAGGTGCACAGCTCGAGACGTCACTATTCACTAGTCCTACACGGTCAAACCTTTACCCGAAAAAATAGTGTCAGAGGTGTTCAAAAATACAGATACCTACCTGAATAAGCAGACACAGGCTCAGGACAGTCGCAGGGAGTAGTATTCTTAACGAGTGCCGTGTCATGATGCCTGTTCGGGTCCAGCTGAGCGGTGAAGCCTCATATGTCCCGTTAAAAAGTTTGCTCGCGCGAGCCCACCTCTCTCTCTGTAAGCACGCTCCGCCTCGAGCGCGAGACAGTTCGAGTTGTGGTAATGCTTTAAAAATTCACTGCAGAAAGAAAAGAAAAGAAAAGCAAAACTCGCAGCCACAGACCGTCTAGGAGAGTGTGAGATATCTCTGTAAGATACAGTGAGGTAAAGGAAGAGAGTTTTTGAATTTACAGTACTGGGTGGAGCAGCCATCGGGCACCAGCAGTCACTACTGATGGCCTACTGCACTAGTTCCGCCTCCTCACTAGGCCTCCAGAGCTCACACCACAATCAATGCGCTTGCTTTCTCTCTCTCTCTCTCTCTCTCTCTCTCTCTCTCTTTAAACTTCACCACGAACAGTGTCTGTGGCTTTCTCACAGCTGAAAAGGAAGTTAGGCCATACGCATGTTGGAGAAAAAAAAAACCCATTCTTTTGAAAGCCCACCAAAAAGTGCACCAGGAATAACCTATATTTCAGTGCTGTGTTTTTAATTTCATCCATATAGCATCTGATGGTTTAGTAAAGTCATGTGGGTTTTTTTAATAGTCATTCCTCTATATCAGGAGTTCTCAAACTTCCAGGGAACAAGATTGACCAAGAACAGCCCTCTGATCACAGCACAGATTCAATTTTAAGAACAACAGAGCAATTATGTACCAGCATAGTGTATTTATCTAAGCCATTAAAGCCTCTGAACTTTCCACTCATCTGGATGAGCTAGAATAATATGCATCATATTAACATCAAGTCCTGATTTTAACTTTAAAAATCACAGTTCTTTTTATAACTTCTGGTTACCTCCTTAAGGATTTTCCTTTTCTTCAAAAAAGAACTTATAATGGAATTCAGTAACTGAGACCTAAAACAGGGTTAAATGTTTACTAAAATCTTTTAGATTCAACTACTGGTGAGAGTAGTTTACATACTGAGAGTAGTAGACCACTAAAATGAGTTCAGTTAGTTGTTGTGGTCTCCTGTTCATAGTCAGATTATATCTAGATCATGCAGAGCGGATAGCACCCTGAAACTGTTGCTATGTTCGCAGTGTTTCTTTCTGCAGTTTAGCAGCATACAGCACTTCCTGTTCCACTACCACTGCTGCTGGTCAAAATGACCCATTTTGATTGCTTATATAACCCCACATACTGTACATAACTGCGGGAAACACGCCAAGAAAGTCCCATTAACTCAGCAGACACGATTACTCAAATGCTATTCATATTCAAAGATCACAGAAGAATTATTTTGTGTAAACAAACAAACAAAAACAGACAAAAATGCCTCTCTGGTTACTATGATCATGCATTAGAAGAGAATACGGCAACGAGGACTTGCACTTACAATTTATTTAAATTTTCACCAGAATCAGAGAACTGAGAACAATATCAACATTGCCCCAATAATGTAGTAGGTACTGTTTCATATTTTGGGATTATTTAACTATTAATTATCTATTAAAACACAGTTATGTCTTTGTTAAGTAGCTATTAAGTAACTGTTAGTATCTTTGTCTTTTTGCAGATAGCAAATAACAGTAATGGTTATCTAGGTGTTTTGACAAACTTGTTCTATAACAATCGCGCATTAGAAGAGCACATTTGTAACCAGAATGTTTTTGGGAAGCAACCCCATATTACATCAGACATTTTTAAAGCATTGGAGGAAAATTTCTGGAATGTAACAGTCTAATCTTCAAATTGTTGAATACTTAATGAACACGGATATGGAAAGTAACTGACAGTGATACAAATGCTGCAAGTAATTTTTCACCAACAGCTTAGAAATAACTGTAAGGTAGTCAGATAGAAAGATCAGATAGAGCCGCAACTGAACAAGAGACTTGGAGCAAAGTGTTAGGACAAATGGAGAAACAAGCACATGGTAGTAAACAAAGGCAGCATCACATGAACGTAATTCTGTAATGTCAGAACTAGTGTAGTGAGAAAGGAGATTTACGTTTAGGATTTCAGAGGCTCACACATATTTCCTCATTCTGTAACTTCCGTTATTAAAAAAACTGCACAGTATGACAGTCTTTTTAAACAATGGCTGGCTTTCATTACAATAATGATTATTATTACAAATTAGTAATTATGTTCTTGTTTTTGGAAACTTGACAGAATTCAATAAAGGATGCCATTAGTAAATTGATAGAATATAATGGAGCAGGAGAAAATCCTTTACAGTGGGGAATATACATATATGCACAGTGTTAAAGTCCAGCTGAACTCTTAGTGATGCCACTAGGGTTTTTTTTCCTGAGGGGTATCATTATTTAAATCAGGTTGTCAGAATATTAAGGCTTAGGTCTTGCTATAATTATGCCAAATTCCTATGGTCTGTGGATGACATTATGTAATACAAAATACAGCTAACCAGCAAACATACATTGTCAGATTTAATACTGACCTCAACAACAAACTCTTGCTTTACTACAGTATAAAACCATACTTCCTGTATAAATACAGAAATGCCTTCTTTATTAAACTTGAACATCCAAGTTCAACATAATTACTTCTTCTCATGGGGTTCAGAATCCTTGTGCTGTCGTTTCTGTCCCCTGTGATTTGAGCTATTTACAGAGACTGCAAATCGTTCTAATTATGCACAAACAGCGGATGTAGAAAGACAAACATCATGTATTTATGTCACCATGTTGCTTTGCTGAGTATGTTTGAAGTGGCTCCTTATCGACCATCACCTCTCAGTCAACAATGTACCCCTTACTGACAACATAGATATGAGTGATGGTATGCATTGGTATTGTCACTACCCTGGTCCTCCTGGGCGAGGGTGCGCCTGCTCATGAGAGGTCATTAGCTTCCAATAAAGACCAGTTCCCCTCCTCCCTCTGCTGAGTGGGTTTCCTATAAACAGAGACCTCAGGCACAAACACCATACCAAAACACAAACAAACCAGTGGTTTTAGCACACAGTTAAAATCCAGACTGCTTGACCCCTCACTGCAATCCAATTTTTTACATTTTGAAGTGCATGTATGACTTAGAAATTGAAATCTTAATTGATCAAGGATTAGCTTTCCTAGACTACATCCTTACCTTTGAGATTAAAAAAGTCTAAAACTGAATAATGATATTAAAAATCACAATAATTCACTAGTGTACATCATCTCACATACATTACCAGCTAAAAGCCCTATAGGGTTCTATAGTGTGCAAAGCCAAAGGCAACATTAGTGTGCCAGGAGGACGTGTGCATATAGTAACTTTAAAGCTACTGGTTATGTTGTGTCTCGTCAATGCTTCATAAACCAGCTGTGAGTTTTCCAAAGGTGATGATGTATTATCTAAGAGACAGTGTTCTTGTAAAAAACACTTTTTTAACTCAGATACTGGTGATTTCATTTTCTTTACTCATCTTTACAGCATGCTATTCAACATCATTTTCATCATGAAAGAGAGCAGTGCCCAAGGCTGCAGGGTATTGGACTTTCTCTTGATAATTAACCCACCACTCTCTAGATCATTAACATTTCTAGTTAATGATCTGGTGAGTTTTCAAGTTCCCTCACAAAACCTCACATGACAGCATGAAAAAGGAAGAAGCATTAGAATAAGTTTTGTTCTATATTTCCTGGTGGTTTTGGTGGTGAAAGGAAGTTAGACTGTTAACTTTAGATGTGTTAACACCCTGACGCAGCTTAATATTACACGCTAAAAATGACTCTGTTAGAACCAACCCAAACAATTAGACACAACACACACAGGGTCAATTTTACCTTATCTGTTGGATATTATTATTATTATTATTATTATTATTATTATTATATTTTGGGTCATTATTTTGTTTACTGTAATGCTTCTAAAAATGTGATTTAATAACAGCTAAATAGTATATAATAAAATATATAGTAGTATATTCTATATGCATATGCAATCTGTACATGCTAAATCAATCAGTAAATAAATAAATAAATAAATTCTTCAACACAGACAAAAGAAACCTTTATTATGAATAAACTGATTTTAAAAAATCAATAACAAATTATTGAAACATGATTGAATGTAATAAGATCATTTTTCATGATATGAATTATGAACATAAATATTTTCACATCAGCTTATATTAGCCATATAGCTAGTACATTGAGGTCTTGTGAAAAGAACTTAAAAACTTCTCTCACAACTCCTGTCAAAATCAGTAGTCAGGTGACCGTGAATGTGAGAGTGTCCGTAATGGCTGTGACTTGCAGTCCTTGGCGGCCATGGTTGTAGGCTGTACTCTGGGAGTTGTAGTTTAACTACGATTCCGGCGTTGACCTGACACATTAGCTCATGTTAGATGGTTATAATGCTCAGCTAATATACTTAGCTATCTAAAGATGAGAAAACCTGACAGCGTTTCTAAAATGATTTACAACATATTCATATACACCAGTAGTATGTCTACAATCTTTACTTCTAACATTAGCAAGCTAAATTTTACATTTTAGCAAGGGACACTGCATAAAGTACCTAGCTAAGCTAAAGCCAACTAGGCAAACAATTTATAGTTACAGCTAGGTTATGGAACAGTATTTTGTTTTCTAACATTATGTTGTTGTCTATAAAGAAACGTCTTTCTAGTTAAACAAAAAAGCGAATACCAATATTTTGACCATTTTGGCACTGGATCTGGATCTTTGTCTCAGTAAGAATGAGTCAGGAAAACACTACTTATTGGCTCATTCAAAGATTCAATAGGCTGATCACAGGCTCAAACCAGTGTTTGGGTATAAAATAACCTAGTATATTAAGAGTGCATTTTTTATATATATAATTATTAATTAGATTTATATTTTCATAATCAGTGTGTTTCTGACTGGCTGCAGTTGGGAAGATGATGATTCTAATGGTAGGCTACTTTAAGTTTTGAGTCCCAGAGATGTATACAGTGCATTCAGAGAAACGATTTGGCATTGTGCCAGATACCATTGTCTTCTGACTGGCTATTCAAAACAAATAATGAAAATTAGAAATAATACAGGGCTGCTTTCAGATGTCAGTAAGGATCTTCTGGGAGAACCTGCATTTCCACTGAGTTCCAATATTTGCATGTTATATTAACATTGTGGTTACAACATTTGATTATGAAAGCACTTAAATGGTCCGTGTGATACATTATGTAGAATAAATAACCAATAATATACTGCAACGATAATATTGATCCATAGTTCCATGTGATGCAATAGAATAATAATATTATGCAATAGAATTAAATAATTAATTATATACTGCAATAATCATTCATCCATTAAACATGTGCTGGCAGCAAAGTCTATTACAGCTATGTTTGTTATAAAATGTATTATTATTATTATCGTATTTTGTGTACTTTACTGCAATACTTTGAGCACTAGTAAAAACATCTATTATTAAAGCAGGTATTTCAGTCTGAAGTAGTTTAGCATTACTGGTTACTAGGAACTGGTATTACAGACATGTTAAAAGGAAGAGGAAGTATTTAATGCTGTTGCCCAGGAAGTGCCTGTCATGATATTAAAAAAAATAAAAATCATGATTCCCTAAAAAATGTTAACTAGCCAAAAACAACTATCTAAACAAACAAATGAATGAATAATACAAACAGCTCTTATATGAACATTTTAAGCTTTTAAGCCCTAGAACAAGTGTTTTAAAGTGTTTTAACTGAACACATGCCCTAACCTATGATAGCTGCTTTTACAGATATATTTTCACAATACGTTGTAGACCACTAAACATTTTAAACATTACTACTGCAAGCAGAAGTAAATTCACTGATGCCAACTTGCCATATACTGCTGTGTTTCACTCACTCTTTCAACAGGTTCGTGCCCTGTGCCATCTGAATAATTTGTGTATGTACTCTATATGCTGTATCTGATTGTGTACTTACTTACATGCAAGCATTCACACATCACAAAACATGACTCTACCTATAGAAAGTGCTGTCTTACAGACTATGTGGTATTTCATAGAAGGACCGAGATATACACTACTTAGCCACTCATCACAAATAATTATACATTAATAGAGATGGAGAGCATGCCTGGTTGTTTACACAGACTATTTCTTTCTGTTTTCAAACTGCCAAGAAATATTTTGCTGGGAAAAAATGAATAGTTTGTCCTGCTGCCTAGTGCATTACTTAGTCTGTGGTCTTGTATAGCTCAGTTTTCATCCAACACTTTTCCTGGTGAAACCTAAAGCAAGAATTTGACATTCTTGAACATTGTAGGTTGCAGTACAGTCAGGCAGAGCGTTTAAGAGTGAAAACTGCAGGCGTAGTTTATCAGCAGTAGTAGCAGTGAATCGGCCTGTCTTTTGACTGACAGCAGGAATTGGTTGCTTCTGTAATGATAAAGTGTGTGTGCAACTTACAAGTCTTAAAGCCTTAATGTATGCTCTTTACGTAAAACCTACCCTTTGATCAAACCCATGAAGAAGGCCAATAAAAATGACATAAGCTATATATTAATAGAAGACTATATTACAGTCACTGAATTGATTTCTAAATTGTTGCCAAAATGTGTAGATTATAATTTACAGCTGCCTGTAGGATATTCAGTTTTGCTAGATATGTGTGCATAATGAATTCCACTTGGTGTATACACTATTAAAAATTAAATAACACTATTATAATAAAGGTAAAAGAAAAGCATGTGATAATCAACAAAATCGGTGAGACATGTTATTATTTATGGTCTGAACAAATGAAACATGAACTGTAATAACCTTGTAATCTTGCCTATAGAAACAACTGATGTAATTAAAATGTGTGCGTCACTGCCTAGAGGTACAGACATTACTTCTTACAATAAGACGAATAGTAAGTTTATTATTTTATAATGGTCCCATACACATGTACATCATTCACAACTTTTAATGTCAGCTAATCAAGACAACAGGCATCCACAGAGGACAAGTGAAGAATCATTTTGGGTAATGAAGTGACAATAAAAACTTTTTTTTTTAAATGTAAGGAATAAGAAATCATCTGCAAAAGCTCACTATTTCTATATATGGCTGAAGTTTACTTTTTTTTTTTTTACTCCTTGAAGCAAACATTTTCTCTTTCTCTCTCTCTCTGCTTGTCTTTTTCTCTCTACAATATTATTTTGAAAACTCTCTTGTTAGTGTTAAAGATTGGCGGCTTTAAACACGACCAATCGTAGTGAAGCATTTTTCCAAACCACGCCCACATCATGACCACGCTGTCAGACTCTTGGTTACACAAAAGTTTATAATGTGGAGCTGATCACACAAGAACTAAAATATACAGTCCTCACATACAATTTAAAATCCTCTTAAGAGTACGGGTTTGTAATTTGTTTGGTTTTTAGTGTGATGTTGCTATCTGTCTGTCCTCATGCAGACATAAATACTACGTCAGGGTTCTTTAAGTTTTCTGTTCATCTTCCTCAAGTGGCAACATCTCTCCAGCAGATGGCAGTAGATGGAGATTTGCACTGATTAGTAGGAGCATAGGAGGCCCTGTGCACACTGGAAAATTCTTTACTTTTATTTGTAACGCCAATAAAGAGTTAATCTCTCATGAATGAGGGGAGCGCGATGCCGTGTACCAGCCATTAAATGTGTGGGACAGCAACTCTTCGTTTTCCATCTCTTTCATTTCATGGATTTAACGAGTTATCCTGGTCAGAGCGTTACAATTGGCGCCCGAACAACTAAAGCTGGATCCGTCATCTATGTGGAATCTGCGGCGATTAAACCCTAAAAGTACGGGATTTGGGGAGCTGTGAGAGTGTTCCATCGGCATCGTTGGAGCTGGTGAGATTAGTTTGCTAACGCTGGGTGCCATGTGCGCGAGGAACGCCTGTATTTCTGTGTGAGTGGATTATGCAATTTTTCTTTGATGTGACGAGGACAGCGGATAAATTTGAAACCTTTAGATTTTATTCTTCATCGGACATTTTGATTTCGATTACAAGCTGATTGGGGACGTTTTTTTTAATAGTTCAATTGGGAACGAAGGATTATTTTGCTTTTTGAGGGAGTGATCTAATTGCTAATTTTTCCCTGCCTGTTTTCCAAGTGCAGACTGACATTTTGTTCATAAACTTCCTGGGATATTTCTGCAAGGATTTGTTTGTGTGTGCGCTGAACTTGACTGCACAAGCGTACAGCAAATATTTTTCTTTTCAAAGACTATTCGTAGTTCATTTTTGTGCATCGGAACTGCGTTTTAAACACTTTTTGAGGAAATAATATACCTGTTGGAACACAGTTTTGTTTTTCTTCACCGTGAACTGAATTTACTTATGCTGGACTGAAGAGTAATTTCTAACTCTGGACATATTTGCATGGTCAAGTGACTTAAAAGAAAAACACACACATTTTATTCAATTTAAAGCAACATATTCTCTTGCTCTGGGTCTACTGAGGTAAAAACACCAAGCTCACGTAAGCGTCAGTAAAAGGTGTGTGCTTTTACTAACATTACCAACTCAAAGGGATTGTTGGTGTGAGATTGTTGAATTTCGTTGAAGATTTTATTGATGGTGTGTGCATTTTAATAACAGGTTATATATTTCTGGGTTACATTTAGAATTTTTACAATTGCTATATTGCTGTTTATGTGAATGTACATTTACTGTGATGGCTTCTCACCCAGACAAGGTTATTGACTTGACCTACTCATTACCAGATTCTGCCCCCAGTCAGAGACAAAAGTTACTACAACTGCGAGTGAGCCTGGAGACTCAAGTGGAACTCCTACAAGCTAAGTATCTGTGTTGCAACAGTGCCTCAATGATTCTCTCAAGTTGCAGCAGAGCATATTAAGACATTTTGGTCCTGATGTCGACACACCTGTGGCACCACATACACAGCTACCTCCTCTGGCCAGCTCTATGCCACACAGCCGTATTCCTCCAGGCCAAGTGCCATTACAAGGTACGACCACTAATAATGTTTCCCCTAGAAGCGTGACTTTCTCTCACAGCCTAATTCTTCTGATGTGATTAATACTAGCAGAATCCTTGCATCTGTACTGTACCGGTCAAGGCTTGAACCACCTGTGTTTGCAGGAGACGGACAAGTTAGCCCTGAGGATTGGCTACAATCAGTCAATGTTTACAGACCCTCCCTTGATTTAACCGATTTTCAGATTCTTCTTGAGCTGCCACAGTTTTTGGCAAAAGAGCCAAAGAAAAGGTTCTCTGTTCTTGACACATGTCGTTACATGGGCCCAGTTCTGTGATTTCTTCAGGAAAGTCTTTCTTGCATCCCCCAGCCAGGAACAAATAATGAGAGGCATCTTGGACCATATACAAAGTCCTGAAGAACCCCTTCCTACCTTTGTGGCTCACATGCTAAGTGAATTAAGGAAACTGAAAACTCCTCTGCCAGAGCAAGAACAAATCGACCTTATTTGTAAACATGCTTTTGAAAAGTTGCTCTCTATGGAACTTCTGTTTCTTCAGGCATGGATCTTCTTCTGAGGGCTCACGAGCTCCATGTGGTCAGTAAATGTTCACTGCTTTCAATGCAGAGTAAAGATAAATTTGGCAAAGAATCCTACTGTTACAAGTGCTCACGCCCTGGCTTCACTTCTCGTACATGTCCAGACTGTAACTCACTTTCTGGAATGCGCTCACAACAAAGTGAGTTCCCTAATGCACATTCGGAACCTCATCTTGATGCAAAGGATACGAACAACCCCGAAAGTAGCAATGCAGGGGAAGGGAATCCATTTGTCGAGCACAAGGGAAACTCCAAGCGGGGGAGGATGATTCACAGAGGCAATCTTCCCTCCAGAAGATGATTTCGCCTCAACCGACTAATGCTGCTGTTCCGGAACAACCTGTCCTTTGTCATGTGGAAGATCCCACATGACATCTCACCACCTTTTTGGAACACTCCATTTAGAGTTAACATTAACCTACTTGGCCAGGTGTTAGATGCTACACTTGACACTGGCACATCACTTTCTGCGGTGCAAGCGGACATTGTTCAGAATCAAGCCAAACTGAAGGTTAATGTTACACCATGGTCTGCTCCTCTAATCCAATTAGCAGATGGTGGGGCATGTCAAACCTTAGGGCTGACATGGTTGGCTTTTGGCTTCATGGGACAGCGTTTTTATCACCGGTTTGCCATTGTGTCATGCTTACCCTCAACCTTGGTCTTGGGGATGGACTTCATGTTGCGTGCCTCCATCACCAATCACATCCCATCCAGAACTGTCATCATAGGCAATGATCCTTTATTAATGGAGGAGATGGAAGGCAGGGAAGTGCAGGAGTCGGAAAGTAGCTTGTTGTTTATGGAAGTCCCATCTTCCGCACTTTGAGAAAAGGTTGAGGAAGCATGTCTGAGTAATGCTGAGAAGGAACAGCTGTCAGGGCTACTTGAAAGTTTTTCTGACCTTATTGACTGTCACCTGGGTCGCACATTACTAATTACAAACAATTACAAATAATTACTAAAACAATTTCTAAAGTTTGGGCTTCTCAACATTAGATCCCTTACATGGAAAGCACTTATTGTTAATGAAATGATCTCAGATTATAGTCTTGAAGCACTCTGCCTTACTGAAACCGGGCTTAGACCAAATGAATACATTGGTCTGAATGAGTCTACTCCGTCAGGATATTCCTATAAGCATGAGCCCCGTCAGACTGGTCGTGGAGGTGGTGTTGCAACTATCTATAACAATTTTCTTACCGTTACTCAGAAAACAGGACCCAGGTTTAACTCATTCGAAGTGCGTGTCCTCATTGTTGCACTCACCAATACATAAAAAATCCCTAGTATATCTTGCTCTGGTCACCGTATATAGACCCCCAAGACCGTACGCTGATTTTCTTAAAGAATTTGCACATTTACTCTCAGACCTGCTGATTAATTTCGACAAAGTATTGATTGTAGGAGACTTTAACATTCATGTTGACGATGCTAATGACGACTTAGGACTCGCATTTATGGACTTATTAAATTCATTTGGGGTTAAACAAAACATAACTAGACCAACTCAGCGTTTTAATCATACGCTAGATTTAATTATATCACATGGAACAGATGTCACTGACATAGATATTCTACCTCAAAGTAGAACACATCAGCCAGGTCCCTCCACGTTATCGATTCGGTAGAAATTTTATTCCGACCACTAAAGACAGATTCACATATAATCTGCCGGATCTGTCTCAATTTCTCACTAGACCCCTAAGATGATCTAGATGAAGCGACTATCAGTATAGGCACTATTTTCACCAGCACACTAGACACTGTTGCCCCCGTCCGAATAAAAAAGGTCAGAGATAAAACACCTGCACCAAGGTACAATAGTCATACTCGCACCCTCAAGAGAGCAACCCGTAACCTCGAGCAAATTGGAGAAAAACTAAATAAGAAGTTTTTAGAATTGCATATAAAGACAGTATGTCTACCTATAGACAGGCTCTAAAAGCTGCTAGGGCCGAGCATCTGAGCAAACTGATAGCAATAAACCAAAACAATCCCAGATTCTTATTTAGTACAGTGGCTAGACTAACAAAACATCAGATATCTGAAGAGAGTATTACATTACAGTTTAGTAGTGAGGACTTTATGAATTTCTTCACAGAAAAAAATTATAGTATCAGGAACAAAATACTGGATGTTCAACCTTTGACAGCATCCTGTGATCTAGTCCAGCCTAAAGCTCCACATTTAGTGCTAAAATGCTTTACAGATATAGGACAGGAAGAGCTTTATAAACTTATCAGCACGGCTAATTCAACAACGTGTTTGTTAGATCCAATCCCAACTAGATTGCTGAAAGAAGCGATACATACAGCTGGAGAGCCTCTTCTCAACATTATTAATTTCTCGTTATATTTAGGCCACATCCCAAAACCTCTCAAGTTAGCAGTTATTAAGCCTCTTCTTAAGAAACCTAAACTAGACCCTAATGAATGATCAAATTACAGACCAATTTCAAACCTTTCGTTTATATCTAAAATATTAGAAAAGGTTGTGTCTGCTCAATTATGCTCTGTTATGACAATTTATCCATAGCATTTATCCAAGCCCAAGCCGCAAGCAAGGTCCCAAGGTCAAAAAGTTGTGCGCTCCCAGTCTCCCAGCACTCCCAGAGGGCGCATACTTTCAAGGAGGAAAATAAAAGGCAGATTAGAATAAAGAAT
This sequence comes from Pangasius djambal, assembly GCA_022985145.1. Lineage (NCBI taxonomy): Eukaryota > Metazoa > Chordata > Actinopteri > Siluriformes > Pangasiidae > Pangasius > Pangasius djambal. Next base: position 12,652,256 of record CM040983.1, read on the forward strand.
AAAACAAAAATAAAGAAATTGCTCCTACATAACCGGCCCCTAATTGTATTTGGTTAACAAAACAATTATTACATTACAAAATAGGAGCCTCAAATTCATCATTTGTCGTGTGATTAAAAAATGTTACTAATAAACATATTTTGGGTAAATATATTATATTTGTTATGTTCCTCGTCCTATGGCTCATCTTCATGACCATTCAACATCAGACACAGTTTTGTTATTGGTCTCTCAATTATGTTGGTTTGGGTTTTAATTTTTACTGTTCGTACCAGTCCGTTATTGTCAGGGTAGACTTCAATTATTCTTCCTAGAATCCAGGAACCTCTTGGTGAAGTTGGATCCACCACCAAAACCATGTCACCACACTGGAAGTTTCTTTTTTTAACATTCCACTTTTGGCGTTCTTGGAGCAGTGGCAAATATTCTAATGTCCAGCGTCTCCAAAAGAGGTTGGCCAGATATTGTATCTGCCTCCAGCGGTGTTTGGGGTACAAGTCACTTTTGTTGAATACACCTGGAGGGAGAAGTGGCCTAGCTTTGAGGAGCAGAAGGTCATTTGGGGTTAGTGGTTGCAAATCCTGTGGGTCATTTGTGATTGTGGTTAGAGGACGACTGTTCAAAATAGCTTCCACCTCACATAAAACTGTTTGTAAACCCTCCTCATCTAAAGTCTGCTGCTTGAGCACAGAATACAGCACCTGTCTTACAGACCTTATCAGCCTTTCCCATATGCCTCCATGATGGGATGCACCTGGTGGGTTAAATGTCCATTCTATGCCCCGTTCCCTCAGTGCATTTTGTATTTTGTCTGAATCTATTGCAGAAAAGGCCTTTTGCAGTTCACTTTTGGCACCAACAAAGTTGGTTCCATTGTCAGAACGAAGATACTTCACTTGCCCCCTTGTACAAATGAAACGTCTCAAAGCATTGATGCATGAACTAGTGTCTAAGGAGCTGGCTACTTCAATGTGAATGGCTCTGCTTGTCATGCAGGTGAACAACACACCATACCTTTTCACCAGCGTCCTTCCTCTCTTAATTTCGAAGGGACCAAAGTAGTCGACTCCAGTATTGGTAAACGGAGGCAAGTCAGGCTGAAGTCTCTCCTGAGGCAAGTCAGACATCTTCTGTTGTCCAACTCGGGCCCTGTATCGTCTGCACACAACACACTTGGACAGAATTGTTGAATTTGCATTAACAATCCAATAATGAATTGGATGAATTGGCTGATGAATTTGCATTAACAATCCAATATTTTCTGTGAAGTTCAGACAGCATATGGCTTCTTCCACCGTGCCATGTTGTTTTATGTACATGTCGCAAAATAAGAGTGGATACATGCGAGTTTTTAGGGATTATGGCTGGAAACTTATTTTCTTCCCCTATGGTCATCTTATGTAGCCTCCCCCCTACTCTTATTATGCTGTCTGTCAGAGTTGGATCAAGTCTGTTCAGTGTGCTTCCCCTTTTTACTTCAGCTGTCTCTGTTGCAAGCATTTTAAATTCATCAGGGAAAACTGTGATTGGACAAAGCAAACAATAGCAAGTTCGGCTGCTTTTAAATCTTTCACATTCACTTGCTGACCACCTAGTTTGTGATCAGGTCTGTTTGTCATGCTCCTTGTAGTGATTTTATTCTGTTTTCTCATTTGGACAAATTTTTGCAAAGTTTCTTTCAGTTTTAAGAACCAAGAAACAGCAACTCTTAGTTTTGTCCAGTCAGAAAAGTATGTTATTAGTCTATGTGTTGCATTGTCTTCCTTAGTGCAGATTATTGTATTCACTGTGTGTGTTCTTTTTACCTCAGGGTCATCAGGTGCAAGTGAAGGGATTGGCTTGCTGTTGACTGGCCATTTCTGTTTATTCTCCCATAGGATTTCTGGTCCATGTAGCCATCTTTTGTTGTTTAAGAATTTCTCTGCCATTTGCCCCCTAGTGGTGTCATCAGCAGGATTGGACTTGGACTCAATATATTTCCACTGGGAGAGTTCACCCGCGTCTCTGATTGCTGCAACTCTGTTGGCGACAAATGTTTTGTATCTGGAGTGTTCATTTGATATGTATTTGATTACAGACTGGCTGTCCGTCCAGAACACAGGACGGTCAAGATGTAGCTGTAAGCTAGACGTGAGCATTTTATTCACCTATGTAGCCAGCGTAGCAGCTGCAAGTTCCATTCTTGGAATGGTCATTCTTTTAAGTAGAGCAACACGTCCTTTTCCCATCATCAGGGTGACATGGATGTTGTTCTCGCCATTTACAAGTCTCAAATAGGAAGCTGTTCCATAACCTTGGTCACTGGCGTCTGCAAAATGGTGTAACTGTGCATGTGTCACTCACCCAAATCCTGATGACTTAAAGCAGCTTTGTACTTGACATCTGCGGGAAGCCAGCTGACCATTTTGACCACTGCTCACGGATGCCAGGGGGTACCTCCTTGTCCCAGCCAAGGTTCATCTTACACAGCTGCTGCAACATGAGTTTTGCTGTTAGTGTAAATGGGGTTAAGAAACCAAGGGGGTCATAAATTGAACAGACCATTGATAACATTCCTCTTCTTGTGAGTGGCTGAGGTTTTGGCTGCACTTTGAAAGTAAAGTTGTCACTTTCAGTGCACCATTGAAGACCTAAGGCTCTTTCAGTTGGAATTTCATCTTTGTCAAGATTGAGCTCCATCATTTCTTTGACTCTGTCCTCCACTGGAATAGAAGCAAGCACCTCTCTGCTGTTTGTGGCCCATTTTGAAAGATGGAAGCCTCCTCTGTGGCAGAGTGAAGTGACGTCTGTAATGAGCTGCGTTGCCGCTTCTGCAGTAGATACAGATTTCAACAGATCATCGACATAGAAATTATGCAGAACAGTATTTATTACCTCAGGACTGAAATGTTCTCGGTTGTCCTCGGCTGTTCTCCTGAGTGCATAGGGATGATGTTGCCCCAAAGAGATGAACAGTCATTCTGTGCTCCACAGGCGGTTGTGACTCCTCTCCCCCTGTCCACCATAGAAACCTCAGGAAGTCAGCATCACTGCTGTGGACTTTTACTTGGTGGAACATGGCAGTAATGTCTGCCATCAGTCCTATTTGCTCCTACCGGCATCTGTTGAGCACATCTATAAGGCTGTTAGTTAAATCAGGCCCTTTAAGTAATTCTGCATTCAAAGTCTTTCCACAGAAGGATGCTCCACAATCAAAGACTACTCTTAACTTTTTCTTCTTTGGGTGATAGACCCCATGATGGGGCAGGTACCACACCTGTCCGTCCGTTCTTATTACCTGCTCCTCCGGTACTGTTTTGGCATACCCTTTAGTAAGCATGTCATTCATGAAAGTGATGTATTCCTCTTTGAATGTCTTGTTCTTACTGAATTTCCTTTTCAGGCTCTGCAGACGTTGCTCTGGAATGCAGAGGTTATTGGGAAATGCACAATCATCCCTTCTAAAGGGTAACTTTAGACTGTAATATCCATCCACAATTTTGGCAGATTCGTCAGCTACTTTCATAAAACGCCTGTCTTCAATAGACATTTCCTTTACTTCCAAGCTTTTTCACTGAAATCAGTGTTGTACTGTGCAATTAACATCTCCTGTAGATTATGCACTGAAATCCTATTGACTCTGAGAGAGTGAATGTTGCTTTGAGTTTCTGCTCTCAGTGGCCCATTAACTACCCATCCTAACAATGTTCTCACAACATATGGGCCTTCTCCTTGACCATTTATAATTTGCCAAGGCTCAATTGCTTTGGGAGCATTCGTTCCTATGAGCAACCCAATGTCTGCATTGATGGTGGAAATTTTTACGTCCTTAAGGTAGGGCCACTGTGACAAATCATTTTGATTAGGGATGTTTTTCTTTGTCACGGGAATTCTAGCCTGAGTGTATACTTCTGGCAGGGCTATAAACACACGGTCATGGGGTCCACTTACTTCCAACCCAGTGATGGCATTAGTGGACACAGTCCTCTCTTGGCCCATTGTGTGTAACAAGATGTTTGTTTTCTTTCCTTGCAAGTTTAGTTGCTGCATCGGTTTATCTGTACAAAAAGAGGCAGAACTGCCAGGGTCAAGAAATGCATAGGTTTGTATTGTCTCGTTACCTTTGCTTGATTTTACCTGTACAGGTACTATGGACATGACGCACTGCTCGTAACCGGCCCCAATACGCCCACATGCGGTGAGGGAGGCTGGCTTGGTCTTTTCTACCTTTGACCCTTCAGTTGCTCCTTGCTTTTCTGTTTCTTTGTTTTGTTCTACCTTACCTATGTGTAGTGCTGTAGGGTGCAACTTTCCGCAAACTATGCATGACTGGCGCTGGGTACAGTTTTTGCTCATGTGTCCTGAAACAAAACATGCAAAACAAATACCTCTTTCTTTCAAAAATTTTCTCAGTGTGTCGTTTCTTTTTGAACCAAGAGCAGGTACCCAGTAGGTGTTCTCCTGAGCAGAACAGGCAAAAAGGTTTACTTTGAATGGATGGAGTACTGTTCCGTTGCTTTTGGGAGGGAAGGTTAACATCAATGGTTGCGGTGTTGGTAAATTTAGATTTTGACACAGACCTGGAACCTGTGGACTTCAAGCTCTGACTAGTAAGTGAAGAATTTTGAATATCACCAAAAACAGGGTCTGCAAGGATTTTAACTTGTCTTTCAATAAACTCAACTAAGTTTTTGAATGTGGCTCTCTGCCTGGTTAACTCTTGAAGATTGCATGCCTCAACTCTCCATCTTTCTCTTAATCTGTAAGGCAATTTGCTGACCAGCAATTTGAGATTAGAAGACAAGTCTAATTCATCCATATAAGCAATTCCCTCCATGGCATTCAAACAACCTCTGAGGTATAGAGAATATGATTTCAGGGACTGGGGATCCTCGGCTCTAATTTATGCACTTGAGATTTGATATTCGTTGTCATTCGTTTGATATTGCTCTTGGAGCAATTCTTTAGCTTTTGCAAAGCCTCTCTCTGGTTCCAAGAAGAGACATGTTCTAACCATGTCCTGACCTGAAGTATACTGTTCCAGATAATACAGTTTATCCTTTGCATGTTCCGTTTTGCTGTCTATAATGTGCTCAAATGAACTGATAAATGACCTGTACTCAATTGGATCATTATTGAATACCTTTATCTCCTTTCGTGGTAGAGAAAATTTATCCTGCTGTCTTATCAGAGAAGCTGTGATGTCATTTTGCCTCTGAAGAATGTCATAGAGATGGATATCGTCCTGTGAAGTCCCTACAGGCGGTCCATCTGGATGGTTGATGGGTGTATCACCTTGAGGATGGTAAAGCTGGGATGGGTCTTGGGTATGCCGAGTTGAGATAAGAGAGGGTTGCATGTGGCGTGCTGAAGCATGCGGCTGCGAAGACTCATAGGTCTGGCTACTAATGGGCTGTGAACAGGTTTGCATTTGTTGTGTTGAGGATGGGTGCCGTGATTGATCTGGCCTGATTGCAGACCGCAATGTTGGAAGAAAATGCGGTTGCTCTTTTCGGGGATGAAAATGCACAGGAATAGGAGGAAGGGCATGAGCTTTAAGTCTAACACTAACATCTTGGGTGCCTTTGCCATGTTTTTGTACTTTTTCCAGATTTATCAGGTTCTTTTCCAATAGATTCCTTTGACCCCTGTAATTTTAGTGTTTTTTTCTAGGAGCTCATTCA
>CM040983.1:12658018-12681382 GCA_022985145.1 Pangasius djambal
GTAAGGTGAATGTGTACATGGTGTGTGTAAGGTGAGTGTGTACATGGTGTGTGTAAGCCTCGTGTGCACATGGTGTGTGTAAGCCTCGTGTGCACATGGTGTGTGTAAGGTGAATGTGCACAAGTAGGCCTCACTCTGTTCACTAAATGGTAAACTCACACATACCTCATGTTACATTTCACCTGCGACATCATTACATTATATCTCACCATAATCACTCACCAGAGCCAACTGTCTTCTAGCAGATGTTCTTCTAGAAAACTGACCAACCTTTATTCAGCTATTTAATTTTCAGTCATTCCGATTGCACTCAGATGTATTAAGTAGGCTAATATCTACATATAGATCAAGATCAATTATTAGCAGACACCAAATCAAGATGTAGGCATTAGGTAGGCATTATTTAAGTCATATTTGTATTACATGACTATAGGCTGTTATATAAAGGCATAAGTATAGGCCTATAAGCAGCCTACGATGGATTGCAGTCAAACTTGCAGGTGACAGTGTATAGGCTAACTGTGACATAATAATTTTAAGGAATGATTTGGTGAATAATTGTAAATATTATATATTTTAAATAATTTTCTTTAAAAATTATATGTATCTTATCAAGAGTAAAACGTTTATAATCAGGATTTACAAACTAGCACATCTACAACATGACAATAACCTATAGGCCTACAGAGATCAAAGAGTAGTTCAACAAATAGGCGAAGCAGTGCTTAATGAGTGAAAGTGAATGAGTGGAAGTTGCCGAGGACAAAAGACACACTATAAGACACTATAGTCTCGGCTGTAGAGTCCACCCTGGTCGTGCTAAAGAGGTTGTTGAATAAGATCACAAATATCCCTATTTCCCACAAAAACAACCGCGAATGAATCATCAACCATAAAACCATCAAACCACTTTCCAAAAGGAAAAATCACAGCCAGTACATGTGCTACTTCACACGCTTGGTGTACATTATATCATATTTAAATATGTTGCCTGTAACAAAAATATGGAGATTTCTGTATGTGGTAGCATCTAATTCAAGCATTATAATTATTAATTTGCTGGATAAACAGCACATTTTTCAATTCATTATTTTCAATAGGAAATAATACCTCTGGACTCCATTCGCTTAAAATCGGCTCTGAGTTATAACGCAGCATCTTCGGCATCCTCATCAAACGTGTAGGTGAGGAGGTGTTGCAGCCAGGCGGTAGCTCCACACGTCTCTCTCTCTCTCTCTCTCTCTCTCTCTCACCCTGTGTCTTTCTATGTGTGTGTGTGTGTGTGTGTGTGTGCTAATCCTGTAGCCTATAAGCACAGAAATCCTGAGCTCGACGACAAAGTTTTTGTTTTATATTGAATTGTTCAGCTATATAGACTATCTACAGCCGGTCCTGTACGGTCTTCATGCAGAAACCGATTTTATTGATCATCATTTGATGATGCTGATGTCCGACCCTCCGCCTGCTCTTCTGCACCTCGCGTACCACCGACCACCGCTTTTCTTCCACTGGTCGAGAGCGTCTGCAGTGACGTCACCGCGGCTCTGTAAGCGCCGTCGTTCAGATTGACCAATCACAGTGCGAGGACGCGGCGGAGGAACGGCGCGCGCGCGTTGTGGTGGTAGAGTGGGTGGGGTTTGAGAGCCCAATGAGGATGAGTCGCTGAGGATGAGTGAACTACCTGTTACATTTAGGCTCCTATATAGCAAATAAACATTTTCACGTTTGAATTTCAAAGCACTTTAATGCTATAATATCATAAAGCTGGCGAGGAAAAGCTTTAGATCTCAATTCAGCTTCAAAGTTCCCCTGAAAAATAAAATAAACCATGTCACTTATGTAAATTTATAACTGTGCACATTTTCATATAACCACAACCACATTTTCATATACATATGCCTAACTCCATTTAGATCAAAATCTAATTTATTTACAATTTACACATGGATTTACAGGTTATTTACATTTTGTTGAATAACGACCAACTAAGATGCATATGAAGGACGTGATAATAACAATGTGTAGCAATTCAGAAATCTACAATAATTCAAACAAATAACCAAAAGAATACTACTGATTTAGGATGCAGAAAAAACTGAACTCGCCTGCTATAAAATAATGTTTTTAGTCTCAAAATCTGCATTCTGCAAGTGTAGCTTCTATTTCTTTAGAAGAAAATACCAAATCAGTCATTAAAAAAATTCCATTGAATACCCAAATTGGTGCACTGCTTATTTTTGTTATAGTTAGTATAAAACATATATAACATATAAAACATATATGTATAGTATAAAAAGTATAAAAATTTAAAAAAGAAATCACGGACTAGTGAAAATCCTACAGATCTACAGATCTTTCTTTTTTTTTCTTTCTTCTTTTTTTTTTGCTTCTACCAATTACCAATTATATTTAATCAAATGCTGAAAAAGGAATGCAGCATTTTTATATTGCATGGGTTCTATATTCATTTTGCATGTTTTTCTATTTGTTTAAGGAACACAGCAAAGTCGCTCTCACACAGATAAGCTGAATATATAACACGAGCTGCTTTCAACGGTGAACGATACAAAAGTTAATTTTTATAGTTCAAGAGTGCTAATGTTTTCAAGTCACTGTTCACCTTTTAAACCCACTTGTGTAAAAGTAATAATAATAATACTCTTTATTGTATTTTCTATGAATAACAATAATAATAATAATAATAATAATAATAATAATAATAATAATAATTATTATTATTATTATTATTATTATTATTATTATTATTATTATTATTATTATTATGTCTTGAAACAGAAACCTATATTGGGATAATTTCAATACAAATTAGAATAGTTTGAATAGTATGTCATTAACATTAAGACACTCAGTATCTCAGTAGGCTATATTAAATATTCTATAGTCTATATATTTTTTTTTTTCAGTTAAAAGTGGCTAGTTATTCCACTTACTGCCAGTTTTATGATTAGAGCAAAATAAATTTGAAAAAAAACCCACGAAATATATTTTAATTGGCATATTGAACATTTAATATGCTTTTCGTTTTGATGATTGCATGCTGCATAGTGGTTTAATGTCTCTTTTTTATTTTCTACAATATTGTTCCGATCTTTTTTGTTATGCCATGTAGTGATCCAGTGGTGTGGTGTTTTTCGTCTTTATTTTTTCGTTGTATAGAATAAAACTCGGTTACAGATGATACTGATGGTGCAAAGCCGCATTTGATGAGTTTGCATGGCCGAGTTTCCCGAAGGCATGGCAGCGAGCAGCACACTGATCTCTCCCAGTTAAGATGATCTCAACTTTGCGATGCTTTGCAGAAACTCAGTCATGGCTAAACGAAAACTCCAGTGAGAGGGAGCCTCAGATCTGAGCACCTTCACTGATCAGGTGCTCATCATACCTGAGTGTGTAAAGCAAACGAATTTTGACTAGCAAATTGTTTACCGAATCTAGAAGCTGATATTAAGCAAGAAAACCCAACACACTGTGGAAAGAAATCCTTTAAATATAAGAAACAACCCGTCTACTGCAATACGTCTATAATCCACCTTCAAACAGTAAAACCCTTCCTAATGTGATTGTTCTATACTGTATCTAGGAAAGGGCCCAGGTACGGAATCTTACTATTAAGTTATATAACTCCAGGTTACTCACCTCATGACCTCCAGCCTTCGTATGATCTGTCACTTCATATTTAAATTTATTGTAATCAATTCCTTTGTTAATATAATAGTTCAAATTAAGTAAATACTCAATATAAGTATTTAATTGCTTATATTCAAGTTACTAAATAGCCTAGATTGTCATGTCACACAGGATTTTATGAGCCTTTGTGTGACGATTTAAATGGACCAAATGTTGATTTTGCTTTAGAATTTGGTTTACTTTAGCTGATAAAATAAAATTTCCATTATTTGGTTAATTATTAGTGATTAATTGTTCAGTTCTGAAATAAGCATTTTTAACAGAAAGGTCCAAACTGGAGGGGAAAAATATTAATTACAATTTTTTAATTGTTTTATTTCATTTGAATTTTTTTTAATGTCAGTTTCGAATATGACTGCAGACATTTAAATATAGACTGTCATGTATTGTGTGTTGTTTGGAGTGCGTAGGAATGCATGTCTGAATTCCACTGAACTGTGAATGTGATTATAATGCAACATTGATTCAGCACTGTGTGACAAAGTGACTGTGGGTGTTGACCTCTGCCCCTATGGGTAGCTGCTGTGACGGGAGTTCAAGGTCCTCTTAGCTCCTGAGGGGAGTGATGGAGGGGAGGACTGGGGTGCCGTCTACCACAGCTAGTCCAGACAGACCCCCCAAAATGTCTGGATTGGAAAGGGTAAGGGGACATGGATCCCCCTTTCCCAGTGTCTGACTGAGTGTATGGGTCTGCTATAGGACCAGCAGTGGGGTGTGGGGGCTAGACAGAGTGTGTGTGATCAGCATAGACAAACACATGAAGAAGGACACACACATGTACTCACTCCCTGGGGAACAATGTAAAGATCTTAAAGGATCTCAGTGGAGACGATTCCCACAATACTCCATATGCATTGTGCAGTGTACAGTTATTAAATAATAACACCGTAGCCTGGGTGACTGTTACTGAGGTATCGCTTCTATAGAAAGGTTAAGAAAATATTGAATAAATAAGGAAAATAAGTAAAACTTATAAACAAAAGAAAAACAATGGTGGTATAAAATGGTATAAATCATAGCCTTCTCAGTCACCAGTCAACCTCGTTGGACACTTATGGGAGATTTTGGACCATCATTGTCAAAATACCAATTGAGGGAATATCTTTTGGAAGAATGATGTCTTTCCACAGTTCAGTTACAGAGACAAAAAAAACTAGATAAAAAAATAACATTATATGTTGGATAATATAATAATATTATATGTTGGACTTGAACAAAACTGGAATAAATAAAATAGGTTGAATTTTATTCATATTGCTTTTTCGAGGGTGAAGTGGTGCTATCACCATAAGAAAACAAATTTCACCAGATCAGTGCCACTGATAATACTGGTTCCTGACATTTTAATATTGTACCATATTGTCATCTTCTAATACCTACTATCTGTAGAAAACATAAATCGAATTAGAAATGAAACACTTATCTTGTCACAAAAACATTATTAAGAGTTGAAATTCAAGCCAACACAATGATTAGTGTGTGAAGGTCCAATCTAAGGGCTTGATTGTACACAGCTTCAAAACACAGAAAAGCATTCAGAGCTATATTCATGCAGTGCTGTATCGTATCATGAGATTCCTGGCAACTTGTTCATAAATGATTCAACGTTTCATATGCCTATAGAGAAATGTTGAGAGCATGAGGGGATGCAACTCTTCAGAAAAAATCTATTTGAATTCAATCCATAGTTAAAATTTAGCCTACATACCATGCTGCCATGGACATACCAGGATGTCTTAATGGCCAACAAATTTGTTTCCATATCGACTGGATTAAGAATACTCTATCCATAGCCTAACCCCAAAGATTGTGTACTTTTCATCAGTAATTCAGAAAATTTCAGAAAATGTAATTCAGAAGCCTGAAAGATCGGTCGACTTTATTTAAAAAGACACAAAGCAGGTGGGATAACCATGTTGTGCAGTGAAAGATGGATCCGAAGCCTATCTCAGAACACAGAGCGCAAGGCAAGAATGCACACTAGACAAGACACCAGTCCATTACAGGGCAATACGAATACACACATTCACATCTAACAGTAATTTAGCTTTTGGGAGGTGGGAGGAAACTGGAGAACCCGAGCTGAGAATGAAATCGGGGACCCTGGAGCTGTTAGGCAGCAACACCACCTGCTGTACCACTGTACCACCTGCAGTGAGAGATGTCTGGAGTAAATTTCAATATTTAATTAGGCTATGCTATGTCACATTAAATGGATTATTAGCTATATTAGATAGCTAGCTCCATGTGGGTTTTACCTATATTATACTGTATTTTACACGCTGTCCTGTATTTACACACTTTTCCTATCAACAGTCAATCTAGTTAGATAAATGACAAAATACAAAATTGGAGACAAGCACTGCTTGGATTTGTAGGTCTACACATGATTGTCTGATTGCTGTTTGATCAGATTGGCTGTTCTGAATGAATGAATTCATGTTGTGAAGTGTGAATTAACTACAGCAGCTGTCAGTATATGAGTGCACATTTAATTCTGAGATAGAATTATAATAATGTATAATATACAGTATCAGTAATATATGTCAGTTGTCATGCAGGTCACAAATCTAGCAGCATACAGCATATAGGACCCATGCAGGTCCTCATGTGTTTTCTAGAGCTAAAACTTAAAAGCAGCACTAAAATTTGTACCAACTTACACAATACACAAAAGGGCACATTAAGGTTCAGATTTTCAGTTTTGGTCTCATTTGATCACAACACAGGATTTTAATAGTTGCATTGACCCTTGGCAAAGATGAAATGATCCATTTTGTGTAATGCTCTTTTGCGGGACTTCTTTCATTGAGCCCTTTTACCTTGTGGTTAGGAATCTAACAGTTAGTCTGTGATCAGTATACTCATACATCCAAATACTGGCAAGTTTTCAGACTTTTGAAACTTTTCACAGGTAAATCATTAGACATTTGGGATGCTATTTAATGCCACTGATTAGGCCTGACAGATAAATTCTAATGTAAACTTAACATCTGATCATTTTATATGTATTTGTCTGATATAAACTATTAATTTTATCATTTATATCTAGTGATGTAGTCATTGAAGCTACAGGTTAAAAAGAATTTTAGGAATGGAAATATAAGGAGTATTATACAGAAACATTATGAGTTTATCATTATTAGACTTTTGAAAATTTGTTATTATGGCCTTAATTGTACTTATATGTTTATTAACGATAAGTTAATATATAAGTTAATAATATGTAATTGTTACATATTTTTATAGCCATTTATACATTCTGCAGGTCTTCTGTTTCTTTGTTATTTTTTTTTTCCTTAGGGGAAAGTAAAGAAAAATAGGCTGATTTCAGATATGTGATAGTATTTGAATTTCCGCCTTGTCTAAGCATTTTAATTTTAATCTTCATTGTGTTGACTATTTACGTATGAAAGAAAATCATTATATCATATGCTAAAGAAGCCTTACCCTTTTGTCACAGTTGAACCTAAAAACTGTTTTTAATAACATGTTTGGTGATTTGGTACACATATTGTCATTGGTTTTAGGACTTCTATTCTCAGTGGCATGTTTAAAAATTGTATTTATTTGTAGCATACTTATACATGGCATCATTAACCTGAATCATTCTGTGCCAAATCATGTCTGGTAATTTGGGACATCTGGAAAATGTTTAAGTTATAAACATATGTACATGATTTTAACTAACTTTATGCTTATTTCTAAATTAGTACATCTTATACACATATGCAAATATGTGTAATATTTTATTTATTTTACACATAAATCTAAAAAAAATATATATATATCCAAACCTTTTTGTGGGTAATTTCCCGTTTGATGCTGACCACGCCCCCTTATAATGACATTCCGTGAATTAAGTCATGTGACATATCAAGCGGTTCTGCTGCAGAGGATTAATAACATGCGTTTCGACTGTCACTTCTCAGGTCAGAAAATTATATTCACAATTCACCTGATGTCCCAATATACCTGAATTCACTCTATACCTAGTTTCACCCAGTTGTCTGAGGGTAAATTTGTAATTGGTTATTTTGTACAATCATCTTTAATGGTAGTATAGTTGTAAGACATTGCTCAGCGCGGAAACACGCGGATTTGAAGAAAGATGAGGCGAAGTCGTGCTGTCGCCCACAAATCTTTTCGAGGAGGGCTCCGGAGTGAAGCGCGTGCGCAGCCACACGTCAGTCCCCGCGCTAACAGAGACGTCTCGCGCTCACGGCTCCGCCCCCTCCTCGTTCATTCACACTCTCCTGGCAACCGGCGCGCGCTCACACAGGCGCTTTGTAGCAAGCAACAGGAGATGAGGCGCTATGAAAAGGTATCCAGCCACTGGAACCAGGCCCGGCGAGTCTAAAGAAAGGTTGAGGAGTGTGTGTGTGTGTGTGTGTGTGTGTGTGTGTGTGTGTGTGTGTGTTTTGCCTCTTTGTCAGCCGAGAATTCCGGCAATGACCCCCGTAAGTCAGGGCTCCTCCTCTGCGCGAAACCGTTAGCTTATCGTAGCTAATCCTCTGTTCCGACAAGAGTGCTTAACACAGTCTCGGGGAGGCGCGCGGATACCTGCAGTGCACAGGCCACAAAGCACTTCATGTCTAGGACAGGTGGTGTGGGAGGCCACTGGGAAACAACAGCGCTTTCTTTACAGAGACATTTAAACAACACGGCGAAGATCAATAAGGCACACAGTCACACATAGCCTACACGTTTAAAATAATAATACAGTACAGCCCACAAATGCGCAGCTCACCTTACCCCGAGGCAAAGAAAACTAATTAAACTACAAAGACAATTTTACACTCAACAACAATAATAATCATAATCTTTATTTATATATGTCCTTAAACACACACGCAAATGATGTCTCCCTACGTCACACACGCAGATCCTTGGCTAACTGGGAAGATTTCGACACAACATCCTTTCAGGTCACTGTTACTGCATGTTCTTAATATTCTGATTTTTATGGCTTTAAAAAAGTCAGGATATTTGAATATCAGTTGCTGATTGTAGTTAGTGAAACGTTTTGGCCACCCCGGTCAAAATATCCTGTATCTGCCGCTGAAGGAGTTCTGACAAGTTGTCCTACAGTATCTTTCTGCGCATGCGCATCATATTTTGCGCACCCATAAATTTACATTTCTTCGTATATTTTAGTGCGGGAGGTATTTTCTGATAGTAAGACAGACTATCAAAATATTTTACCTGTAGTTTCATGAAGAAAGCATGCTCTGACAAGACAAATCTACACTATCAAAATACACCAAAATACACCAAGAGGGGGTGCTGTCTTATAACACTGATTTGTTTAATCATGAACGTATTATCAAATCCTGGTATAAAATTTTAAATTAGCAGATGATCATAAAAACACTGCTGTGCCAACATCTTCCCAAGTAGTAAACAAGGTCATTTTCCAGGCTTGTACCACAGCTTCTTTCAGCTGTTGTTTGTTTTGGGGGGTTTCTCCCTTCAGTCTCCTCTTCAAGCCCAAGCCATTACACTACCTCCACCATGCTTGACTGATGAGCTTATATGTTTTGGATCATGATCAGATCCTATATTTCTCCACGTCACTTTAGTAGAGGTTAATTTTGATTCCACAACTTTTGTGGCTGATCTCTGTATTTCTTTGCGAATTCTAATTTGGCCTTCCTGTACTTACTGCTGATTAGTGGTTTGCATCTTGTGGAATGGCCTCTATATTTCTGCTCTAGAAGTCTTCTTCGAACAGTGGGTTGTGATACCTTCACCCCTACCCTGTGGAGGTTATTGGTGATGTCACTGACTGTTGTTTTTGTGGGGTTTTTTTTTCATGGTTCTCACAATGTTTCTGTCATCAACTGCTGTTGTTTTCCTTGACTGACCTCCTTAATGTCTGTGTTGTTAGTACACCAGTGGTTACTTTCTTTTTCAATACATTCCAAATAGTTGTATTGGCTTTGCCCAATGCCCAATTAGAAACTTATCGATTTTCCCTCCTTTCTCAGCTTCAAAATGGCTTGCTCTGCTCCCATAGACAGCTGTCTGGTCTTCATATAGGTTTATCCTTTTGAACAGCAAATGCAGTCTTCAAAGGTGAAACCCAGGGCTCAAACCAAGACATTCAGAGCTATTAATTGTTTAAACAATCAATCTAACAGGGCCCACCTGGGGAACAAGAGAAACCTGTCAGTCACATGTTCCTATATTTTTGATCGCTTGAAAAATGGGTGGGTTCAAATAAAAGGTGCCATGTTCTAAGTTGTTTAACATATATAGATGTACATATCAGGAAATGAAAGCTGAAATTCTGATCTATCGTTTCATATTCATCTTTTGGTCTTAAACCCATCTTCAGTGTATAGCAAAAACAATAGAATTGGTCTTGCTGTTCCAATACTTTCAGAGGGAGCTGTATAGTTCTCAGGTTCCCAATATTTCTGGAATATGATAGAGTCTAGAAGCAATGCAAGGAAAATCTTTTGCCAGAGTTGTGAGTGATCCTTGAGAATAACAGAATGAGCAATACCAGATGAGCAAAATGCTTACAATGGGCTATATTGCTTCAAGAGAGCAGCAATGTATGCTGAATCTAAAGCCATGTACAGCTTTCATACACAGGATTTGTGGAACTTAATATGCAGCTAATGCAGTCTGGGTGATGTGCTTTGACTTTATTTTTAATAAATATTTCCTTTTTCCAACTAAGGGATTTTGGCTGTCCTTGGTTCAGGGATCACTTCTCAAAATAATTAAAAGCAGATAAAAATGGAACAAACGGGCTACCCTTTGAAAATGGTAGGAATTTCCCTATCATTTGAGAAGTCATATTAAGAATATACTTCAGAATTCAAATCTGAGATTAGAAACAATGACAAATTTCAAGTGCAGACCATTGATGGCAGGCAGGTGAATGACAAGTGCTTATCTAGACTTTCGTTACCGTGACCGTTCAGTCATAATAAGACGAACAAGAGCTGTATGACTATAGCATTGATGGCAGGGACTGATGAAGTCTGTCCAGGTTATAGAGGAGTTTATGGACTTCTTTCAGGGTTTATAGGCCAGTTAATATGGGTAGTGCACAAGGCTTTAAAACCAGTAATATCTTAGCACAATCATATCCTTAGGTTCCTATATTTTTGAGCTCTTTGTGTGATAAACATATGAGCAGATTAAGATAGAAAAAAATGTCCAAACATACAATTTCACACATTTATATTGTATGCTCAGAATAGTAAAGAAGATGTCCAAAAATATGTTTACATCTTATTCTGCAGTATACGATTTTTTTTAACTTCACTAATTAAACAGCATCTCACATTTCTGTTTCTAACAAAAAGCTAAGCCAGTGTTAGTGTGTGTATTGTAACTAGTGTTTAGCATGCACATTGTACACTGGCCCCCCTCTTCAAAAACGTTTCTCACACACTAACAACTCCGCCCAAGTGCGCTTTCCCACTTTCCCACCCTTCGGCTCAGCACGGTTGTCAATCAACCCAGAGAGCTGGTCCAGACAGGCAATCAGTCATCAGCCATGAAAAGAGCTCTCACTTCCCTCCTTCCCCTCTTTTAACGCTCTTTGCCTTCTTTATCCCTCCTGTCCCCTCTCTTTCTGAATGGGTGTGACAGGCTTAATCTCCCACACTCCTCCTCTGAGTTCCCGCCGCTGTTTCTCTCTCCCCACCATTGGCTGCCTTAATCACCAGCAGGGCAGACAGTACTGGCTTTTTTTGGTGAACACAACATCAAGTTGTCCCCCTCCTCCCAGCTCAGTGTCCTCAGGGTCATACCCCCCTCAGACTGGGGCCCTTTCAGCTTTGGCAAAAGGATCATGTCATGAAAGGGGCTTGATTTAGTTTTAACAGGGTGCTGTGTCCGGCCTTTAAGTGGCAAATGAATAAACATAAGATGAGAGAGGCCCTGCAGGGTGGAGAGCGGAGGGGAAGGACCTGAATACACAGGAGGTGGGGACAGATGTATTGGAGCGTAAAAAAAATGGGGTTTGTTCCTTCTCTTCTCCTCTTCTCCACGGTACCCCAGAAGCAGTTAATTAGAGCGCTTTCTCTGCTCACATGGCTCCTGAGATCAGAGTGCTTTACACCCAGGCCTCCTGTAGAGATACATTACTGTCTGGTTTCCTTACTGTTCTGTGGGAGAAAATATACTTCAAGGCTAGCCCATAAGAGAAATTGTTAAATTGCAATATTCAAACCTGGGAGCTATGTGCTACATTATTGAATGGTTTGATTATTCCTTATTAATCAGTCAGATATGGTTCACTGCATATGTTCATTGCAATCACGATCTGCTGTAACAAAACTGAAAAAAAAAAAAATAGGCTGTGAACAAAGTACATAATTGTGTCCTTTGTATTATGTAATTTAAACCTTGATCTTTGTGACCTTTGGTCTGATGCATTAAGAAGCATGATCAAAGAGGCATGTGGCATGGTCATCTCTGACATCATCCTGTTGACCTCCACATGCAAAGGTCATGAACTTTTATTCCACTCTGAGGCCAAATAGTCACTGATATTTATAGAAGAATTTTTAATAAACTGCTATGAAATACCAATCTTCCCACAGAAATCTGTAGCAACACATATTTTAATATACTATGTTTATGGTTAAATCATTAAGTACTGTTTTCTTTTCTTTGAAGAGCCTGCCAAGGAAGAGCTTTCCTTCTATATAAATTCTGCCTGCATACATTGATTTGCTTTGAGATTACACTTAATCTTTAAAAAAAAAAAACGAATTTGATGCATTTTATTCACATGACCTTCTCACAAAGTTAAATATAATGGCACATACAAATTGACATTATCACAAAATTTCAATAAGAACTTTTATTTACAAAACCATGTGTATGAGTGAAGGCAGAAACAAATGGTACTTTGTTGTAAAAAAAAAAAAAATAGATGGAATCTCATACAAGGCAAGAAAGATTATTTCTCTACAAGGTTAGAGAAATGGATTTTAAAATTTGCAATATTAAACTGAAATGAAAGTTTAATGATTAGAATGTGAATAATATACTCCTAAACTGATTATGCATTAAAGTTAAAATTAAAATGATTATTTATTAACTTATATTAAACTATATGGAAGGTATAAAATGTATTGAAAATTATGGTGTTGTAATCACATCAATTTTTAGCATTCAGATAATATTTGGAATAATGTAATGTCATTTTCTATCTTGCTCTCACTTGGGCAGGTATATAAAGCTAAACTATATATTTTTTTAAAAATCTGATACTTATTCGTCTACTGAATTTCTTCTAAACTATCATTTCACAGTTTGAATGAGAGTTCAGCTAGGTCAAACAAACTGGAGTACATTAGGTAGCTTTTCTGGTTTTGTAACTCTAAACATATTCTCTATCAACATATCCATGGCTACTGTTTACTATACATAAACGAGAAATGTCTCACCACCTGCTAAACACTAAAATGACATAATCAGATTCAAACCCTCAAAATCAATACCATGAAAACCATAGAGACAGTATGTAAGTCAGTACAAGCATTTGCAATTTCCCTCTTAAAACGTGGTTAGTAAGAAGGAGAGTCAGAATGAAATACTGAAAAAGGGCACCTCTTCCCTTTGGCTGTGACCCACCTCTGTGTATGAAATAACATTTGAAAACACTTTCCTTTCCAACACTGCTGCACTTCAGTGTTTGATGGGAAAATCTGGGAGTGATGTGCAATAAAAACATATGAACAGAACAAGTGATTTACTGTACACACACATCTTATAATCTATGGTCAGTATAATGAATGGTCATTATAACATTATATAATAAAGATCCACCTATAATTATATAAAGTTTAGCTTTATATAATAAAGATCCGCCTATAATGCTATTTGGAGAAAGAAAGCGTGGTCAAGGGATCCGCAGAGTCGAGGCTGACAGCACGCTGGTCTTCCAGGATTAGCTCTGTTCCACAGTGAAGCGTGTTTCCGTCCTGTGAAATGCACAGAAACTGTAGGTCGCCTTCCAAATGGAGCTCTGTCAAGTCATAGTGGTATTTTTGCGCCACCTTGTGGCCCTTAGCCGTTATATACTAGGGCCGTGTTAAACAATTTTTCTTAATTTAGGATTTTGTTCAAAGCAGGATGCACTGGTGCACAACTTAGTCATAAACTTCATCTAAAAAGTTAACAAATTTAAATTACAGTTACACAGCTATAGTTATAAAAAGAAACAACTCAAGACAAAACTCATTTAATTTCAAGGCAGAAGATCTTAGGTAAAAAAAATGTCAGACATGTTTTATTAATCTAGTTTTATTGTATTTAAAAAATTATATGTAAAATAAATATGTAAAATAAAATTATTGAAGTGTGTGTGTGTGTGTGTGTGTGTGTGTGTGTGTGTTTTAATAACCATGATCAGGTGTGGCAAATACTTGAGTAATACTTTGTTACTATACTTAAGTATTATTTTGGCATATTTGCACTTTACATGAGTGTTACTGAAATTGAATACTTGTACTCTTACTTAATTACATTTCCAAGAAAAAAAAAACTTTTTACTCCTTTTTTAAAATTTAGACCTTCAAAGTAGGCCTACACATTACAAATCTCAAAGGTCTATTCTTCCCTTATCCAGCCAGTGATTGTATAGTGATTGAATGATGTTTTCAAACATTGCATAGTTTTTTTGAAAAGGAAATCATGTTTTAACACGTGAAAACATGACAGTAACTTAATTTTATCACTTAGAACATTTAATCTTTACTTTCTAATGTATGAGTACAATAAAAAATAGCAATGTTTAAAACTTTAACTTGAGTACATTTTTGGCTGGATACTTCCACTTTTAATTAAATAGGATTTTGACACATTATCAATGCTTAGCCTTATAATAATACTTAGAAGTATAATTTCTCAGTACCTTTTCCACTTCTGCCCATGATGCCTTATTGGCCTGTCCAGAGCCAGTCGTAACTGATTGCAGCATTGTGGCTCAGGGTAATACAGATGATATCTCAGGGTTTTGCAGTATAAATAAATGTTATGCAACTCTGCTTCTGATGAAGTTAATATTAAGTTACTTGTTACCTAGCAATCAAGCATAAGAAAGAGAAGCTTAAGACAGAAGCTAAGACATTATTGAGGCTTTGGGATTGGACACTATTTCAGGAGATCTTGACTAATTGGAATGCGATTGCAATTTTTTCCCCATCTAGAGTTCAGATAATACTGTAAGTCTAAGAAATTTTATTTTGTAATAGTTATTGTCCTAAATGAAATCTTAACCACAAGTGCCATGACTAAAGTGATAAGAATCTTGCAGTTTAGATAGCACCTTTAATGAAGGATTACTCTTGTTCACATCTTCATTTTTTTTTTTTGCTAAATCTAATGTTTTATTAATTTTTAAACTCACACGTCTGCATTCTTGTTGGTTGCCATGTGATTGTTATATTCTAGAACAGGTGGGTCAGGTTCCTCCTCCTCAGGCACCTAAACATGACATAAATTAGTTTAATCTAAGGACACATTCAGTTAAGCAGACATACATGTAACCAAGGAACACACACACGACTTTGAGTAGTCGTCTCCCTCAGCTTCCTTACCCTCATGTTTCAAGGAACCATATACTTTAAACACTTTGATATTCCATAAGCAATTACAAATAAATAATAACATACACCAGACACATCTCATGAGGGCTGTGTGGGCATGCACACAGCTAAAACACTGAGCTAAGTTAACCTTCACTATGGGTGCTGTTGTTCTCTATGGAAAGGTCAAAAGTGAGTTCTATTCAAGCAACGAATCACTGAAATCAAATTGCAAACTCTGTTTATAATTTGTATTGTTTCTGACTTTTCAGATGCAGTAGCATTTCTGTGGTTGAATTAAGTAAAATCTCACCTCCCAGTAGACCTTGTCGTCAAAGCAGTTATCATCTGCCACAGACCCCCAGATAGGCATCCTCAGGATCAGACCTGAAAAGAGAGGGAACACTTTTCCATCATATGCACCATGCCAACGATTCAGATCAGACATTTATGTCCGGCTATATCTGGGTACTCAGAATGCTATAACAAACTACAGTGACTGGCAAATAAAGTTAAGTGCAAAATAAAAGAAGACAAAGGAATGTAATTTATAGCAACAGTACATATAATACAAGTCTTTCCTTTCACCAGATAGCTTGGCCCGTTATCATCCATTCTTCTTGACATTATATCTATTTATTGTGGGCTCTGGAGACCAAGAGGATCATTACAAAAAGTATTTTGTAACTATGTTTTTGTTGTTCAATCTGCCTTATGCATTAGATTGTTGTCTTTGTGAAGGATACATTTTATGTTTAACCTTTGCTGTTGATAAACTGTAAAATAGATGAACATTTAACTTTCTATAAGAAACTAAGTCTACTAGAATCTATTTAAAAAAAATGTAAACTGTTTCACTTGGCTGTAAGTGAAATCTCATGGGAAGTGTTCATTTCTTTAAACATACGCAACTGTCTCAACAACTTCAATCAGTTATAACCATAGCAGAGTTGGTTATGTACATAATTCTGTATACTCTGACATACCCACAAGTATTCCACCACCTATTCCAAAGCACACAGCGACACACATTGCAGCTGCCTGGTAGCCACCTTGGACAGCTGGAGACCTGTTTTTGAATGACCCCTCAAAATCAAATGTGTTTACCAACCTGTAAGAAAAAGGAGTAAAACAATGTGAGTGTAACTGTGTGTGAAACATGATCTTTCATGTGTGAAACATGAGTGCTTTCAATGCAAAACAATGAAAATAATAAATAATTAGAATTATAATAAATAATAAAGTAGACCACAACCTGATCTATCACCAGCAAAGAAAAATGGAGGAAAAAGATACTTCAAAGTGTATGCATGTTTAATTTAGTCAAACAAACCTTGGAAGGAAATATTACTGCCAACAATTAAATGGTAAATATTTTCAAATGGAAATGTATAATATACTCCATATAAAATGTGTAATCTACTGGATCTTGTGACCTGGACGTACCCCTCTTTGCCATACACAGGTTCTGAAGCAGCAGCAGCTGTGATGGCGCCCACAATTCCCCCTATGACACCAGGCATTGCATGCAGGTTATGGATACCACATGTGTCCTGGATCTTTAACTTTTTCTCCATATAGGGCTGGGAGACAAGATTATAGATTTAATCTTTATTTTGACTGCCCATATGGCCAATTCTGCTTTGTAACAGGCACACAATCATTATTAATTAGATTGTAATTTTTTTTTTATCACTCTGATTATTTTACCTTAATTTATTTTAAAATGGTATAAGCAGCTCTTACTGATACGTAAATGTAGCCCAGTGTGGAGATGAGACCACAGCAAAATCCTACTATCAGAGAGCCATATGGCATTAGCATGAACTCAGCAGCCGTTCCTACAGCAACACCACCGGCCAGGGTGGAATTCTGGATGTGCACCTAGAGACAAAGCAAAGTTACCTGACTATGTATAGGCATAGTTTTACTGCACAATTATATTACATTTGATTTCAAGATACTGGACTGAGGTCAAAACTGTTATTTCTGTTTCACTGTTCAAAAACATTAAAAAACACATTAATTTGACATTTTCCATACAGTGGAATAAGCCAGTTCTCCTGCCAGGGTGGGTTTGCTTGGAACTATTGGAGCTTCTTGTGTGGTTTCCTTATTGAGTACAAATCGTGAGTATGATGCCTAGTGAGAAGGGGGTAATCTGGAATACCTATAGAAGAGCAGATGTTGATTGGTTTGCAGACAGACAATTCACTGTCCATTATGGTTAATCCACCGCAAGCCCCCTTGGTCATTCAGGTTAATGAGAATGGCCAGAAGACCCACGTGGGTCACCGTTATGAGGTGATGACTTTACTATTTGCACACGGTGAGGAAACAAAGACAGAGGGATCTCCAGCGTTCCTACACTTAGTTGTAAAACCATGGTTACATACTGTATGTAACCTTCCATTTATGTGGAAGCTGATTATTTATAGTTATTCATAATACTTTATGCATTTTCTAATGTTTTTGAATTGTATGCATAAAAATGACACAGTATTTGCAATAACTATTGACTGTCATACAACCAACTTTCTCATCAATCTGGCACAGGTTCTGAATGATTAGTGCACAAAGGCAGGATGTCTGGCTATGTGCTTAATTGGTGTTAGAGAAGAGATCCACCTGTGACTCGCCAAACCTTTCCCAGGTCTGGGCTATCACCTTTGGGTGCAGATGACCTTCACTATGTTTTCTGAGTGGACCAACATGTGGCAACGTCTTACAACCAGCAAGAAAAGCTTCAAACTCTGATGAACCACCATCACTTCTAGACAATTGATGTGTTATGACCGTAGCCCTGTGGTACCAAACCAATGCCCAGCCTGTAAGGGAGGTGTCTGTGGTGAATATCATTCTCTAATGGGGCACCACTCCCAGGTGGATTTCTGTTAGAAATGCCTTGCAGTTGGGCTCATTTCACAGAGACAAGGATATGTTCCTGTCTGTGGCATTTGGGGTCCAGCCATAGGTGGATAACACACTTCTGAATTGCCAAAATGCCTCTTCTCTGAGCAAGGTTAGTGGATGTGTTCTGGATGGCCTGCTTCTTGGTGGGGGCATAGAGGAGACTGTCCTCAAACACAGCAGTATCCTGATGTCCCTAGCTATCAGGGGAGATATGTCCATCTGGAATTGGAATGCCTATCCTTAGAATGCCACCCTTAAAGCAAACTGCGTTCTGGGGTAAAGGGAACATGAAAATAAGTGACACACAGATCCACAGAAGTAAACCTATCCTGTGGATGTATGGCTTGAAGCTCTGTACATCTAGCATACTAAAAAAGAGGATCATTTGCAACAAGTTCAACCATATCAAATCTAGAACTGGACCAAGGGATAAGCCTCACAGAAGTAGAAGAAACTCACGGAAGTAGAAAGGAATGAGAGGAGACTATGGTCACGTGTATCACCACCCTTGGTCACTAGCTGCTCAGTGGATAGCATATTCAGTGACCATCATGTCACCTGAATACATAGAGTGAACGATTTTGTGTGCATTGGGTTATTGATAGATATTAGATTTTAGCCTTCTCAACTAATATCACGATTAGCTGTCACAATTAATGAACATTAATTCATCTAAATCCTTGGTTTAGGACCATGCTTACCACAGCTCTAAATACCAAAAAGCAAAAGGCCCATTACCATGTCCAGTTTTCCATGCTTCTGAAACAGGCTGGAGATGGCAAAGGTGGTGAGAACAGTGGCAGCCAGAGACAGGTAGGTGTTAATGGCTGCTCTGTGCTGACCATCTCCATGGTCACAAATGGCAGAATTAAAACTGGGCCAGAACATCCACAGAAACAGTGTTCCTAGGGAAAAAGCATAAAGCATGGCATTTGAATGTCTATATACTGTAGTACACCAATCATTCCCAAGGAATGGAGTTTAGGAAGTTTAGGAAGTTGGGATTAATATTTTGATAACTATTATCTCGAGAGCTATAAAAGGAACTTACCAATCATGGCAAACAAATCCGAGTGATAGACTGAACCATTCAGCTGACTACTATCCTTCAAGTTTGGCCGATAGAGGACCCATGAGATGGCTAGTCCATAATAGGCTCCAAAGGTGTGGATCACCATAGAACCTCCAGCATCTCTGGCCTATTGGATAGAGTACAAAATGGAGTACAAAATGAGGTAAGTCACCATAGAGACAGTTTAACCTCTATTTACAGGGTATGTTTTTACATTTTGTCCTTACTATTCATTTGTCAAGCTATAATTAAATTAAATAACTATGTTATTTAACCATACAATGTATTCTAATAAATGAATTTCATAATATCCATTGCTATGATTTGCTACACTCTAACAGTATTTAGTTTTGACACCCATGCGTCAAATAAATCTTTATTGTTCATTGCATAGACTCACATGAAGGAGGCTAATTATGATAAATTCTTCTACAGCAAACAGGGTAATGCCAAACAGGGTCAGCACCATGAGCTGCACAGGACTGACTTTCCCTAAAACTGCTCCAAAGGCAATCAAACAGCCAGCCACACAAAAGTCTGCATTGATTATGCTGGACACAGAAAAAAGGCAAAAGAACATTTTAAATATATAATTTCTACAATTTAGAAATGCATATGAAATCTCAATCTGTAGTTAAGTTTTGTAATTATTCTATGGGAACAACTAATTTTAATATAGATTACATAGTATACGATAATAAATGCTTCAGTTTAACTCTCATCTAAGAAGCATAGCTACATTTTCATAAAGTTTGCGATGCTTGAGTAGTTATTAAGTAGTGCATTGATGTAGAATATGGTGATATCAATGGGGTACAAATACTGCTTAAAATTTTATAGTCTAAAGAAATACATTAAGAAGCAACAATGTAAAGCCATTTCTGCATGAGAGACACACATTAAAAAAAAGATTTTTCATTAAATCATAAAATGTTTATTTGACTTATAAGCCTACTTTTCCATGCCAATTTTGATAAGGCCATCAGAGTCTAGAGAGTGGAACCAGCCTTGCATTAACAGTGCCCACTGAATCCCAAATGCTGCAATGAGGAAGTTGAAACCAACAGCACCAAAACCATAGCGCTTCATAAATGTCATGAGGAATCCAAAGCCCACAAAAATCATAACGTGGACATCCTGAAAACCTAAGGGAGCAGAGGGAAGGCATAATTAATTCGTTAATAGTAGATATTTGCTCATAATAAACATGTTGAACAAACCACAGTATTAAAAGGAAATCAACAGGAAACTCTATAAAATAAAAACTGGAAAATAGCATGTCAGTTACTGGGAACTTGTGTCACCTATATACCTTCTTGTGCATGTGCGTACACATGGTGAGACCTTCCCCCAAAGTCACAAGGTGGCATATGACAGTATTTGCCATAAATGCCATTGCCATACAGCCCTGTTTCCCTTTCTTCTTCTTGCCTTGTAAACATATGTACACATTGTGGAGCTCTCAGCTTGTACACCTGGGAGAGTGGCGTGTGCACCTAGTAGTAGGGTCCCAAATATGGATAAAGTTTGGAAAGGCACAGGTGGATTTCTTTGCTGATGCCAAGTCAAATATTTGGCAACTATGGTTCTCCCTAACAGAGCAGCCTGCTGGAAGAGGATGCAGAAGCTCATGACTTGTATTATCATCTTCTGTATGCCTTTCTGCCTCAACTGCTACACAACTCACTTATGACCTTACTATGACCTTTATGAAAGAGGCACAGTGCTTTGATCCACCACAACTTCACAAGGGCCCAGCCTGTGATCCCCTTCTTCTCGAGCCCATGCAGGATTCTGAACTGCAATGGGTATCTCTGAAATCTTCCTTTATGTTAGTGATCACTTCAGCAAAAAGAATGGGTGAACTGCATCTTTTTTTTCTGGCAATAAGCTCAGCTTGTATGCTTTACTTGCCAACTGAGTCCATTGTAACCTTGTGGCTCAATCTGAGTTTTATATCAAGGTCATATTACCCAATTGTATAAACCAGTTGATTGACCTTGCAGTGGTTCATGAAGGCGAATCTGCAGAGCGTTCCTTATTGTATGTGCTCTGCACTACTATTTTAACCAAATGGCAGCCATTTGATCCTCAGATCAACTTTTCAACTGTCACAGAGGAAAGATGTTTATCTAAACAGAGACTGGCCCACTGGCTGCCAGATGTCATCACCATGGCCAGTTCCTCGTGACATTTTGGCATATGTAATCCAGGTAAAATCCATGAGGACTGAGAATGCTAGTTTGTAGCTGTGGTTCTATGGACCCCCCTTATCTGCCAGGATCCCTTGCCATTGGCACCCAGCGTTGACTCTATGAAAATTTGTGAAAAGGTACCAGGGAAAGGTAGCTGTATGACAGTGGTTTTTATCTCAGCATCTGTGTGCACACACACAAAGGTTTTAGGAGTTCACAGTACCACAGTTACATACATTCCTAGTGTACAAGCAGGTGTATTACAGCAGGAAATGACATCAGTCTATACCAGAACTGAAATTCAGTTTAAGTGAATAACCACTTATCTATGACTAATAATGGTGCTCCTGAATTCCACTTCAGCATCATCATGTTACAGGTAAGGCAGGTGAATGAAGCCACTAATGCAGGTTGCTGAGTGAATTACTCATTATCACATATTTTTCACTATCACAAGCTGTCGGTATTTCCTTGAAGTTTCTGCTATTGCACTGGATACACAAATCCTGCTACACAAATCCTCTTAGAGGTTCTGATTAAAGAATAAACTAGAGAACCATTTCTTAATCAGCAACAAAGAGCAAATTCTGCGCACCTCAAACTTTCCACAATGCAAGATCCAGTTAGATGAAATAACTGGAACAGTCAATGAAAAAGGTTTTAATCATTTCTAATTGGATAACCTTTAATAATGTCCACAGGACCTACTTTAAGAAGTCAGCTAAGCCATGTGGGCTATTTATATGTAGACAAAGACATATGCCAGTACAAGAGGCACTGTTGATATTTCAACAGGAATAATGTGTCTAAACAGTGTTGTAACTCCCAAAGTGTGATTAAATGTGAGTTTGTGAATTCTACATTCTGGGAAAGGCTGCACTGTACACTTCACCAGTATGGTGTGTTTATTAAACAGTCTCAGTGCCCTTGGTGTTCACACAGAGGAGAAAGCCAATCTGAGTACTGATCTGAAGTGAGACAGAATCGGACATTACTAATCAGCACCCCTTGGGTGGGGTGGTGGTGGGGGTGGTGGTGGTGGTAGCTATGGAGGACCAGAGAACCCAGAAGATATCCGCACAGGCTGAGACAACATGTGAAACTCTACACAAACGGTACCCCAAGGTCAGGACTGAACCGGGGGCTCTGGAGCTGTGACAACACTGCTACAACACTGTCCTGCCCACAAATCCAGTAAAGACTTCAGTATCTCCAGTAAAATTTTTGCATATTTGTAAAGGATTTTCATTATTAAAAGTGAATCTATGAGCTCTGATGTCAGTAGTAGACATTAGATTGTAGATTGTTTAATTTCAACAAACATCTTTTGGCTTTCTTTTTAATAAAAAAAAAAAACTGCAGTTACTGTTAAAAAAAAAAACAAACAACTATTTTCCTCATGGGGATCAGTCAAATGTCAAATATAATCACAGACCCTATATTCATTCACAACAGCCTTAAAAGTATGTCTTACCATAATACTATGGCAGACCTTTTGACTCACTGGCTCTGGATGGCGAATTTAACTGATTTGTTTTCACCATACACTCAATTCGCTGCTCATGCTAAAATACACCTCCATGCACTTGAAAATGTAATACATTTTATGCATACATCATTGTGTGTTTAAAACAGAAATATCACCACACAATTTCACTATGCTGGTATTGAGCTAGTGTTTTTTTTTTAACAGTGTGCATATTAACTGTTTTTCTGTATGTCTGTAACAAATAATGCTGTCTAACATGCTGAGCGGGAACTCAGAAGAGAGAAGACTTTATATGGATGAATTCTTAAAGAATTTAAAAGCAAAACTCTTTGACAAAAATGAGCAGTAACTTTATTCCTGGCTATGATCTAAACATATCTGTAAAGCTTTCATCACCTCTTCCAGCTATGGGAGAGACAGAGA
>CM040983.1:12687251-12715964 GCA_022985145.1 Pangasius djambal
CAGACACTGTTCAGAAGAACAGCGTACTTTGATTAAAAAGTTGATTAGAGAGGGGAAAACATATAAAGAAGTGCAGAAAATGATAGGCTGCTCAGCTAAAATGATATCAAATGCTTTAAAATGGCAACCAAAACCAGAAAGACGTGGAAGAAAACGGACAACTACCATTCGAATGGATCGAAGAATAGCCAAAATGGCAGACTCAGCCAATGATCAGCTCCAGGGTGATCAAAGAAAGTCTAAAGTTATTTGTGAGTATTGTAACAATTAGAAGACGCCTATGTGAAGCCAAGCTATGGGACCGCAAAGTCCCATTGTTGAAAAAAACAACACATGCTGAAGAGGTTACAATTTGCCAAAGAACACATTGACTGGCCTAAAGAGAAATGGCACAATATTTTGTGGACTGATGAAAGCAAGATTGTTCTTTTTGGGTCTAGGGGCCGCAGACAGTTTGTCAGACGACCCCCAAACACTGAATTCAGGCCACATTACACTGTGAAGACAGTGAAGCATGGTGGCAAAAGCATCATGATATGGGGATGTTTCTCATACTACGGTGTTGGGCCTATTTATTGCATTCCAGGGATCATGGATCAGTTTGAGTACATTAAAATACTTAAAGAGATCAGGTTGCCTTATGCCAAGGAGGAAATGCCCTTGAAATGGGTGTTTCAACAAGACAACGACCCCAAACACAGCAGTAAGCGAGCAGCATCTTGGTTCCAGGCCAACAAGATTAACATTATGGAGTGGTCAGCCCAATGTCCGGACCTTAATCCAATAGAAAACCTGTAGGGTGACATCAAAAATGCTGTTTCTGAGGCAAAACCAAGAAATGCAGAGGAATTGTGGCATGTAGTGCAATGGTCCTGGGCTGGAATACCTGTTCACAGGTGCCAGAAGCTGGTCGACTCCATGCAACACAGATGTCAAGCAGTTCTCAGAAACAACTAAATATTAGTTCTGTGATTCACAAGAAAGCTAAGTCTTCAAGCATTTTTCAGTTTATACAGTAAATGTTTGACTTGGTAAAGAGAAATGAAGACACTGCTATTTTTTTGAACAGCCTAATATTCCTTTTTCACTTTCTGTAAAGTAATAACAAATTTGATCAATTTTTCTTCATGTTTTGATTTAGAATAGAATGTGGAGTGTTCCCAATGCATTTGTGTGTATTGAAATAAAAGTTACTATAAAGATTTTGAGTTTTACTCACTTTTTTAAACACACGGCTATTATTTTGAACACAACTGTATATGGATTGTGACCAGATAAAGAAAGTGAGGGTACTCATTTGGAAAGACAAAGTGTAACATTATCAGGGTGTCAGTTACATAACAAAAGGAGGACATGTTACATCGGGATTTGTCTTACTAGAAAAGTGTGAGACAGAACTCCCTGGAGTAAAATCACTGACTCAGATGCAGAGAGCAAATATTTAAATACCCAAGGTCATTCTACTACTACTATTATTATTATTATTATTATTATTATTATTATTATTATTATTATTATTATTATTATTATTATTAACAACAACAACAACTTTTTCAAATTTAAAGCACACTAGAAAAGCACTAGGCATAAACAAATCCTCAATGTTTCATATGGACACCGCTTCAACAAACCACAGACACACACATTGATTGGAGAAGTGTTTGTTGTTTTGTTGTACTTCAAAAGCACCTCACAAAATAGTTGTTAACAGTGCTGTGCATTCAGTGCCATACATAGATTGTTAGATTCACCCCCAACTGATTATCAGCAGCAGAAAACAAATCCCTTAAAACATTCCTCATAAAAACTCAAGCATTCTGAAGTTATACAAACAGAACAGACACATGCACAAAGCTGAGACTCATTACTGTTGTACAAGTGCTACCAGTAGGCAAAGATTGCACACATCCTTTATTTATGACTAAATGATGAAGTCTGCAGTAAACAGAATTTTATTCTCCTGGCATCTGATATAGAGACAGTATATCATTTGTCCCAGCTTGCTTGTATTACTTTTACGTTTCTTTTTGTTCTTTAGAATTAGAACAGTACTATATAGACTACTGTTAATTTATTAAACTAGTCATTAAAATATCCTAAAATACAGGATGTACAAAAACAGTGGTACATTGTTTTCTGATTGTCGTGTAGTACATTTGGTCTCAAAAAGCAGAAAGGCAATTCCCCTAGAAGCAAATAAAACCAGTTACATTTTTTCCAGTAAATAGTGGAGACCTGGATAGTGTCATTACAGACATAGTATCATGGAGCCAATTTGCCCGATATAAGTGTTGCGGCAAGACATTTTGTTCGTTAATTTTCATGTGAAATAATGATACACCAATCTGATACTGGTTATCATTACTGGTCCAGCATTTCAGACTAGTATCAGAATGGATTTGACATTTTTAATCTGATCCACTGATATTCTGTGCTTCTTTATTGCACAAGCTTCATTTCATTGCTTTAAAGTTGTTTAAGGTTGTGCAGGCATTGTCTAGGGTTACACAAGGCTAGTCATTAGCTAGGATTCATTAGCTAGTCAATTTTCTTTCACAATGTAAGCTTTTGTCACTATTCATTTAGTTAGTCTAGGCTATCAGACTATCCAGACTATTTGTTTTATTAAGTAACTAACGGAATAACTGGCACAACATGAGCATTGTATCTGTGAGGATGTATCAGAGGTTGGTGGTGTGTGATGGGAAGAGCTAGCTAATGGGTGAGAATTGACAAAATGACCAAATTGGAAGAAGATGGGTTTTTGGGGACATGCCATGTAGCACTGTTCAGTGGAAAAGCACTATAATATGAATACAAGTCACTTACATATAACGAGTCAAGACATTTAAGTCATTTAATTTTTAGAGCCCCCTGCTGCCTTTGAGGCAAACTGCAGAAAATATCCTTATCAGATACAAGGCAATATTTCTAAGGTCACCATGCACGACCCTGACCAGCCCTCCAGGTCCTACCGGTTATTATAGGCAACATCTAGAAACACATAACTGCACACAGCACATTTATAAATATTCAGCAGTCTGGTCAAGTTCTGTTTGTAATTTTTCAACAATTTGTTTTTCTAAGTCAGCAAACTCTTCGTCACTGAGGAGGTACCTCCTAACAATCGCTTTGACCCCATCCTCGTCCAAGCCTTCATAGTCCTCTCTGTTTTTAAACGGAAGATGGCCGGCCAGTTCACACAGAGCCACGTTAAAGGCTGACTCCTCTTTCGCCCCAAAACACGACACTCGAGGCCAGATGAGGATGCGCACTCCGTGGCGCAGGGAGGACACCGCTTCGTCTTCACTGTCTGGATGGCAGCCTCGGGTCATGAAGACATTGTGGGCAATGTTTCTCTCTACGAGAAGGTCGGTGAGCCTGCAGACGGTGGCGGCGGTGGCGCGCGCATCCTCGTGGCCGTCCGCGTAAAACATGAATGCTTTCGGAAAGTCCACAAGCCGGTACAAGCTCTTTTTGGGAAAGATCAGCTCTGCGCGGGCCCACTCGATCCGCAAAGCGTGATTCAAGTAATATCCATGAAGGTGTAGGTGATTAACAGAGGCAAACGCCCCGAGACTGTTAAACCCGACTCGGTATCCGGGATCGGCGCTAAGAAACAAGGATTCGACCCCGATTTGGAGCGCTAGAGGCGTTAGGATCTGAGGATGGCACCGGGAAGGCTCGGGTACCAGCAGGCAGTGACCAAACTCTAATGGACTCGCGTTTATGATCACAGCACATGAGGCCCAGGATCCGTTTGGAGCACGTCCTTTCTCAGCGGAAATCACTTCCGCTTTGTGCATTTCAAACAAGATTTCAGCCGAATTGATTTTGTTGAAGTTAAAGAGTTTGGGGTCGAACTGCTGTTGAATGCTCAGGATTACCTGAGGTTTTCTCCTTTCGATGCCTCTCTGAATGTTGAGCTGGGCGACATATCCACACTCGCCGGGTAACATACGCGTCTCCAAATCCCCCAAATGGTATCTGAAAAGTCCGCAGTTCATCTTCTCCACCCAGCCGCATCTCAGGGCTACATCAAACCTGGACGCACCATCAGCCGCCTTTCCGTCCATCCGGCGCACGTCGTACACAAAATCCTCGTTGGTGTAAGTGAAAATGTGCTTCGGACCTTCCATGGCTGTACACGCAGTGGCATTCTGGAGGATCAGAAGTTCAGGCTTTAAATGCCACTGTGGGTGGAAGGGAAAAAAAACAAAACACGTCGAGTACGAGAGCGTTTACGACGCATTAAACACTTCTCATTCATCTTGAGTTAAATCGAGAACCTAGCTCTGCTTCTCTTCTTTCAGCCACGTCAGACGATTTGCCATCCCCTCCTTATGAGCTCACTGCTTCACGGAAGCCTTCGGGGTTGCCAGATCTGCACGAAGAACAACAACCACAAAACAAGTTTCTCCTTCTAAACAATGGGTCTAATTTATTTAATCGTAAATTGTTGGCAGGAGCGTTTATATGGAATTAAATATGTACCAGAAATATTGAACGTAACTCAAGAAACGAACAAAAATATACAATGAGAAGAAGAAGACCACTCTGAAACTGAAAACAATAAACTCAGTGGCAAAAATGTAACATGGTCTTCAAATAAACAGCATTCTTTAACAGTTTTCTGTGCTTCCTTTTCACTAATCATGGATTATGAATGCTCTGCCAGAGTTTTTGTTTAGACTTCCAGAGTCTTCCTTTACGCTTTCAAACTTTTAGTTTATGCTTCCATAGTTTCTATTTACGCTTTCAAAGTTTCTGTTTACGCTTCCAGAGTTTTTGTTTACACTTCCAGAGTCTTCCTTTACGGTTTCAAGGTTTTCGTTTACGCTTCCATCATTTCTGTTTACGCGTCCAGAGTTTTTGTTTATGCTTTCAGAGTCTTTGTTTAGGCTTTCAAACATTTCGTTTATGCTTTCAGAGTTTTTGTTTACGCATTCAGAGTTTCTGTTTATGCTTCCAGTGTTTTTGTTTACACATTGAGTTTTTATTTACGCATTCAGAGTTTCTGTTTATGCTTCCAGTGTTTTTGTTTACACATTGAGTTTTTATTTACGCATTCAGAGTTTCTGTTTACGCTTCCAGAGTTTTTGTTTACGCATTCAGAGTTTCTGTTTATGCTTCCAGAGTTTTTGTTTAATATCCACAAGTTTACATTCACCATTCTGGCACTAAACCTCTCGTGTGGGCTGCAGTTTGTTTCAGATTCAGAGTCACACACTGAGGTGGGAAATTACATTACAATAGTGCCACTTACAAGTTACTACAAACACAGCATTAGTGTGTGCCTGTGGTGGCAGTCACACTGCTATGGCTCAACTGCACTACTGGAATATTTAAACTCTCTTAGAAGGTGTCTTTGGCCGTTTATGTCATTTTGTCTTATTCAGCCCAGTTTGGTATTTTATAGTCTTGTGGGTTCCACTAAATGTAAATCACCTGTACCATGAATAAGCTTGGTCATTTATGGCTGTTTGGCATTTATTAACGTACATGAATACAAAGAAAATCAGCTTCACCAAAATGTTTGTAAATCTGGTGGAATTTTTTAGTTTGGCCTACAAAAACATTTACACACAAGTGTAGTAAACTTGTGTGTAAATGTTTTCATACGCCAAACAATCTAAAAAATTAAAAATACCCTGTTGGTTTCCCCACAATGTGACTATCATTCCCACTCCATCATAAAATTTACAAATTAACATACAATTACAAAAAGTAAATAGTATTAAAACATACAGCTTCCCTAAATATTTCTGAAGAAATATGGCTCTAAAATGATCTCATATTATTTCATGTTACATTAAGCATAGTTGCCTATAGCTTGCAATAGCCTATTTCTGATGCACCTGTTAATTCCCGACATTTTAATCATAAGCACATTACATGCATGCGTAATAGCTTGTGCCTTTACTGTTTGTATTTTAAAAACATATTTGGCGCAATTAGCAGAGAGAACATAAACCGAAGAAACATTTCAAAAATTCTCCAGTATTGTGGGGAAAACCAGAGACCTGGCAACAATAAGAGGTTTCCGCTCCTTCCTTACGTCATTCCATCTGCGTCTCCTATTGGTCCGACAAATCTGGCTTGTCACGTGGTTTTACTCAAGCAATATGACACGTGGAGTAAAGGATTTTCACAAGGTAAAGAGGATGTCTGCTTTAGGCATAGAATATGTTTATTAAAAAATAATAAAAATAATAAAATAAAATAAACAAACAAAAAAAATAAAAATAAGAGGAATGGCGGAATCTTCACACGCTACCAAACGTTTATTTATTTTTAGTTATGCTGTGGTCCATCGATATTATATAAAAGCTGCAACATACAAAACCCTTTCAATAGGCAGTGAATGGGGCGAATGGTAATAGTGTAGTCTGGGTAAAGGTCATTACAACCATAACATGGTCAATGTCGTGGTTCGTTTGTTCATGACTACATCATTGTTAAATGCTGTAACATTGACGTATTATGCCGAACCACTGCATGACAAGTAATATAATGGTTCACTGGAATGCAGAAGGACAGTAAAACTCAGAAGAAAACAAAAACAACAACAACAAAAAAAGTCATCAGTGCAAGTAAATGGTAGTGAATTAAATATTTGGTCTCTACATTTGTACTGTCTTTCAGTGAGAGGACCCTGCTGTAAAAATCCAACCCCGTCTGGCCAACTACTAGCAGCAATAAACACAGGCCCAGGTCGTCAAGCTGGTTTTCATTCCTCTTCAACCTGGTCAGGTTGGCAGTGGATCCGGAGTGTATCCTGGAAACACCCATCACCCTGCACACCCATCCTTTGCACAGCACCATGCACACACATTCACACCTACGGCCACTTTAAAATCAACAATGCATTTAAAAGCATGTTTTGGGAGGTTGGAGGAAACCAGAGGAAACCTACGCAGCCACAGGGAGAACATGTGAAACTCCATACAGACAGTAGCCCAAGCTCTGGATTCAACCAGGGGACAAGCTACCCACAGTGTTATTTTCTTTAAAATAACTACAATATGGCATTAGTAGCAGTAATTACCAGCACTTAGCAGCTAGCAAAGGTGGTCTGCCAGCTCGGCCTGTATTTTGGCAGCTGGTAGCTGTGCAGACTAAGATGGATTTTTCAGCAGGGGATAAATACATCACTAAGAAACAGGTGGTTGCAACTCTTCTGAAATGACATTGTTTTTATCTCATCATAAATCAAGGATTAAAATGGGCTATTAAATAAGTATGTCTGGTGCAAAGAACATCCATCTCTTCCCTGCTGTCCATTCTTATTTCAGTCCTGATAGCTGTTAACAAGTCTTCCGTTTGAGTGTGCATCCACTAGCAGAACTCTAAAGACAAATGTTTACTATAATCACATATTACATTTGAAAATAAGGTATGCAAACTTAGAATTAAGGCTTGTAGTGAGCTTCCTGTGTATGGATAACCTTTCCAATCACGGTTCAGATTTTCCACTGCTTTTACCATCGTTGCTCCTGATAAGGCCGTACTCCAGAGCTAAGTCTAGGCAGCGCTGGGCAGCTCTAGTGACAGGAGCCTTGTTAGCTTCAGTTGCTTTAGCCAGGACAGAGAGGATCTCCAGTGCCTCACTCTCCATTAGTTTTCCAGCTAGATTCCTCTCTGCCTGCATCAGGTTCAGCATGATAACCACACCACGGTGACACAGATCCTGACTGTCACTCAGCAGCAGAGCCTGCAGGATCTCCAACCAGTGACTGGTCTAAAGTGAAGAACAGACATGAGGAGAATTAATGAACTGTAGCTTGTTAAGTGAAGGATTTCTACAGGCCACTGGCTATGAAAATGGCAAAATGTCTCAAACTGTACTTACAATATGTGAGTAGGGTAATAGCATAACCAAATATATCATGTCATAGGAAGTAAAAGTTCATAGACAAAAACTTAGAAAGTGCATTTAAAATATCTATTGCACAACTTAAACATAATAATCTGCAACCATTACATATAAAAACTGCTTATTAAACATATCACTTTTAGCACCAAATAAACTAATAAACTGGAATAGCAACATGGCTTCTACACCTTTACCACTATTATACTCTCATTATAAATGCCATGATCTATGAATATGCATGGTAGAATTCCTCACCTGTCTCCTCTTTCCCTCCCACTACACTGATCATGCTATGCTATTACGTATGGCATGGGTCGTCAACTGGCAGACTGCAGTACAGATGCAGACCCAGTAAAGTATTTCAGCAGCCTGAACCGAGTGCATGAAGTACTGTAGCAGAACTGATCAACGTCAGTTTAAAAACTCCCAGTTTTTAAAACTCGAACCATCACAGCTTCTATAGCAGACCCTCTGCTGTGGCCAATCACATGCATTTATGTAAATGATTTACCTGAACTCATGAGAAAGGAAACAGATAGACTGTTCATGGTGCCAGTGCAACAACACCTCACATTGATAATTCATATTTAAATTGTTGACATATCAAATGGTGACTTCGGTTATTGACATATTAATATTGTTACTCGATGTCTAGGTGACCACTAGTAAACAAGCTCACATTTGTCACAAGTAGACATGAGACTTCACTAACTGAGTTTCAATTTACCTTGCCATCATCTCTAGCCTGTAGTTACTGTGGATATGAAACGTCTACACACCCCGGTTTAAATGGCAGGTTTTTGTTAAGTTGAAGAATGACACTAAGATAAATAATCAGAAACTTTTATAGGGAAAAAGGAAAAATAAAAAAAAATGTACAATAACCTAGTTGCATAAGTGTGCACAACTCTAAACTAATACTTTGTTGAAACACCTTTTGATGTTATTACACCACTCAGCCTTTTTGGGTAAGGCTATCAGCGTGGCACATCTTGACTTGGCAACATTTTCACACTCTTTCTTGTAAGAACATTCTAGATTCATCAAACTGTAAGGGCATCTCCTGTGCATAAGCAGCTTCAGGTCACCCCACAGATCTTTAGTTGGATTCAGGTCTGGGCTCTGGCTAGTTCATTCAAAAACTTTGCTCTTGTTTTGGTTAAGCCATTTCTTTGTTGATTTGCATGTATGCTTTGGGTCACAGTCGTGCTGAAAGGTGAAACTCCTTTTCATCTTCAGTTTATTAGCAGACACCTGAAGGTTTAGCACGAAAGTCGACTGGTATTTGTAGCTATTCGTGATTCCCTCCACCTTGATAAAACCCACAGTTCTGGCTGAAGAAAAGCAGCTCTTATACTTGATGATGCCACCACCATGCTGCACCGTGGGTATAGTGTCCTTTTGGTGATGTGCTTTTTTTTTTTTTTTTTTTGCACCAAACATATCTTTTGGAATTATGGAATTATTAAACCTTTTGGAATTGGACTCATCAGACCAAAACACATTTTGCCACATGGGTTGGGGTGATTTAGTTGAGCCTGTGTTTAGCCACCCTACCCCATAGCCCCGACATGAAGAATATGAGAGATTGTTGTCACATGCAGAGTATTACATCAGTACTTCTCTGACATTGGCAGCCTCCCTGGTAAGATTTTGTCTTGTCCTTTTATAAATTTTGGAGGGACATCCTGTTCTTGGTGATGTCACTGTGGTTCTCCATTTTCTCTATTTGTAGATAATTGCCTTTACAGTATTCCATGGTACATCTAATGTTTTGGAAATTCTTTTATAACCCTCTCCTGATCGATACCTTTCAACTCTAGTGCGATACCATACAGGCTTTGGCAGCTCTTTGCTTTAGCTTTAGCAGATGAAATCGATGTGAAGAAAATCCTACAGAAACAGCTGGTCTTTATTTGGGGTTAATCAGAATAATTTCATTGATGACAGCTGTAGGATAATTACTTTTGAACATGAGATTGAATGTGATTGGTTCATTTGGTGTGCACAATTATGCAACCAGGTTATTGTAACTTTTTTATTTTTAAATTTTTCTCTAAAATGTTTCTGATTGTTTTTCACTTAATTTTGATATGTTGTAATTTCATACTGAGGGCAGCAAAAGTTCTGACATAATTTATCTTGGTTTAATTTTACATCACAAAAATAAAACCTGCCATTTTAACAGCGGGGTGTAGACTTTTTATATCCCTTGTAGTTTTCAGGGTACCACATCATCCTCTGATATGCATATGGGACATGATAGGTTCAAAGCCATCTACATTTAGGTACAGGAGTCTATTTTGTGACAACACAAACTGTACTCATATATAACAAAAAGTCCATAAAATATTAAACAAATATTTTTAAATGGAAAAAGGTTAATGTGTTAACAAATCTATGTAACCAAAATAAAGGTACTTTAAGAACAAATCCTAAATTATCCTTTTGTGTTTGTCCTAAATTTATCCTAAATTTTGGGCTGTTCAGTATATTTCAACTGCAAAACTTATAGACAGCTTTGCGGACCAATATACTGAAACCACTTACTGTGTTGGGGATCCGTGCACACAGCTCTGGCATTTCCCCAGTGAGCACTGCCAGGGTTCCTGCAGCAGCCTTCCTCAGTCTCTCATCATCTTCACCACTGTACAGTACTAAGAGTTTCAATCGGTCGCTGTCTGTGGCCAGGTAAAGTTTCTGCACCTGAGGAATCAGGCAAACATGAAATCACACACTTCGACATAAAAGGAGGACACTAATACAGAAAAATGAGAACGCAGATTTGAGAATGAAGACCACACATTTTAATTCTGATGTAAACTGGGACATACCTCAGGGCTTAAGATCAAGTTACACATGCACTCAGTGGCTGCTGCTCGCACTAGGTCATGCTCCTCAAACATGTAGCCCTCCACTTTAGGCACAGCTTTCTCCTTAATAATCTTCTGTCTGTAAACCAAAACAGGTTTATATTTATCAATTCTCTCTCTTTCAGCTACATTTAACCCATGATTGTAAGATTACAGTCCTCATGGCCTGTCAGTGTTTTCATATATCTGTTGGACTAACCGGAGTCTGTCACTAATGCCAGCTAGGTTAGTGAGGGCCATCAGAGCCTCAAAGTTCTGCAGGAGAGAGCAATCCAGGGCCAAGAGATTCACAAGTGGACGCACCACCTCATAAACCTGTACACACACACACACACACACACACACACACACACACACACACACACACACACACAGCAATCACTAAGATGTGTCAAACATTACAGTTCTACTAATGTTTCCATCCAAATAAATAAATTGAACAAAACATAAGCGACAAATTAAATTATTGCAAACATGCATTTGAAAAATAGTACTGGTCAAGTTCCAATCCTTTAATTCTTTTGTTTCAGCTAATGGCCATATGTTGAGTTATGTGTAGACAAAGCCAAAACGAAGTGGCACTAAAATGGTAATTCATCAGTGGAAGTTACATTAGAATTTATTGGAAATGTGTTATTTATTCTGCAAATGCACATCTATTTCAGTTAATGCCTTACATAATCACACCATTAAAACCGTTTTAGTGGTCTAAATAACATATTTAATACAATGATTTTGTAAATTATAAAAATGCATTAAAATAATTTTACTGGGGATTGGAAGCCACACAGACAAGGAAAGAAGTATAGTGAGACTGGGGTCAGAACAATGCATCTTTGTCTTACCCTCTCCCCAGGAAAGGCAATCTCAGGGTTTGAGGTGATGGCGATTTTGGCCAGTGCTTGTGCAGCTTTGATTTTACCTACATCTGTGCTTTCTGATGCCAGCGGTAACAATGCCTGCATAAAGGTAAAGATGTTTTGATCAATATGTAAATAAATAATATGAATGGTACTGTGTAGTAATTTTAGAAGGACTTCAACATGTTGGTTTTGCTTGGGATGGGGGATCTTACTTTTCCTCCGCCCTGTGCCACTACCATTCCCCGGTCTTCTTGGCGTTCCACGAGAGCCAGGAACACCCTGACAAAGAGGAGAAGAGACAGATGTTATCAGAATATGCTCAAGAGAGTGCTGGGTGAGAGACAAATGAACTGTTTATCATAGGCGTATCTGAGCTACACGTGATACATATCTGTGCTTTCTAGTCAAATCACTATGGTAAGTAAATATTCAGTATAAACACACACACACCTGGAAATACATTCTCTGCATGTATCAGTGAGAGCAGGACTTTCCTGTTTAACCATGCACACCAAAGCTGAAACCACCCCAGCCTCCAAAAGCTTGACCAAACGCTTCTCGACAAAAGGCTGAGCATCCTACAGACCAAGACACTCATCAGTATCGATTTCTCATTTGCATTCCTAAATGATAAAGATTACTGATGTAGTTTGTATTGGACTAATGTGTTGCTGTATGCTGATACCTTTGGATGCGCCTCTGGTATGTGCTGCTTGGCATATTTGGCCAGTTCTACCAACTGAGGATCTGGCTTCTCGATGTCATAACTATTGGTGCAGTTTACCAACGTAGATCCAATGGCAAACAACACTGTTTTGTCTTCAGACTACAGTGAGTAAGAGAGAATGAATGTGTGTGGCAGAGAATGTGCTGGGAAGTTATAAAGGCTTTATATATCATATAACATTCCCCTTTCAATGATGAACAGGTGCCCAGCAAAACATGTATAAAAACAGATGGCCTACAGTCAGAAATTTTATACTCACAGGGTATGTGTACCAGATAAAACTGCAGCTCAGAGTTTATAGGTATTACACTGAGTTGCTAGTTTATTAGATACACCACCTGCTCAGTTTCTCACATGGGGATTTATATGCTGTGTGTATAAACCATAATAAAACATCTTGTATATAATCACTTTGGTCACATAGCCACACTTTCATTAAGTGTCTTCACACGGAAATATTCACAAAGCATTAGTGCCAGCTGGCATACAACACACAACCCTTATGAATTCAGGGCCATCTTTCCTTACACAATACAAATCTAGTCTCTGATTGAATTTGTCTGCTGTTTTGCAAGATTTGCATTTACCTTAGCCAGCTGAAACATGGCCTGAAGAGCGTTCTTATCTTCCACCAAATCTTCCTTCACATCAGCATCAAAGGTGAGGTAGGCCAGGCCTTCGACAGCCCAGCGCCGAGAGGTTGCAGGAAGAGAATCATTGCACAGCCACCTGCCAAAATAACACACATTAGAGAAGAGTATGGAGCTAATTATCTATTGTATGCACTTCCATCTTTATGCATAATTTAATGAGTATTATACCAATGATAAAATGCAGTGCGCATTCATGGTCTGTATTCTTTATCATATTGCTCATATCCAAACAAAACATCTATGGAAGAACTGCCAGCATAAGAATTACTGTAACTGGAAACAGTCATGACCAACATGACTCAAATGAGGTCAAAACTCCTTCCACCTCTCCCATGGCACAAAAACATAAAAACATATTGCAGCTTCACTCCTACACAAGCTGAGCTATATTGCTGACTGTGCACTCATGCCTATTCACTTTGATTTTCTGGAAAATATTTCAATATTTCAGGCCAAGCAAACATCTCTATGCCTGTTCTTATCAGTTGTGATGTGCCTGAAAATGAGAAACATACTTCCTGCACTGTTTGGCAAGTTTGAGAGTTGACCCCTCCGCAAACTGCTTCATGCTGAAATCTGTACCACCGGCTGAGCCAAGTTTACACAATCCCTGTAAAACATCACACAGTTTCCATAATCAAAACCAAGCAATGACCCAGTGTACTTGGTGTCAGATTACATTTAGGTACTCCATTAACAATTTCATTTACATTGGTTTGATAACTTGTATATATTCAGTTTCCTCTGAAAGTATTGGAACGGCAAGGCCAATTCATTTGTTTTTGCTATACACTTGGTTTTGACGTTTGGTTTTGAGATCAGAAGAGGATTATGAGACGATAGATCAGAATTTCAGCTTTTATTTCCTGATATTTACATCTAGATGTGTTAAACAACTTTGAACATGGCACCTTTTCAGCCCACCCAATTTTTAGGTGAGCTAAAGTACAGGAACAGAGAGCCTTAAAGTAAATGAAAGTAAATAACACTTAATATTTAGGTTCATATCCCTTGCTTGCAATAACTGCATCAAGCCAGCAACCCAGTGGCATCACCAGACTGTTGCATTCTCCTTTTGCGATGCTTTTCCAGGCTTGTACAGCAGCTTCTTTCAATTGTTGTTTGTTTTGGGGGGCTTCTCCTACGATCATGAGTTACATCATCAATAAATATTAGTGAGCCCATTCCAGAAGCAGTCATGCAAGCCCAAGCCATGACACTACCTCCACCGTGCTTGACTGATGAGCTCATATGTTCTGGATGAGCAGATCCTTTCCTTCTCCACACTTTGGTCTTTCGATAAACTATTATGGGGTTGACTATATGCCTACTCTTAATTTATATTTTATTTATTAATAGGGATTAACAGGGATTTACCGTTTTATATGAACCGTTTATGTACAAAACATTCAGTCCGCACGATGCTAAACTGGA
Source organism: Pangasius djambal (assembly GCA_022985145.1). NCBI lineage: Eukaryota > Metazoa > Chordata > Actinopteri > Siluriformes > Pangasiidae > Pangasius > Pangasius djambal. Next base: position 12,701,678 of record CM040983.1, read on the forward strand.
GCTTACTTGTTTTTTTGTTTTTTTTTAAATTATATTAAGAAACCATAACCCACCAATGTGGTGAATACTCACCACAAGGGCTCGCACCCGAATCTGTTCATTTTCACTCTTCTTATAAAGGTCCTTCAGCAGTGCCACTCCGTTTGCTGTGATGAAGGACGCTCTCTTGGCCTTGCCCGCAGCATGAATGAGTGCCTCTACTGCTACCTGCTGATGGGTGACATTCTCAGATGCACACAAAGAAATGACAGCATCCATCATGCCTGACATCTCCAAGGTACGGTTGCCCACGTCACTGGGACCCTGCAGCAACACTGATACCGTCTGTATTGCACGCAGTTTGCTTCCCAAGCCTGGGGCCCCAAAATGGTACCTGCACCGAAAATGCATGGCTTGAAATTACCCATTTGTGATAGAAGCAAAAATTATACATCTTATTCCCTTTGTCAAATTTGCCTCACTGGATATACTCACTGAATATACTCCTCACACAACTTGTTGAAGTTTTCTCTCTCTTTGTCACTCTTCAGATCATCATATAACTTATTAAGCAGGACAGAGCAGTTCATAGGAGTACTGTCAGTGAGAGGTGGCCCATCTGTTATCTCAGGAACAGTCCCTGCCACTTCCAGAATCTTTTTCAGGCCTGTGGGGAAGACAGTTGGGAATAGATATACAAGATACTCTGCTATCATGCTTGGGAGCATATCCTCGAAAATGTCAGTGATTCTGATAACAGATGAAACAGATACTGCACTGATTTGCACATGCTCTCCTCTGCCACAGGTTGGCTAAATGTAAACAAGATGTTGTGTGCCAGCTCACCTTGATCAATGACCCACAGGCTGAGTGAGTTGTCTGGGTTTTTCTGAGATTTCCGGGGCACCTGTTTGACCAGGAGGTTGATAGCGCTGTCACGTCCAGCTCCAGACGCATTCGATGCAGGTAGCATGTCAATAAGATGGCGCAGCATGGAACGTAGCTCACGGGATGGCTCTATCTCACAGAAGCAGATTAAAAACATTTCTACACAGGCACCCACTCATATACTGTATGTTGTTGATGATACTGCAGAATAAATGTGTGTTTAAGAAGATAAAATGGAAATCCATTATATATATATATATATCACTAGAAAGCCCAACCCCAGGCACAGATCAGTATCTCATTGTTTTATGTCACACATATGCCAAGATATAAAATGTGAGAATGTTTGAAGTGTAAAGAAAAACAATGCATAGCATTTTTGGCTAAGATCTAAAATGTACGATAATAATAACTACACATATAACTGAAGAAAAATGTTTGTTTTGCTTGTTACTAGATAGTATCATGAACTACAATAATAATTTTAGAATAGAAATAGATAGATCTGGCAAAAACAAATGCACTATAATATGTATAAAATATTAACATGATTAAATATGCACTTCTTAAATGAAACCAAGCTTAAAGGAACACTCCAGCATTTTTCTCTCTAAACTATCTCTAAACTCACTCTAATTCTATCCACCCTGTATGTAGCATATGTGATTATCAAGCACAAGAATATCAACACAACTCATTGCTACTGAGAAAACAATGGAAACCCATTTCCTCAAAACTAATAAACACTTACGTAAGCATGTATTTTTGTAGAATGCTTTCAAAAAGTGCCTCAGTTTCCTCCTGATCACATGTGGATACCACATGACATTTGAGGGATATGTTTCTATAATTACATTTTCTTTTATTGCTTTAGTGTTGGAAAGCTGGATAAAATTACATATGAACAGCTTATTGTTTAGACAGACATGAGAGGATTGTCTTATCATATTGTCAGTCTGTATTGTGAGAGTGTAAAGGTAGTAGTTTTGTATTCATGTTACATAGTCACATATTTTCAAATTTTATTGAATGAGAAAATGGTTTCTTGTTCACCGAAATCTCATAAGCACTACAGATAGGATGGAATAATTTGGAAAAAATGCTGGCTTATAAGAGGAATATTTAATTATTATGCATATCTGGTGCTCGTTCAGGATCCTCACCTGGCAGTACAGCCTCATCTTTTCCTCTGAATTCCTTATTCATACCCTGGGTGAGAGCCTCAAACATGACCTGAAGCAGGTGACAGGCCGACAGAGACACAGCCGAAACCGCAGAGCCCATGACGCCACACAGCCTTTCCATGCCCAATTCATTCACAATGGCCACTGTCTGTAAGCAAAGAGGGATTTGCATAAGCAACATATGCACTCCTGTACTTATTTACAAGTCATCTTGGGCATGAACAGATTCAAATGTTCATGCCCAAGATGACTTGTAAATAAGTACAGGAGTGAAGTAATGTGAAGTTGCCAGCTCTGGCAAGTTTCACCAAGCACCTCACCCTAGACTGATGCCCTGTGCACAGGCCAACCAGAGTTCTAAGCGCTGAAAGGACAATGTCCTCCTGCTGAGATTCCAGCAATTTCTGAAGGAGCTTCACACCATCATTCCTGAAGATTTGCTCTGCTCCGGCATCTTCACGTGAGATCACCACAAGATTCTGAGCAGCCTGGGTGGGCAAAACAGAATTTTGAACCATGGAAGTCAAGGTAATGACAATCTGTATGATAAATGATTTATGAGTGGCAAATTATATATAATTATAGATATGAGAACCTTCTGTCTGTCTGAGGCGTGTGCAGAGTTGTCCAAGAGGAGTTTGAACATCTGCTGAACGCGGGAGTCTGTGGAAGAGAGCTGCACAGCCTAGAGGAATGAAAGCACATGTAAACAGTGTTAGAACCATGTGACCAAGTCCTAAACAGTGAAGAAAGCAAGTTACAAAGGACTGTTTGTAGGCTATTTGTTTGTGCTATAGTGCGTGTACAACTATATTACCATCGCCTTTCTGTGTTTTGCCCTTTTAATTATTTACGTTAGTGCTACTCTTCTAGATCCTCTCCCAAACACACTGAGGTGGCAGTTCAGGTATGCAATTACTGACTGTAGTCCATCTGTTGATATGCACAGTTGACCATCTCCTTTATAAGCCACCAATCAATGGGAAAGACTTCCCTTTCTTTGATGGGGTAGATGGGGGCAGAAAGGCTACAGTCAATAATCACGCACAAAATGTGGTATGGAAGGTTTACCTAAGAAAATGTCAAATGAGCAAGAAATAAAACATGCCATTGCATGCTGTTATAGGAAAATAATTAACAATTGGTGGTGTAATGCTGGTACCACCCTGAAGTTGAATACTTTCTTATAATAGCACATCCCAATGTGGTTTACTCCTCTTACACCACAGAATTTTGCCAACAATTACAATTTATAATTCATTCATGAATGACATATCATAACCTTTATTAAATTATAGCTACATTTAATGTTGTGAAACTTCCTCAGAACAAGTTAGTTCCTGTCATCACTTATGTTATATCAGCTATAAACAGTCATGCCCTCACTTTCTCACAAAAAATACAGCTTGTTACCAAGAACCACAAAGTCCTTAGACTTTCTTGTGGCAGAACACTTAAAGGAATGGCTTGGGAACACTTAAAGGAATTATGCTTAACGCTGACTGTTACAAAGCGCTGACACTGGAGACTCCTTCCAATTACAGTTAAATAAAAATCTCCTTACAAAAACTTCACCATAACAATGAATACACTTTTCTCTTTGTTAAATAACAAAATATTTTTTAATCTATTTATTATTAGGTTTAGATTATGCAAAGCATTTGCCCTACAAGTCCCTGAGAATGAGTACTATAGAAACGATGACATATTAGCCTTCACGACACTCAGACCTGCTTTTATAAAAAATAATTTAAAAATGTATGTTCTGACTAATCAGCATCATTGTGGTATAAGTGCAGATAAAAGCCAGGTGTACCTAACAAACTGGAAATTCAATTTGTATATATGCAGAAGGGACCAATCCTGGGTAAATATTACAGTTAGCAACAAGCCCAGTATGAGTAGTATGAATGTAAATGATCTCACCTTCTGCTGGATTTCAGCACTGAGTTGCCTGAGCAACTCTTGAAATGCTTTATTCTTGGGCTCCAGTTGTGCACATTTCTGCGAATCAAGGAAAGCCTGATCCAGCTGTCCGAGCTTATGCAAGGCCTGTGCACGCCGGAACCGAGCCTTGACGTCACCTGGGTCTGTCTCGAGTGCTGGCCAAAAACATACTACTAGTTTAGGCTCACAGCTTTCAGAACTAGGAGGAGCAAGTACTGTTATATCATTTTTGTTTCCAAATTTGCTTTGGAATCCTTCTGTGATTATTCTACATGACTGTGCATCATGGCAATTGTGCTTGTGCACTGCTTTAGCGCAGTGATTACATTAGAGATGTGTAACATTGATTCTGAAGGATATAAGGTGATTCCATTGAGCTAAAGTCTGCATACATCATATATGACTGAGCTGACAGCCCTGTTGTCCTGCAAATCTAAATCATATGGCAGTTGGCCTTGCTGGTGACATCTCTTTTTAATAAAAATAAAGTGTGGCCACAACTTATTAACACATGGTAACTTGTACCTAATGAGTGGCCATTACTTAGTAAGGCATGGGAACAAGATAATTAAGTGTGGCTACAGCTTAATAAAGCATGATCATTGTGTTGTGCCCACAAAAAGAAGACCACGGGGGCTACATAGAGGATAAGCTTTTCTGTAGAAATAAAGAATGAACTGATTTCCCTCTTGAAATTAGTTATGCTGATATGTTGGAATCACTTGCAATGAGACATGTCATAATTCTTAAAAAGAGACCCCTAATTTACATACTTAATGCACATGGACTCAGACGTAGACAGTACATAGACTTGGCAGAAGGGGCCACAACTAAATGATCTCATTCAAGTCAAGTCAAGTCAAGAGGCTTTTATTGTCATTTCAACTATATATAGCTGACGCAGTACACAGTGAAATGAGACAACGTTTCTCCAGAACCTTGGTGCTACATAGAACAACATAGTCACCTCACACAACATAGAGTTAGAAAACACAGAGCTGAGGACTAGACTAAGTTGTTCTAGCCACATAAAGTGCATCGTGTGCAACCTAGTGCAAACAGTGCAAAACAAAACAGTGCAGAACAGACAACACGAGAAAGTGCAGGACAAATACACAAACACAAAATAGCAGCAACCCGTAACCTACTGTATATATATCTATATACAGTGCAATGTGCAGATTTACAAGAACTAAAGTGACATTGATGTGCAAAAAGAACCGAGCAGAGCAGCAGTAGCAGTGGTGGAATGTACAATGTAAACAGTAGAACAAGCCAACTTGTTTGTAATAACTTAATGAATGTATGAAGATGAGTGAGTGTGAGTGTGTGTGTGTGTGTGTGAGTTTAGTTCCAGTTCAGTTGTGTGTTGAGAAGCCTGATGGCTTGAGGGAAAAAACTATTGCTAAACTTATTTATTCCCGTGAATTAATAAGCTGTGATGTCACTAGTGGGGCTCTGTATCTTTTTGCCTGTAGACTGGTGTACCTTTGCTGGCGTCCTCCTTGGCCTTGTTGTAGTCGTTCAGTTTGAGGTAGCAGGCACATCGGTTTCGGTACAGCACTGCGCTCTCAGATTCACTCTCACTCAGCTTTAGAGCTTTGGTGTAGCAGCTCAGAGCTCCCTGGACATCACCACTTTTAAACAGGTTGTTTCCCTCTTCTTTCAGAGCTAAGGAGTCTTGAGTCATCTGTAAGAGGGGAAAAAACAGGGCAGAGCATTCACTAGTCAAGTAGTTTATATAAAGCTGGGGTACAAGTATAACAGTCTACCGAAATTCTCAGAAAAGAAAGTAGGCTTGATAAACTGCACCTTTTCTTCTGTACCTTTAGTGCTTATCTTTCTCTAATGAGAAGGAATTACGTTACCTTTAAAACTCAACCAATAGTACAGTTTGGTACCCTTAACGGCTAGCTGTGTCTTCTTTTTGCATTGCACGCTATGATATATGATGAAATATTGTCATTTAAAGCAATATCCAGATAAGCACTAGTCACCAGTTTATACACTGGTACTGTTAATAACGGTGCATGTTAACGTGGCTCCCTGTTATGTGTGTGTAACGCATTAATTCACCTTACCGTTCTCTACGTTTGTGTGCTGTTTTACACAGTCTTACATGCAGCAGTCTCCCACCGTGAGCCCAGTTTAAACCACTAAATAATCACCAATTTATCTTATCATAACTTAACCCAACTATTCCCTTATGTTGTCGGTCTTCTGGAGCATTCCGTGCTGTTTTCTGTTTTCCCTACCCGCATTGCTACAAACACTATATTTTGCGCCAGAATTGGCTGCAAGTAACGAGTAAGTTAACTAGTAACCAATCATCGTACAAAAATCTGATGAGATTAGCCAATGGGGGTGTAGAAGGCGGGATTGTATGAATATGGGTAGGAAATTGTTACTTCCTGGATTCCTTCCGAGGGTGCACATTGATGACGTTTTGATTCGGACCCGCCCTCTTCTTCCTCGATAATATTACCATAAAAGGCGGAGTGCACACGCAGTTTGTAAGGACTCTGTACGGTTATGTAGAGGCTGTGCAGCAACCAGAACTGTGTCTTGATAAGGAAACAATACAGTGAATGCTGGTTAAAGGCTGAGATTAGTACATGGTCCTCGTGGAATGGAAATAAAAGTGTCAGTTTTATTTGCACACATAGAGGAGTACAGCAATACACTTATTACAAAATGATAAACCAACAAAATATTGAATAAAGAAAAGTTAGATTTTACAGATGTCCTCCTCGTATCACAACTAATAAAAAATATTCAACAAGTGTATATTAAGACAACAGTGAAAGAATAACTGAAAATAATGACCCGAAGATTTCTCAGTTTTAATTAATCAGCAGGTATTGATTAATTTTCAATGTCTGCATGCCTGGACACTAGTGCAATGCAAATCACAGGTTTATCTTAATGTGCTTGTCCCAATATGTTATTGTTTCTATAGTAACAACTTACACAGGTACTTGTAATTTAAAAAAAAAATGTGTAGAGATATTTATTTCACATTTTTAGAAGCAGTCTCCAGTGTCAGTGCTTTGTAACAGTTAAAGGTAAAGCTAGCCCTTTAAGTTTTCTTTTCTGGTTTAGGATCCCTATTGATCACTATTTAAAGTGATCCTTCTGTAGTGTATCATCTATTACTCTGGAGACAGATGCCTGAGAGATCTTGAGTCCCATTTCTAATCTGGTGATTGTTGGTGCATGATCAAACATGGACTAGGTAGCATAATTGTGTCCCTGGGCTACTGCTATCAGACAGCTGAAACATTTGTTTATACAAGCCTAGGCAAAATAATACATACTTCCTTGGCTGAATCAATACAAACTACATTCTCAGTGTATCATTCTGACCCACTTGCAACACAGAACTGGGTCGATAAGACAGACTTTATTAATTCCTTCCTACTTACAAAAGCAAGTTATGTCCCCAAATGATAAAATGAGAGCTTCCTTAATGGCTCTAGAATATTCCTCCATACAGCATATTTAGATAGGTGCTCACATGGACTGTATCTGTAGCAGCAGAGAGATAAATCTAAAATATATCTAATGCAATAACTTAGTTTATCCATAATTTATCATTTTATGTGCTTAGTCGATCTCTTTTAGGCAATATATTCTGAGAATACACTAAACTAGTGTAAAAGTACAGTTCCCAAATGTATTGTTAAATCTTTGCCACAGGCATGATGACTGTAAATTTTTCAAGGAATGAATTAGGATAAAATGATAATAAAAAGCCAGTAGTCACGTGTTCTGCAAGAGTCTGCAGCAAGTTTGAATGAAAATGCAGACAAGATGTTTTCACCTAACCAGGGGCAGGGTATAAACTCTGTGGGAGTGCATAGGAGCAGGGCTGAAACACCTCTAGTTTATGAGAACAGCAAAAGATTTTAACTTTGGTAATTGAATTTGATTGAAATTTAAATTACTCTATGTAATAATAGTGATAATAATAATAATGATGTAATTCAGGTTCACTCTATTTTATACAGAAGTGCTTTCATTTCAGAAGTATAAAATTTGTTCTTTCCATCAAGGTAGTTAACTGCTGTATTTATACATTTATACATTTGATCATTCATTAATTTCTCTATTAGTACGCTCTTTATCCTATTCAGGGTCATGGTGGATCCAAACCTATCCTGGGATCACAAGGGATGAGGAAGGAATACAGCTTGGATAGGATGGCATCCCATCGCAGGGCACCATGCACACGTATTCACACACTTATTCACACTTTGGGGCAATTTACCAAAGTCAGTCCAACTAGTGGCATGTTTTGGGAGGTGGGAGGAAACCAGAGGAAACCCATGTGAACATAGGGAGAATCTGATCAGAAACTCCACACAGGCAATGAACTAAGCTCAGAATCTATTTGAGGAACCTGGAGCTGTGAGGCAGCAATACTACCCACTGTGCCACCCTACATTTAATTATTAATGCAAGATTTGGTCATTTTGCTAGTTTTACTGCTTTACTGTGGCTTTGTCAGGAAATAATAATAAGATATTTTTATTTCAACTTGATGCTATACTGAAAACATAGTTCCAGCCACCTAATTGTTAAAGTGTAATTAAACCCATAAGATGAAAACTTGTTTAATGACATGTCCATGTCACCGGTGTCGAGAATATACTGTATAATAGCGCAGAAATTGAACAGTATTGTTCCCAAGTGGACTTGTGAAAGAAGTAGGACTCCTCTACCTCCTAAATCCTAATTTAACCCCAGACTATGACACTATTTCCATCTGTTTTCAGAGTAGCATTTGGGATAGGTTACAATTTTCCTCCATTCTCACTATTTCCATTATATTTTCCTTTATCTCTGGTCATTCTGTTGTTAATCTGAGTTTTTTTTTTTCTAAGCCAATGTAAGTACTTTCCATTGGGTAAATCTTTTTACCAGAGGCCAAAAAAGGTTATTTCTGCCTGGTTTGTGGGTGCCCGTGTTCGGCATTGAATTTATTTGTGATGCCACACTCCACAGTATACATACATAATATACATAATAGCTCATATGAACATAGACACTCTACAGGGCTTTAAGAATTTGCGGGTTTTCATTAGTATTTCTTCTTCTTCTTTTTTTTTTTTTTTTTACCTAGCCTACTAGGTTTAAATGTTATAATTTTATTGTGGCAGTTGTATACAAATGTTTTACTATCAAAAAAGCTTTAATTGCACTGTGTGTTGTATCTCTGTACCAGTGTTATTGTGAAGAGGTCTGAATTGTTTGCCCAACAGAGGGCTCACACCCCTCCCTTTTCCCTTTTCTTCATCCTGCTCACCAGCAGCTAAACACAGAGTCACGATACTTCACACACAGAAACCCAACAGTGTCCTGACTAATCTTATAACAGACTTGCCGCGATAAAATAATTCATTTGTATATACTGATTGAAAATGTCTGACAAGTCGATTTCCATTCCAGAAGGGAAAGCCAGAGTACGGCGAGAAAGGGTTAAACATCCTAGTGCTTTGTTTTTCTTTCTCAGACACATTTTACTAAGGCCTATGCAAAATCCCTGCTGCAGCTCTTGAACGTGTTTTCCATAACCAATTTTGTTATTGTTGTTGGTGTCGTTGTTTTGTTTTGTTTTGTTTTACAGACTGTTCGCAAGTGCATGTGTTGGAAATTGGTGTTTATATGTGTCTATATGTGGTATATGAGTGTTATTGAAATTGAATACTTACTTTTTATTCCTCACATCGTTATTTAGGCCTTCAAAGTACTTGTTATAAATCCAGGAGGTCTTTTCCTCTTTCGTGCAGCTCATGACTGCACACTGTACACTGTACTGGGCTCCTGTGCATTTTATTTACATTTCACTTTAAAGCATCTAATTATTCATCAGTGTAGAAAAAAACGATCATGACCTACCTAATTTCAGTGCTAAGTATCAGTTAGAAACATTAACTTTTTTAAATTACTAGATAGGTTTAAATGTAGCAAATCTTTTTTTTTGCTGGATATGTCCACTTTTATTTGAGTTACCTGAGTTTTGACACATTATGTACACTTCACTCAGGTACAGTTTTTCGGTACTTTATATAAACTCACGACATAAAGTGTGACATGAAAATGAGCCCAGTAGTTTCAGTGTATCACAAAACACTGCGCCCGGTTTGACGCTGAACCGCTGATTCTATCCAATCCCGCGGCGCCTCGTCATCCCATAATGCCTTTCGTAATTTGCGTGATGACGCGCTCGCGCATGCGCAGTATATAACTCCACCGGACGACGAGATTACGGTTGAGGGCTGTTCGTACTTGGATTGCACAGACTATTAAACACCTGATTGTATTATTCGCTGGTATTTGTGGCTGTATCGGTGTGGGAGAACGTGTGGCCATGACGACAGCGGCTCGCCACAGCTAACAGCAGGTAAGGTTAGCTGTGCTGGCTTCCAGAGTGCTCGAGCAGTGTGAAATAGGAAGGAAGTGAGCGCTGTTGAAGCTGTGTTCATTAGCCAGCTAGCAGGCGGCGGTGGTGGTGGTGTGCTGGAGATACCTACCTGACGCTCACTCGGTACCAGGCTGTGCTGTGATGACGGGATGTCGAAAAGTCAGATGTAGTGTGCTAAGAAGGGACGTTTTGAATTAACGGGGATGTTTGGCTGCACGTCTGACACCAGAAATTTGGTATATATCTATCTAGATATGTGTTATTTTTTTTATCGACCTCAGTAATAGTTGAATCTTTGTTGTCGTGTGTAAAGCAGGAAACAGGACCGTCACTTAGTTACATTTCAGAAATAAACAAACTGACCAAAGTCAGACGCTGCAGCCGGTTATTACCGTTAGCTACCTGCTGTCTAAGGTCAATGTAAACTAAACGTCTCTCTAAAAACTTTATAAAGTATGAAATATAGTTATATTACTCATTTCTGACGTATTAAACTCCTACGTTTAACTGCCTTTATTAATATTTCATTGTTCAACTGCATACATAATCATGTTTGGAAAGTGGGTGGGTACTGAGTAGTGAATTTTTTACTAATATGATGAGTTTGCAGTATATAAAAGTGGATAAATATTCTGTCTGCATACATTGTGCAGCCTAAGTTAGTCATGACCAAGTAAGCATGCACACAGTGCTGTCATTAATGGTGTGTGATATGGCATAAACATCATATCACACAACTTCTGTGTTCTCATGGTGTGTGATCTGTGCCACATTTTTTTTTAGTTTTTAATAAACAAGTTTGTCTGTGTGGAGTTTTGCTTGTTCTTCTAGTTGGCTTTACTCCAGGTTTCTGGCTTCCTTCTTCAGAAACCTGCCAGTCGGTGGATTGGTAACTTGTAAACTGGCCCTGGGTGTGAGTGAGCGAGTGTGTGAATGTATGTGTGCGAGTTATACTGCTTTGCACTCGGTGTTTCCGGGGAAGGCTTCGGATCCACTGAAACCCTGACCAGGATAAAGTGCTTATGGAAGATGAATGAATAAATCCGTTTAAAGTTGGAGCAGCACAGAATAAAAGAACAGCAGTGGCAATGCTGTCCTCTGTTTTAACTTGAAGAACAAGAAATAAAGTTCCACTCAACCTCTTGTTAATTTCAGGAACAACTGAGTTGATCAAACCTGTAGGAGTAGAAGATGTTTTTTAAAAAAAAAAAAAAAAAAAGATGTAAACAATGGTGTCAAACAGTATGCTCATATTACCCACTCTTGAGCTACATTTTACAAGTTTTATTGGCTAATTGTGTTCCTAAACCTCTGGAGATAACTACATAATGTATTAGACAGGAAGGCAACAGGAAGCTCACTTGCAGCTTTTGTTTTCACAGGTGTTTCCCATGCTATGAGGGTTCCTGATGTCGGAGCTGGAGCGTGACAGTTTAGCATCACGGAGGAGAGAACTCTGGATTAATGTGCCCAAAGAGACTGATTTAAGTCAGGCTGACAGCAATTTAGATTTATAATTATAGATGCTTTAGAACCTGACCCGTCCTGCCCTTTCAGTTTTACGTAGCTGGCCGGAGAGATATTTTTGATACGAGACAGAAGCTTGTTTAGCTTTTAGCCAAGCCAATTTGAATGTTGGAATAATCTCAAATCCCTCCTGGGGATGGTTAAGTGAGTGCCCAAGTCTGAGCCAAGGAGATTAAGATCATATTAGATTTTTAAGTGAAGGAAAGAGGAACACCTGTTTGACTGAGCTGCCAAATCCGGGCCACTCTGCTTTCATTGATTTTGACGTCTCTTTTGTGTATAAGACAGTGCTTGGCTCTTTCCTCCGTCTCTTCCACTGTGCGTGAAAAGAGTCAGTCATTGCTTATCATCGTCTTTAGGGTAGGGGTGCATTCAGCATTTATTTCCTCATTCTGTGTGTGGCATTGGAAGCATGACTATATTCATCACAGTCGACATTCCCCTTCAGCTGGGTTAAAAAAAAAAAAAAAAAAAAAAAAAGTCTAGCTAAAGAAAGAGGGAATGTGACGAGCCAAGTTTTTTCCCCCCACTCAGCTGTCCTCTGAACTGCTTTGTGGAAACCTCCATTCACTGTGATTACTTTGTCTCCACGGCCCACTGAGAGATAGGCAGTCTCGAGAGTATGAAGGATTGATCTTAGCCCTTTGAGTCAAAAGGATTGCACAAGCATACGTGTACACACATTGTGCAGCAACACTAGGCTCCCTGTTTGGGCTGCCACTGTTTGGGCCTTGTGCATTTCTTTCTTTCTTTTTTTTTTTTCCCCCCCTCTCAGTTCCTGTGGGTTTGAATGATCGAGGACGAGGGCCACAGCCTTGGCAGTGGTTCGTTTGTTTTTGACCTAGTGCTTGGCCATTGTTGCTGACCACTATCCTGACCCCTGCTCTTGACACTGAAGCTGTATGGATATACAGAGGGATGGACCTGAAGTCTTGCTGACAAAGCCTAACCTTTAGGGGCACCCTGCACTTTAAAGGATTTCCAATTCTTTTTTTTCCCCCATTCAAGTTGTGCATAGGTAGAAATCTTATCTTCACGCCTGCCCTTGCTACAGCACTGTTTGGCTAAAAGGACAGGATGAAACTGAAAAAGCAGGTGACTGTGTGCGGCGGGGCCATCTTCTGTGTGGCTGTCTTCTCTCTTTATCTGATGTTGGATCGTGTCCAGCATGACCCAGCCAGGAGACAGAATGGGGGAAACTTCCCAAGGGTAAGAATGGTGTGTGTGTGTGTGTGTGTGTGTGTGTGTGTGTGTGTGTGTGTGTGTGTGTGTGTGTGTGTGTGAGAGATGCAAAACAATGTGCATTTTTGTCTGTATCAAACTAAAAAATAAATGTTAAATGCTAGAAACGGACTTTTAATATATACATAAACAAAATGTATTACAGGTTCCCCACATCTTAACAATGAATAAAAATGTATAAATTCACCCAAAATTTTTGATTGAATAAACACAGTCTCTGTCCCAGGGAAAATGATTGGATGAAACATAATGAGCTCCATAGTAGCAAGTGAGGCATAATTTTAGCTGTAAATAGAGCTCCAAAGTAGGCTAAAATGCTGGTTGTGGAGACTCTTTTTTTTTGGTAGATTGCCTGAAAAAACACACTGATCAGCCATAACATTAAAACAGTCTGCCTAATATTGTATGGGTCCCCTTTGTGCCACCAAAACTGCTCTGACCCGTGTGTGTGTGTGTGTGTGTGTGTGTGTGTGTGTGTGTGTGTGTGTGTGTGTGTGTGTGTATATATATATATATATATATATATATATATATATATATATATATATATATATATATATATATATACATAAACAAAAAACGTATATACATACATACATACATACACACGGGTATGTATATACATATACACACACATTTATTTATTTTCCCTATAGGTTAATTATTTTCCAGTGTTTGATTATTCAAATGCATGCAAATAAGGAAACAAGGTCTGAGACCTTATTATGTAAAGCAGATATTTATATTTATGTTCCTGTAAATATAAAGAATGAGCAATTTTTTTCACATGGTTGTAGTCCTCACCAATCCAATCCAATGCAGAAACTGACTCAGATAATTAAAACTCTGATGTGTATGACAACTGGCACAACACAGATTTTGCATGTGAAACAGGACACACATTTTTAAAGCATGCTGCCATCATGTCTTTGATGACTTGCGTTTAACACTGGTGAAGGTAAGCGTAACTTTCACAGGAATGAGCTTTACTGAAGCCTGAAAAGTTGAATGCTACCCGACCGCTACTTTATTTCAAAGCACAACCTGAACTAATTTTTTTTTTTTTTTTTTTTTTTTTTTTTTTTTTTTTTTT
>CM040983.1:12720857-12737251 GCA_022985145.1 Pangasius djambal
ACCCATATGAAAGGAAAAACATTTACAATATATGTGCAATAGTTTCCATGTTAACACTTTAATTAAGAAGGTCTATCCATAGATCTCTTTATAGCAGAGACATATGGACTCCATCTAAGCTATAAGGGGCTTGGGTATTTTTTCTTAAGACAGGAGCACAGATGAACCAACATGTGGAAACTTTAAATTAATTCAACTGATAGCATAAAACAGCAAAGTGTGTACATTATGGTTTCATGACCTTGATTTAGTAATCGCATGCAAATCCAGGATTATTGTTAATCATTAACGGTCCAATCCATTTTACTTAGTAAGCTATGTACGAAGGACAGGAACCAAAGAGTTTCTAGCAGAGTTTATCACTGAGAAATCTCTCACACTCCTACTGTAATAAAAAATGCAGAATAACTTCTTTTTGTTTTCTGTAACAGATCCTGAGTCAAGTACAGACCTTTTCTGCCACATGATGCCCTTTTACAGCTATGATGTGCCTCACACATGTGGACCTGACCCAAAGATCTGCTGCCAGTTTGACTTTAAGAGGCTGCCAGGCAGCAGAATCAACTGCCCCTGGAAGGTGCCTCCACGGGCCATCTCTGAGGCTAATGTGGCCGAGAGGTATCATCCTACCACTGTCTCTGAAACGCAGTTTAGTTTATTTAATTAATTCATGGTCCATTTCATATTACTCTAGGTCCGCATTACTGTCGGCTGAAAGAGCATTGTTAACAATGCACTTGTTTCCTTCTTTTTGCATCCTAGGGTTCAAGCCCTTTTGGACCAGTATCGCAAGAAGTCTAAGCTTTTCCGTAGCAAAGTTCTGCTGGTACCATTGGGAGACGATTTCCGCTATGATAAAGCCCTGGAGTGGGACCAACAATATATCAACTACCAGAAGCTTTTTGATTACATGAACTCTCACCCAGAATTGCATGTTCAGGTAAGTATTGTACTGGTATACTACTACAGCGAGCCTTAACAGACTATCCTGACTTATCCTAAACCAACTATGTCTATTGTACATGAGTGCATATTTGCTGTAAATCAGATTGTCTGCTCAGTAGGAAACGGAAATTGCTAATTGTAGTCTTGGTTAGTTTCATTTTTTTCTCTTTTGTAGGTATAGCACTTAATTTGCAGTTGCTGACAGAAACCTTCTGAGTTGACCTTGCTTATTGGAGTTTATAGAGTTAATCTGATTCTGGTAATATAACTTATTTGCTGTTTTGAGTAGACTCTGCAGTTAATAGTGGACTTCTCTGTTTTAAGGCCCAGTTTGGCACACTAACGGACTACTTCAACGCTGTATATAAGGCTAATGGGGTGGGCCAGGGGATGAGACCGCCTGGTTACCCTGTATTGAGTGGAGATTTCTTTGCGTATGCTGACCGAGAGGATCATTACTGGAGTGGCTACTACACCTCTAGACCATTCTACAAAAACCTAGACCGTGTTCTTGAATCCCACCTTAGGTTAGTTCACAGTTTGTTTTTAATCACATCCTGTGCCCAAAGTCAGTGTATGAAAAGTCTTTTTTTTTTTTTTTTCTGGCACTTTGTCTAGTTTAAATCATGTGCTGCCAAATTTGCACACAACAGAAAGAATCAACTAATGGTTATTGAATTTAGTGATTTAATTACTTCTTTGGCTAGCGTTTTCATAGTTGGAAGGAAGGAGTTTGTATTGCCAGGTGGTCCAAGGCTTCTTTGTTCTTTATTCCCTTGCCTGCTTGTCTGGCGTAATGCATTGTGAACCTGTGCTCATAATTATCACTCTTTAAAGCTGTTATTGGTGATTGGTAATGATAGCTTCTAGTGTTCTTTCCCACTGCTGTTGCTTAGGATGGCAATAGCTTCCTAAGCGAAGGCTAGATATGGTGTTTCACAGCATCATAAGCACCACAAAGTTTGCTAGGATTTTTTCTTTTAACGTAAACAATAAATGCTGGTCCCTGCTGTGGGCACAAAGCAGAAGTAACAAAACGTTTAGCAACATAGAATTGTCAAGCCAGCTTAGCAGCCAGCAGGTGTAGCAGTTTGAATAGCAGTTGAATTGTCTTGTATGTTTCAGGGGGGCAGAGATTCTCTACAGTTTGGCTGTTGCGCATGCACGCCATGCAGGAATGGAAGCGCGCTACCCCACCTCAGACTACTCTCTTTTGACGGATGGAAGGCGCAATATTGCTCTCTTCCAGCATCATGATGCCATCACCGGCACTGCCAAGGAGGCTGTTGTCGTTGACTATGGCACCAGGTCAGAATTAATGGGACTATATATATAAAAAAAAAAAAAACAATTAAAGCAGACCAAAAGTTGAATAGTGCTTGCTAAACATAGTGAATAAATACTACAAGTGGTACTAATGACCATATAACTAAAATGTAGCCTGTTTTTGTCTTTGTTGTGTTCTTTGCTCATGCAGGTTATTGCGCTCACTTATTGGCTTGAAAAGAGTGATCATTAATGCAGCACACT
This sequence comes from Pangasius djambal, assembly GCA_022985145.1. Taxonomy (NCBI): domain Eukaryota; kingdom Metazoa; phylum Chordata; class Actinopteri; order Siluriformes; family Pangasiidae; genus Pangasius; species Pangasius djambal. Next base: position 12,723,333 of record CM040983.1, read on the forward strand.
TCCTCATAATGAAAAATAAAGATGTCTATCGCTTCTACCAAACTGAGCCCTTCCTGGAAACGGTAAAGAGAGCAAGCATAACTTTGTTTATGTAAACAATTCAGCAGAAGTCATTTCAAATCCTCTCATGAGGCTCCTCTTGGTGTGTGTGTCTGTGTGTCTGTGTGTCTGTCTGTGTGTCTGTGTGTGTGTGTGTGTGTGTGTGTGTGTGTGTGTGTGTTTGTGGGTGTAGGATGACAGGCGTGCCACACAGGACTCTTTACCCCAGCGCACTCTGATTGAATTGGACTCTTCTCCCAGGTAAGCCAACCGCTTAAAATGACCACTCAGGCCAACAAGATGTAGGATTTTCATTTTTTTTAGTAACCATATCACTGGAACCTGAGGAGCATCATGTTATTCATTTTTTAATCTCTATTATTATTGTGTGTGCGTGGGGAAAAATTGCATACATCCATGGTCATGGAAAATGATCACATATTTTGTAAATCTCATAATCAATGATTTACTGGTATTCTGTTTGGGTTAGTGCGATGTAGTGCTAGTGAGTGAGCCAGGGCACTGCAAAAGCAGTCTGCACTCCTGTACAGTTTTCCGCTGACACGTTAATAAATAGCAAGCTTTAACTGAAAGGACCTCATGAAGTACTGCAAACTCTTATCTTGTAAAGTACTCTTATCTCCAGACCTTGTGTACTCAATCACCAGCAGATAGACTTTATGTCTCTGTTGTTCAGGTACCTTGTGCTGTTTAACCCTGTGGAGCAGGAGCGTCTGTGTGTGGTCACTGTACTGGTGAACACAGCGCGGGTCAGAGTACGCACTGAGGATGGCCAGACCCTACCAGTGCAGCTCAGTGCACAGTGGAGCTCTGCTGTGCAGATGGATGGGGAAGTCTACCAGGTGTGTGTGTGTGTGTGTGTGTGTGTGTGTGTGTGTGAGAGAGAGAGAGTGTGTGTGTGTGTGTGTGTGTCTACAGTATAGAATAAATGACCCTTTTGCTGAGGAAAACTTTACTCAGTACCCTGTTACTGAGAATGCAGACATTATCCCTGAAACAAAGTTGACTTTATGCAAATGCTTTCATGCAGCCAGTCAGAGCAAGCTTGGTGGCAGAAACAATTGTTATTGGTTTAAAAAGAAAAAGCAATAAAAAAGGAGATTGGGATTATTGCACCTTCAGTAAAAGAAGTAGTATGAGTCTTACGTTGTTCTGTTCTTTGAAATGAACTAAAACCAGATTTACTGTTTAATATTATTTTTAATGATTTTTAAATAGTTTAAAATATTTTTGAATAATTAAAAAATTTTAAGTTTTATTTAGTAAAAAAACAAAAACATTTGTACAAGCTGCTTTGCATGTGTGACTCTGGATGTTCAGGCTTGTCTGATTCTCTTCTGCTGTTCTGTCCTCCTGTCGTCTCCAGGCTTCCTTCATGGCCCGCCTCCCTGCTCTGGGATTGGCTGTATTCCATCTGTACGACTCGACTGACTCCCCCATGACTTTGCGATCTGATACACTGCTGAGGGTTTCGGGGCGGAGTCAGAGCGTGAATGGTTTGGATCCCCTTCCTGTGCGCTCTCAGGTGGCTGACTCACAGCCCTTCTACATACAAACCCAGTCTCTCACGTTGGGCTTCTCTGGCACCACAGGCCTGTTGGAGGTGAGCCAGCACTCCAGTGGGGCTAGAGTCATAAAAGTCTAGTACAGTGTTAACACCAGTGTAAAAATGAAGCTATAGACCTTAGAGGGTTTAATGCCAGATTTTAACTTGAAGTGCTTAGGTTGTACTGCAGACTGCTATAAATTTAAATGCTCAGGTTATATTTTTTTGTTCTAGTGAGTTTTTACTTGAGAATATGAACTGGCCACTTTAACTGGAACACCTGTACCCCTGCTGCACCAGCTGTATGGCACCAACTAAGTGGAAGTCACCAAGATCACATTTTCCTCCATTCTGATATTTGATGTGAACAACCTCTTGACTTGTATCTGCATTAATTTGTGCATTGTACTGCTGCCACATCATTGGCTGATTGCATAATTGCATGAATGAGCAGGTTTACGGGTGTTCCTTTTAAAGTGGCCAGTGAGTATGTCTTTGCTGATATAAATACCAGAAGTAGTCAGCTCTCTGTTTAGTTTTTTGGGGAAAACAACAAACAATTCTGGGGCTGTATTCATAAAGAATCGTATTTTAACACCAAGTGTTCTCCTCAGTGCCACTAAAAGTTTCTAAGGAAAATTTTTTACTGAGGATTTCCTAACTGAAAAAGAAGGACAGCCTTGACCCTTTTGCTGCAGATGATGGCATGTTTCATGAGGGGACACTGACAGTGATTGGCTAGTGCTGAGGCAGTCTGCACGGTAAACTAATAAAGGAAATCCAAATGCACAACCATATAAAATGTCAATGTGATAAGCAAATAAAATAAAAAATAAAACTGCTGATGATTTCATACATGAAAACAGACATCAAAATGCTCACGTCAAATATATTTTTGGCAAATGGTCAGCATAGCCAACACGGGTATTTTAATGCCAGGATTTATATTTTATATTACATTTGGAGTATAGAGTTACACTGTCCTTATGTAGTGCATTATAACAGTGTAACCATGGCTTTATAACATCTAAAAGAAAATATGATTCACATGTGAGCATTTAGATGTGTGTTTCAGTATAGTATGATATAGTTGACCTTGCAAATCTCGATATCAGCCAAACACTGTCGATATTCCGTTCTGAAAAATGCCATCATCGGTAGCTATGATCTTTTTTCTGATTTGTCAATAGCAGTATGGAGAGGGCATTTATTGTTTGATATAAAATATGTTTGCAGTTCAGTTTTGCTGGACTTCTAGGAAATACTTACGTCGTAGACCTGGCTTTAAAACTCACTCATTTGTAGCAAGAGGAAGATTCACACTTAGTGTCTATTTTTGGATGGATCCTTATAGCCTGCAAGCATTTGAATTACAACCCTATTGTTAAAAGCAGGACAACTTCCATGTTTTGAAAACTGCCTTATCTAGAAATATTCAGGCCATGTGTTTGTATTTGACCATAGGCAGGGAATCTATACAGCAATGATACTTTGCATCAGTGACAATGTCCTTGTTTGTTGAGTTACTCAGTTTTGGTAATAGATTACTACAAAGTACACACACAGCATTTTTTTGCATTTCACTTCTCTGCTTTGGTGGTTTAAATCCATAAAACTATAAAGCAAGATTAATGGTTTGTTTTTGATTTGTAAGCTTATCATTATAAATAATATCGGACTACATTAGTGTGTTGGTAACCTAGTTGGCCTATTTTGTGAAACACATTTATACTTCAATCCTTCAACCTTACAGACATCTTTACTGCATGTGTCCCTGCTCCACAACAACTGAGTTAGATCAGTAAGCAGTGAAAATATGGATTTGTAGGCTAAATGGGTATGAGAGAAATGATTGATTGTTATTGAATTTTTTTTTTCTTTCTCGTTTGTGTCCGGTCTTTCCTCTGTGTGTACCAGAGTATCCGCCGTAAAGATGACCCTCAGGAGGTGAGGGTGCAAATCCAATTCATCACCTATGGAACTCGGGCTTCCAAGGACAAGAGCGGAGCTTACCTCTTCTTACCGGATGGCATTGCCATGGTAATTAGTCTTACTTGGATTTGATTTATTAGAGAGCTTAGAAGGATGTAATAAAGTACTTTTTACATTGGAGGTGGCAATTGCTCGTCTAGTGTTTATTTTCATTAACAGACGTGCAAGCACAAATGCACAGGTTCAGCAGCAAGCATGCTGGACCATGAGAAACGATCACAAGATGAGAACACACCTCCTGCCTCAAAGTTACAAAGTCCTCAACTTTTGAGATTGTAATATTGTCACATCTGTGCTGGCTAATTAATTTGCAGTTTTTGCTGAAAGAAAATGGAGTTATTTCATCACCATCAAGGACATAATGCAGCTAGCTGACATTTGAGTGTGCTGTTATGTTTGATCATTCACAGCCTCAATGCAGCAATGAATGGAGAGTGTGGTACCTGTTAATATGTCTGAGTTGGTGTTGCCCTGCTTTTGAATAATCTCTGTATTTCAGTATGTATTTAGTACCTCATTTTTGTTGCCTATATTATTGAAAAAGTCACAGGAACTATGCAGTCCTTCTGGGTAACAAGTTAGAGACTGATATATTAAAAAGCTTTGCAAATTCTGACCTTTCAAATAGTAAAGTCATAAAGGCATGTGAGCGGCAAGAAATTTGTTGCCTGCTGTGTGAAAATCATGTTTTGTTCTGTCTCTCAGCCATACGTGCAGAAAGAGCCTCCAACGGTGCGTGTTGTGGAGGGTCCTCTCTTTTCTGAGGTGGTTGCATACTACCAGCACTTCCAGCAAACGGTCCGCATACACAACGTGCCAGGTATACACACACACACGTGCGTGCACACACACCCTATAGTCATCCTGCATAATTGCACATACCAGCATTTTTCCTGTTCTTTTTAACATGTTTATTGCTTCCCTCAGGTATAGATGGTCTGTCTCTGGACATCACCACCTTGGTGGACATCAGGGACCAGAATAATAAAGAGCTGGCCATGCGTATGGTTACAGACATCCAGAGTGAGGACACATTCTACACAGACCTCAATGGGTTCCAGGTTAGCATTCATTCAAAGTGCATACAGTTGTTCCTCTGTTCATTAGACACCTACTCCCTGCTTGTCTTAAGTGTCTACAAAAGCATCATTCGCTGTCACTGAAATAATAGAAGTAATGCCTTCTTCCACCTTGCCAATAAATTTTGGGCAAATTTTGGCTAATTACATCCAATACACTAATTATACCTATTTTTAGCCTAAAGTATGTTTAGTTTTATTATCCTCAATGGTAATTTAATTTATCCCATAAGTAGACTTTATCAGCATAGTGAACAACACGATCTTAAGCCTGCACATACATTTTCTACACACAAATTTTCTTTAATTAAAAAAGCCAGTTTAATTGTACTTTTTACAAGCAGTTTTATAAGAGTGGTCCATTTATTAAAGGTTATTAGCCCATGGTTTAACAATGGCTTCTTTTCCACAGAGTGGCTGGACCTGGTTCAGGGAACTAACGGACCTTTTTAAGAACTGTCCCACATTTTTACCGGTTTATGAGCTGAGCAAATGCATAATCAGACATTCCTAATGGGATTTTTTTTTTATTATTATTCACAGGGTACACATAATTCCAAACCTCAATAGTTTTACAAATGTTTCGTTCCTCCTCTGATTTCCACTGATTCAGTGTTGCAATACTTATTTAGCCTCCTAACAAAATCTTCAGCCCCTATGCACAGATCACATCTTTTATTAAATGATTGTCATGTACATAACTTAAGCTCCCAGAGTTATTGTCATGGCAACAATGATCCTTTTCCTTGGCCATGATATTGCTGGTTCTTGATTCAAAACCAGCAGCAGCATGACCATCTAGAAAAGAGCCAGCCAAGAACTGGTCCTTTTGTGGTGCAAATGCATAGAACACTTTGAGATTGAGCACCAGCACCTTGTCTATGAAAGAGGGCTAACTGACATGTAATGGTCGTTCCCTCTCAGATCCAGCCACGCAGGTACTTCCAGAAGATACCACTGCAGGCCAACTTCTACCCCATGCCCACGATGGCCTACATCCAGGACAGCCAGTATCGCCTGTCCCTGCACACGGCCCAGGCCCTGGGAGTCAGCAGCCTCGCCAGTGGTCAGTATACTAGCTTTCTCAATGTAGAGTTTGTCTAGAGTGTATCTGTGTAGGATATGGTGATAATTTGAATGTAGTGTTACTAGATTTCACATTGTCTCTTTCACACATCCCTCACAGGTCAGTTGGAGGTGATTCTGGACCGTAGATTGATGCAGGATGATAACAGGGGTCTGGGACAAGGTCTGAAGGATAACAAGAGGACAGCTAACCGCTTCCGGCTCCTGTTAGAGAGGAGATCCAGCAGCAGTAGGGTGAGTGAAATGAGTTCTCGGCCATAAGGTGGCACTCTTTTCATGCTCCTGTAGCTGTAGTGAGGACATTTGTTCTAAGGCAGGCGTGCTGATGGGTGTGCTTATGTGAATTTAGTGCTTTATCCACTGAATTCAGTGCACTTGAGTGTTTCCACTGAAACAGTCTCACACACACTGATCTGATAGCTCTTTTGCCTCGTGGGTTTGAGCTGGAAATTTAAATGTAAATGATCTAAATGATATTTATGTGACTCTGTGGCTCGCTTGGACCTGGTATGTGTGTCTTTTTATGCTGCAAGTGGCTTTCATTTTGTGTCATTCTCATCAGTTTCTCTTGATCACTCTCCCCTCATTTTCTTTCTCAATCGCTTCCTTCTTATTCCATGCAGCCTATGGGCTCTTATGCCAAAATCAGCCACATGATTAGCAAAATCATCGCTCATGTTTTAGGAGACAGCACGCAAGAGGTAATGTTACCAAAGCAGCAGAGGGGTTGTGATAATTATAGCTTTAGGTGAATAGGTTGCACTTCTTTCCTGCCCATTACCTTAGCTGCTTTCTGTTCCACGTGTCCCATGTGTGATGTATTATTCTGTCTACTTCCAATCTCTATATTATAGTGTTTCTGTATATAAACTGTGGCAGGATGCAGGTATACTGCCACAACTGAGAATTTTGAGCTGAAATACTAGCAATATTATAATAGTCTAGGTTTCTATGGTATATAGTTGGCTATAGTTTTTATTAAAGACCTTATACTTTGCATGCTGTAAGCTTACTGCAAGCTGTATGCTTCTACAGGCTGTTGACAGTGGACCAGTCAGCTTCCCCTCTCTGCTGAGTCACATGACCTCTGCCATCTTGAACCATGAGGTGCTGGCACTGCCGGTCATTCCAAAGAAACGTGGCATTCCCCCTCTCCGCACCTTTTCCCCACTGGCGACAGCACTTCCCTGCGACATTCATCTGCTCAACCTCAGGAGCATCCAGGGCCAGGTAACATTTGTATTACTGTAATACTGTAGCTGTTTGAACCATGATAGAACTGTGATTTTCCGTTAAAAATCAAGTTACAAATTTTGTTTAGATTAAAATCCAACATAAACTTCTAAACATGTTAATTCTTTAGATGATTTTCAGCTGCTAACTGTCTCGTATTATTTTGTGGATGTTTGTGCCTGTTAGCAATACTTTATGGGTGTTTTCCAGGACGCCAACTCGCCCTCCCCAAACACGGCTCTCCTGCTGCATCGGCTGGGTCTAGACTGTGGCCTCGAGCTCCAAAACCCTGGATTCAACTGCACCACCACACAGGGCAAGGTTAGTCCCTGCAGCAAAAACACAGAGCTGATTAAAAGTGTAACAGAAATGTGAACAGTTAGGAGAAGAGACTTTATATGCTGGAGAACATTTATGATTTAAAGGACTATTACTTCTGTGATGTCCATGTGTGTGATTACCACAAGCATTTTGACACATTTATTAAAAATATGAATTCAACACCACAACCATTACACTCTACCAATAAAGGTCTTGTGGTGAGACAGACATGAGAGAATTTGATTATCAAAGAGAATATCAACTTTTCCTCACTGGGACAAGATGTGTGGTTATTACACTTCCCCTAAGGCAGAGGTTCCCATCCCTGTTTCTGCAGTACCTTCCTGTCCTGCGCATATTAATGTTTTCCCTGCTCCGACACACCCACAATTCAGGAAGGTCTTCTAATTAGCTGTTTAATCAGGTGTGCTGGGAACAGGGAACACGCTATGTGTAGGACAGGGGGTTCTCCAGGACCAGAGTTGGGAACTTATGCTCTAAGGTTTTGTTGTAACCTTGCACAGTCAGGAAACTGAAAAAGTGTCCCACAAGAATGTTTCACAGTTTGTTTTTTGACTGAGCTTAAGAACTGCCCTTGGAGAACTGCCCATGTTGGAGAAAGGGTATATTGACATTAGGTTTAAAAATGCAGGAGTATTCTTTTTAATGTATAAGCTTGTCTCTCAGCCTGCTTTTATGATTTAAGTAAACTTTAATAAGGATGTTTTTTCCACCGCGGTACCAATTTTTCCTGAATTCTTCATGCTCTGTGCCTGCTTGTGTCTGATAAGAGTGTTCTGTGCTTGGTATCTCTAGCTGGCCGTGTCAGGGCTGTTCCGGGGTCTGGACCTGCAGTTGTTGCAGCCTATGTCGCTGACGCTGATGTACTCGGAGCCTCCACTGTCCAACAACTCTGTGATCAGCCTGGAGCCCATGGAGCTTTCTGCCTTTAAGCTCAAACTGCACTAGGCCTTGTGACACCAGCGCATCCTGCACACAGCGGCCAGTGCAGAGACAGAGCACATGCCCTCTCTCTCTGTCTCTCTCTCTCTGTCTGACTGGGGGAGGATCATGAACACACTGTATACCAACATGGATGCTGATGTCCCTCTAAAATACTTTTTAAAGGGAGACTCCAGCATGAGTTACTCTTCACGTAGCTGTCCCAGAACTGAGCGACTGGACAATAAGAAGATGATGTTTGAAAAAAATTTTTTTTCTAAATTTGCTTAAATTTGAATCAACAGAATGACTAGTGATTGTATGCTTTTTATTAGACATGGATGCTTGATGATCATTTGAGACTCTTCTACATTATTTTTGTCATCCTGGCTGGAACCACTGACATCTTTCTGTCTTCTTTTCCCCCTTTGTCTATCTTGCGGAACTCCTTGGGCAATGTAGCCTATTGTACGTAATTGTCTTTGGCGCTTCATGAACTAGAGGGACCGAGTGCAATATGTGAAGCTTCTCTAGGGGTAGTGTGGATTTAAAATTTTTTTTTCTTTTTTTTTTCCCCCGATTCTCCATTCTGCAGAAGCTGTGCTTGAAACTTTGTCGCTGACCCGTTTTGTAATTCAGTTGATTGTGCTGCCTGCCTTAGCCGCATGTTTCTGTGAATGTCTGCTTGCTCGCTCTGGCAGCTTTACACAACAGCTTTCTCTCCCTCATCTGCTAGTCAGTGGCCTGATTTTGAGTTCTCCTTCTTCCAATCTTGTCATGGCTGTAGCGATTGACGCCAACAACTTGTCTATTGATTGAGATTTTTTTTTGTTCCTGAAAATGCTGCTCCCTCCAAATTACCTTGCTGTTACATACAATTTATTTTCCCCCTGGGCCCAAAGTGTTGATGTCTGCTAAGGATGGTGTGGTGTACTATAAAATATGCAGTATACAATACCTCTTATATCTTACATATGAACATTGAGATGTGCAATATATTACTGTGGTGACTGATATGATTGCGTGTGGCACAGTGGCTAGGTAACAAGGTGAGATTGAGATTATGGCATTGTTTACCATCATGCGTGTACATGAGTGAGCCAGTGATGTTAATGACTTATTTTAGATCAGTATTTGTAACTGATCTAAGCATAGCCGAAGGCCTTTAACCCACATCGCTGTGCGTATGGAGATCAGTGATGTTAGTAATAATAGCACTGTGGTGAGGAACAGCCTGGGCACATTAACGTATTGTAAAGTTCCATTCCAGTGGTGTTTGTTCATAGTGTCTCTTTTGTCCTGATACAGTCATCAGCTTGACTCTGTAAATGTTTATCATTCAGTGTGAAAGTATCACAACTGCCAGGAGGAAGGTGTCTGTAAAAGCTAAAGCTGTTACTTATCATCTTGTCGTCCCTATTGTGTTCCCTGAAATGCCTCACCCTCATAGAGGCTTGCACCTATGATTTCTGTGAGAAATTAATGCTCTGAAAGGAATGATGCTAGTGGAGAAGAGGTTAGTAGCACTCATGAAACCTCTGAGCGTGAGTTGTCACTGTTGCCTTTATCTACACTATATAAAAAGTTACGGCTTCAGACCCAGTCAGCTAGTCTAAAAGAACAGAACTAAGGAGAGGGTGGTGATATTTATGAACAGAAGTGTGTCAAGCTTAAGCTCTATTCTATAAGGCCTTGGATAAAGATCCTGTTGAGAAATTGACTGACTATAACAAGAGCCCATAAAATAAATAACTATATATAATAATTTTTATTCCCCCAAATATTGCTGTCCTGGACCAGGGGTATGTTGGAGCTCATTTCAAATTGTACTTCTATTGAGAGTTTATATATATATATATATATATATATATATATATATATATATATATATATATATATATATATATATATATATATATATAATATATAAAATATATAAAATGAACCTATTCATGTCACTACTGTGCTGCACCTCTATACCTTCTCCCCTACTTATCCTACACAATACTTTCTTACTTTTGGGCAATTGCGTCTAACTACTTATCATTTGTGTAGTATGATGTGAAAAAAAGATGGGTTTTTTTAGTCTTGTTTTGTTGAGACAAAATTTTTTTTTCTCCTATTGTGTCCATTCTTTCCTGGAAGGATGTTAATGTGAAATGAAGAAATGCAAAAAAAAAAAAAAAAAAAAAAAAAAAAAAAAAAAAAAAAAAAAAAAAAAAAAAAAAAAAAAAAAAGCAAAGTAGCTAAAGTTGATATTTAATAAACATCAGCCATGGCATTATTATGTAATGTCATTCTGCCTGACAACTGCTTTGTGCCATATACACATGCAAGCTGAATACAGAATAAATTGGTGAGAAAACATTACTCTAATGAGAAAGTGGAAACATTGCTAAAGGCATGTCTGTGCTGGTTTATTTTACAGAAGCGTCCCTGGGTGTTAGGTTGTACTGCACAGGCAGGGGGCAGTAAGGAACTGCGTTATGTATAACTGGGAGTCAAGCTCTTTCTCTGATGATGCCCTTTTATCCACTACCTATTTTACAAGAGCTGGGAAAACAACTACAGATTCTGTCTGATGTGGACGCTGCTGCTTTCTGTAGAGAAATAGAGAGACCTATGATCCCTGCTGAGACACCATGTCCATGGCGTACAAAACTGGAGGGATTCTCTTGTATCACATACAGATACAGGTGGAAAATTGCCTGTCTGATCATATAAGAAAAAATTAAGGCTTTTCATCCAATGATGGAGGTCAGCATTCAGATGAAGCAAACTTATTCTGAAGCTGCCCTGGAGTGCAGAAGACTTCAGAGTGAGCTCTCTCCATTACCGATCAACACAAGGGAGAGAAGCAGCAGAGAACTGATATCTTGTGTCAGGGTTTTGATGAAGTAAGACAGCTGTGCAGCTTGGGTAGATGGCGGGGTCATGAAGGAGAAATCAGTCTGTTCAGAGGGGGTAGGGTTGAATAAATAGAGATGTATAAATGTAGGATTTGTGTTTGTATTAGATGGAAGAATGAGCCAGCCAGGAACGGTAAATGCCACTGACTAAGCCCGATTATTGAAATTTGAATGTGTGAGCTTCAAGCGACGTCACGTGCGTAGGTGGAACCATTTTAGGGTATTTCAGCATCAATGCTTTTGTTTACTCTAGCTGCTACAAAGAAAGCACAAAATGGGCTGATGTTACAGCAGTAAACAGTAATACATGACTTATCCTGAAGAGGGGCCACTGTTTGCCATAAATCACATTTAAATATGATGAGTTTGATTAATGCGCTCATACCACTGTGATCTACTTATTTTAGTGTAGGCACATTTCTTAACAATAGAAGCCTCCACAGGCTGCATCTGCAGTTTGGCTAAACTTGACTAGCTGCCTTCTTCTTGTGTGCTTTATTTGACTCCAGACCTTGTATCCTTCACTCAAATGACACATTCAGTCAGCATGCTACTGGACTACTGAACCACACATTGAGCTCAGAGTTTGAGGTTTCACAGCAATGCTTGCACCCCTCCCTCCACAGGCCTAATGAGATTAATTTGAGGCTGGAGGAAACATCTGGCAGAAATAATCAGGTGAAGTTAGTAAGATTTGGCTTAAATATGACAAGATGATAAACTGGCAACCTCAGCTTCAGCTGTAATGAAACCTTTAACAATCAGCCAGTGGTTCAGACTCGAGAGGAATGAACTGGGCAGAGGAGCGGCTGAATGTATTTTTAACATAAACATTAATGATGAATAGCGAACATCTATCACATGGGAAGTCGAGGGAATCTGCCTCTCCATGCCCCAAAAACACACGAGTGTTGTATCCTAGTTATAATCCGAGGCATGCAGCTGCTCTAGGCGTGAATTAGAGTTAGACCTCTCTCCCACCAGAGTTAATTATGAAAATAATCTTCTATGGACTATTTACATAAACTATATCTCGCCATGCTTTAGGGAGCATGGAAGTTCTCTCATCAGTCACTGATAAATCTAAGATTTGCCACTCATAAATCTATTAATGCTCTCCCAGTGCATTCCCCACACAGTGAACAGACAACAGCAGGTTATAAATGTAAAGCGGCGGATGACTTACAGGCTGAAGATTAGCTGTTATCTGCACAGATCATTGTACTTCCTGGTATGAATATGCAACCTTTCCACAGTCATGTACTGTTCTGGCCTACGGAGCTTTACCACTCCGGCAAATACATTATTCTGAAAGCCCCAACATTCTTTATGGCTTAAAGCACACTATAGATAAGGTACTGACTGACTGAATATATACAGTCAGGCCCGGAAGTATTTGGACAATGACAGAGTTTTTGTGATTTTGCCTTTATACGCCGCCACAATGGATTTGAAATAAAACAACCAAGATGTGATTGAAGTGTAGACTTTCAGCTTTATTTTAAGAGGCTCCACAAAAATATGGCATTTACCATTTAGGAATTACAGCCATTTTCAACAAAGTACCTCCATTTTCAGGGGCTCAAAGGTATTTGGACAATTGACTGACAAGAAGTTACTTCTTTACGTCAAGACAAATGAAGCAGATAAAAAGTCTGGAGTTGATATCAGGTATTGAGTTGGCATTTGGCAGCTGTTTGACTGGAGCTACCAATATGAAGTCCAAGGAGATCTCAATGCAAGTGAAGGAGGCCATCATTAGGCTGAAAAAACAACATAAATCTATAAGAGAGATAGCAAAAACCTTAGGTGTGGCCAAATCAACAGTTGGGTACATTCTTAAAAAGAAAGAAAGCACTGGTGAGCTTAACAACATTGAAAGGCCTAGAAGACCACGGAAGACAACTAAAGTGGATGATCGCAGAATCCTTTCCTTGGTGAAGAAAAACCCCTTCCCAGCATCAACAGAAGTAAAGAATACTCTAGAGGACGTAAGCATATCATTGTCAAAATCTACAATCAAGAGGTGCCTTCATGAATGTAAATACAGAGAGTTTACAACAAGGTGCAAACCACTGGTAACATTCAAGAACAGGAAAGCCAGATTAGACTTTGCCAGAAAACATCTAAAAAAAGCCTCCCATGTTCTGGAATAAGATTCTTTGGACTGATGAAACCAAGATTAACTTGTACCAGAATGATTGCAAGAGAAAAGTATGCTGAAAGAAAGGAACAGCTCATGATCCAAAGTGTCAAACATGGTGGAGGCAGTGTTATGGCATGGGCATGTATGGCTGCCAATGGAACGGGCTCACTGGTGTTTATTGATGATGTGACTGCTGACAGATGTAGCAAGATGAATTCTGAGGTGTATAGGGCTCTACTCTCTGCTCACATTCAGCCAAATGCTACAACACTGATAGGACGCCGCTTCACAGTGCAGGTGGATAATGACCTTAAACATGCTGTGAAAGCAGCTCAAGACTTTTTGAAGGCAAAGAAATAGAATATTCTTCAATGGCCAAGTCAGTCGCTTGATCTCAACCCAATAGAGCTGCTTTTCACTTACTGAAGACGAGACTGAAGGCAGAAAGACCCACAAACAAGCAGCAACTGAAGGTGGCTGCAGTGACGCCTGCCAAAGCATCTCCAGGGAGGAAACTCAGAATATGAGTTTTGAGAACATGGGCTCCAGACTTCAGGCAGTCATTGACTGCAAAGGATTTTCATCCAAGTATTAAAATTATGGTT
>CM040983.1:12737351-12769656 GCA_022985145.1 Pangasius djambal
ATATATAGGTTGGTCAGTATAGAGACTATTTAGAAGAACTATTAATGACGTGAACCTCTGAATAAACACAAGCATTAGATTTTTTTGCAATGAATTTCAAAACCAGAGTGAGCAGAAAGAATTTATTTAATTAATTATTATTATTTAATTAATTTAATAAGATAACTGACATCTTTTAAATTATGAACACATGATTGAAGGATGGAACTCATTGCTCTTCATACCTATTATTTCTGAAACAGGAATTTTCAGCGCTGTACATGAGCAGCATTTCCACCATGGGGGTTTGTAGTGTTTACTGCAGCTACACTATTACAAAATCCAAAGCTTGGAACACAAGAGCCAATCACAGGGCTTAAATTGATCTTCCATGAAACAAATGCCAAACACTCTCTTGAGCCCCTTACCACACTGGTTCTGACAGCTTTCAGTGCATCAAACCTCAAAATCAATAAAACTTCCTTTGGGGCAAAGAAAATTACTCTGCCCACCGCATGAGAAAAGAGAAAACTCATTATACAAGTTTTTTTCTACTCCCAGATGTTCCAAGCCAATTTATCCATAACAAGTCTCTTGCTTAGGGTTGATCTAGATCAAAGTTTTTCAAATCCAGTTTTGGGCCCCCCTTGCCCTGCATGGTGTTAAGGTTAACTAACACCCAATACACTTGACCCAACTCATGACCCGCCTAACAGTTAGCCGAGGAGTCATGTTAGGTGTGTGCATCCAGATTCAATTTGAAACTGCCATGGATTGGCAGCACAGTCTGGAATCCAGCACAGTTTGGTGATCTCACATTTCTACTAAACTTGGCAATTAATTGCTGAATTTAAATTGGGTGTCTATGAACAGGAAACTGTGCTGGACCCCAGGACTGGAACTTGAGCCTTGATCTAAAAGATTATCTGCATATAATGGATGACACTGGAATTTTAATTAAATTTACCACTGTATGGAGAACTTATGTCTCAGACAGTGGCTTTATGTGAAAATATTTGTGAACTATGAACTCGGCTATTCCTCTGTTTTCCCATGTTGTTTCACTGCAACAATCTACTGCTTTTGATAGTCATTAGGGTTCTATTTCACTGTGATTGATTTGTATTGGTGAAGCACTAATAAAGGATGGAACTACATACACATTCAGGATCCTCTTATAATTTCCACAGGATTATCCAAACTATATCCTGATTCAACCAGCTTCATTATAATTTGAAGAGTACTTGCAACAGTCACATCTGAATTTGAGAATCTGAATTTTCAGCACGCTTCCATTCGGTACACTGAAGGCTTTCAGCAGACAGGCTAATGCATGGACAGTATTACAACAATATTTGACTCTCCGTGTGGGTTTCTCGCAGATTGCTTAAGGGCTTACTGAGACCCTCTTTGAACCATCACAAATATAGGAATGTAACAAACTTATTAACACAAAGAGAGTGAGAGAAAGTAATTAGCAAGTTTTGGCGTATAATGCATTGATAATAAAACTACATACACGTATGGGCTTTATGCAATGATCACTGGCTAATCAAAAATTATTGTGCATAAATTCAGTCTTGACCACTGATAATAAAAGGCCAACTGGAGTAAATTCAGCCCTTTTCAGCTCTAAATGAACATTAGCATTCATACTCACACACACAAATCTTAATTCGCAATTTAAATCTCACGACTCAAGCCACCACTGAGAATTCAAAATAAAGGGATTCAAAATAAATTCAAAATAAAGGGAACTTCCAGACTTGTGGAGCCAGGCTGTCCTGCTGGGAGTCATCAGACACTTAAATCCAACCACAAGAATGACTCATGCCACAGCTCTGTATCTCTCTCCTGAACACACACCTAGCTGTATGTCTGTGTGTGTGTGTGTGTTCGTGCTCGCTCTCTTGGAAGAGTCCAGAACATATTAGGGCCTGAAGTGAGGCAGACTTGTTGTCAGTCCGGTGGCCTGACTACAATGCACTATTTGGGAGAGACGGAGAGAAAATAAGTGGTAAGATCAGCTCACTTGCCCTGCGAGAGGAAGACTGAGGCATGTGAAAAGCAGGACATGGGTTATTGGGAGCACTAGAGACCGCTCTGTGTCTGTATAAAAGCTGTCTTTTCGCTGTGGCAGTCCAGTTCTTCATTCTCTGATTCCGAGTTCACCCCTCCTGCAGTGTCCTCATCCCCCCACACAGTGGGAATCCCTTGGTACAACACCCTGCTGTTAGTCAAATCCCGACCCAATCCGAAGCCAAAGCCGAATCCGACCCGCACACCTCTGCCGCTCGAGTCCGTCACCTGTAGTTTGGTCCTCCTACAGAAGGGGGCGCTAGCTGCTCCTGAGTGCAGCTGCAGTAGCACAAAAACAGCTGCGAACGTAGCCAGAATGAAGGCACAGCTCAGCACGGCCACAAGTACAGGCAGATGTGAGGATGTCTCCATTTTGGGCATCTCTGACTCCTCTACTCCCTCACTGTGAAGCACTGGGCTGATGGGAGATTTTCGCTGCACCTGGTTCTGATGCAGACATGACATGCCCACTAGGTGGCTATGGGGTGGGCAGGACAGGCACTCAGCCTCACCAGGCCCAGAGCATGTCAGACACGCAGGGTGGCAGACCAGGCACGCCTGCACCGAGGACTGCTCCACCCAGTTCTCCAGAGAGAGGTTGAGGAGCTGCAGGCCGGGCGTGAAACCTGGAGGGCAGGACTTCACACAGCCTTGTAGAAAGAGCCACAAGCCAGCGCTGCACTCTGCAAACCGGAAAAAGGAGGAACAATTACTACATGCACCCTAATTATAAGGGTGTCCCAAGAGTCCAGCATCATAGGGTTAATGTATATTTTTATGGTTTTTTTACAGAGCATGATACATCTGAGCAAGGAAAAACAAATCAAAGTAATTCTACTCATACAAATTTGAAGTCAATTTGAAAGAGCAGGTATACACAGAGAAAATTAGGAATGTTGAATATATGGGTCAGTGCATTATTGAGGCATGTATCACCGTGTTTTTTACTGACTGGACATCTCAACTTGCCTACTGGGAAAATGATGGATCTACTGATCAAGTTCTGTAATTTAAATCTTTTATTCTGCCATTTTTAATTTTTCTCCTATGATGCTGGAATTGTGGCACACCTTGCAGTTATTAAAGCTAACAAAATGTACAACTAAAAGTACAGAAAAAATGTAAATCCAACAAAAAACAATATCCAAAAATCAAATAAAAAATTAAATGAAAAAAAAATTGACTTTGAAACTAATAAAAATAAAATAAATGTAGATAATATCAATAAAAAGTTTCATGTTTCAGTGCAAAATATACATGGTTTGAATTTGGTGTAAAACACTTAGTGTGTAAAACAGTAGCTGTAACTGTAGAGTGAGTGCACTGTAGATGATTGTAGAAGATTTTGAATTGAACTCTCTTGGGGGTAGTGGTAGTGAGCAGGAGGTTGCGAGTTCAAAACCCGTAACTGCCACTGTTGGACCCTTGAACAAAATACCCTTAATACCATTATTTGGATTGTGTTCTGTTGTAATTGTGGCAACTGTAAGAAATGCACACTAAAACTAAACTTAATTTTGATTTTCATAGTAATTTAATATTTTTGTGTAAATAAGCTCTTATACTTTCCCCCCAATATTTCAACCTCTATTGTCCTATTACAATACTGCAGTTGAGACTGAAGAAAGAAAGGGGGAAGGGGGGGGGGAAGGGGGGATACTACATATTGCATAATTTAAACTACAAAATGACCACATCACAGTACATTTACTCTTGTTGTTGATAGTAGCCATTATGATTGTCACTGCTCCTCGTAACAGGTAAAATGTGCCTCCAGAAAGGCACTTCCACACATAAAACACTTCAACATAAATGAAACAGTGAACACAAAATAAGAACCAAATTTAACAGGCTCACACAGAGAAGGCATATCTAATGTGCTATAGCTATTACTCAACTAGCAGTATTATCTAACTGCTGTATTTGTAACCACAGTAAAATTGATTACAAAGTGTAATATCAAGACTGAGAGTCAAACTCATCCATTCATTAACACTATAGATGGACAGTTAAGGATACATCAATATTACTGCAATTAATTGTCTCAGGAGGAAGTAGTTACAAAGCACCTCCTCATCAGAACATGAAAAAACAAACCCTTCACAAGTTATTTTCCTCCTGATAAAAATGTGCCTTATCAGTAATTCAGTTCCTCCTGGCAATGGCTCTCTCTATAGTGTTTTCCAATATTGATAAAGACAAATGAATATTCATTATGATAGTGTTAGAGAGCTGATAAAAGACAGACTCAAAAAGACGTGGCCGAGGGACAGGTGGATGTGGGTGTGTCAGTGTGGCAAGATATATCGATCAGTCATAACATTAAAACCACCTGCCTAATATTGTGTAGGTCCCCCTTGTGCCAAATCAGCTCTGACCTGTCAAGACGTGGACTCCATAAGACCTTTGAAGGTGTGCTGTGGTATCTAGCACCAAGACGTTAGCAGCAGATCGTTTAAGTCCTGAAGTTGCGAGGTGGGGCCTCCATGTATCGGACTTGCTTGTCAAGACACATCCCACAGATGCTTGATCAGATTGAGATCTGGGGATTTTCGAGGTCAAATCAACTTCATGAAGCCATTGTTATGTTCCTCAAACCATTCCTGAACAATTTTTGCAGTGTGACAAGGTGCATTATCCTGTTGAAAGAGGCCACTGCCATTAGGGAATATTGTTGCCATGAAGAGATTAACTTGGTCTGCAACAATGTTTAGGTAGGTGGTACGTGTCAATGTAACATCCATACAAATGCCCAGACCCAAGGTTTCCCAGCAGAACATTGCCCAGAGCATCACACTGCCTCTGCCAGCTTGCTTTCGTCCCATAGTGCATCCTTTTGCCATCTCTTTCCCAGGTAAGCGACAGTCATGCACCAAGCCGTCCAAATGATTTAAAAGAAAACATGATTCATCAGACCAGGCCACCTTCTTCCATTGCTGCATGGTCCAGTTCTGATGCTCACGTGCCAATTGTAGGTGCTTTCGGCAGTAGACAGGGGTCAGCATGGGTATTCTGACCGGTCTGCGGCTGCGCCGTCCCATATGCAGCATACTGCGATGCACTGTGTTGTCAAGCCATCACAATTTGGCCCTTGTCAAAGGTGCTCAGATCCTTACACTTGTCCATTTTTCCTGCTTCCTACACATCGACTGCGAGAACTGACTGATATATCCCACCCTTTGACAGGTGACATACCGAGATAATCAGTGTTATTCCCTTATCCTGTCAGTGGTTTTAATGTTATGGCTGGTCAGTGTATACACAAAAAAATGTTATATTGCGATTTTACTGCTATACATGGATGAAAATTACCAAATTAAAAGGAAGTGACCCACACCAATTCCACAATTTTTATCAAAACACTGACAGAAACCTTATCTGGAGGATCTAATATCAGAATGCTCAAAGAACACAATAAAAACATTTTGGTTTCTTATAGTGATAACTGGCATAATTGCAATTCCTGTGATATCATGAATATTTATGTTCATATATATTCATACGAATATTCATTCATATTCCAGTTGTAATTTCATATTCATGAAAATTGTAGTGACTTAAGTAACAGTATATTGTGTGTGAGGGAAAGATGGCAGCTCCGTCAGACATGTCAACAAACCAGGCTGTCACCTGTGGGTGTTCCATCACTTTCCATTTCTGGAAAATGCACAACCTTTGCATTTTGAACTTTGAAGTTTGCAGTAACTTTTATAATATCTAATTTCTCACCATTTTTGTGTGTGTGTGTGTATTAGCTTGTTCTCACCAATGCAGATCTGCTGGGCATCAAATGTTTTACAGCTGTTGTTGGAAGGCCGGCTGAAATCTGAAGCAGATGGGTCCACAGCATTGGAGCCTGTTCCATATAGAATTAGTGTGAACTGCGAAAGAACACCTGAGTGTGTAAAGGAGAGAAAGGGAATTATAAGTAGCATGTACACTCACCATCCATTTTATTAGGAACACCTGTACAACTGCACAATCATGCAGTTATCTAATCAGTCAATCATTTGGCAGCAATACAAAAAAAAAAAAATCATGCAGATACAGGTCAACAGCTTCAGTTAATGTTGTCATCAAAGATCCGAATGGGGAAAAAATGTTATCTCACTAGCTTTAACCATGATATGATTGTTGGTACCAGATGGGTTGGTTTGAGTATTTCAAAAACTGCTGATCTCCTGGGAATTTCACACACTGAATATTCTTGACCTGTATCTGCATGATTCTTTTGTGCTACTGCCACATGATGGACTGATTAGATAACTGCATGAATGTGCAGTTGTACAGGTGTTCCTAATAAAGTGGATGGCAAGTGTATATGTTTGAATGACATATAATGACAAAAAAAAAAATTGATGCTAACCATGGACCATCCCATAACAGTCTGATATGACATTTCAATCTTTAAAATAACTGTCATTTGATATTCAGAATTTTACCATAATCATTAAGCCCAGCCACATTCTCTATTTCCAGTGTCCACTCTCCTTGTGGGTCCTCATCCCATGCATGTGTGCTCATGAAGGCCCAGTCATTGAAACCCTCTGGCGAGTTGTCCTGGGGCCTGAGACGCGCACACACACAGGCACACACTCAGCATTATGCAAATAATCTGGTACTAATGTGATTCAACATTTACTACATTTGTGTATTTGAAAACATGTATTCTGCCTGGGAGAGTAATCAAGCAAGAGTAATCAACGAATACTTGATGAAATGCATAAACAGCTGAAATTTGTGTGGCCTTGTTTAATATTAAGTTATTACGCATGATATGTGTGTGTTTACCTGGGAGCTAGCAGTGTGGATCGGGTCCCCAGAGGGCTGAAGAGGTGGATGGCCAGATTCCCTCTGTGTGTGTATGACAGTGTGATTCTGGCCTGCACATGCTCCAGTGAGCTTACAAAATCAGGCTGTCCTAAACAGGCATCCACACTCTTACTGAACACCAGATGGTTCCTCACATCCCTACAACACAGCAGCATGACATGAATTGATACTGACAAGAATGCTGGACTCATTTGAAAACAAAGTTGAAAGCAAAGTTAGACCTTTTTATTCACTATGTGCAATCTTTTTTTTTTTTTTTTTTTTTAAATCACTGTTTTATGCTGAACATTTGCAGTATAATTGAAACATAGTATAGTATAAACTGAAACAGTAGCACTGATTGACAGTGAATAGATTTCAAGCTGTGTTAAAATTTCACCCAGACTCAAGAATTATTTTACGTTGTTGGTAATGTGTTTTGATTGCTAAAGCAGCAAGCAAATATGTTAAACAAATGGCATTTGTATAAGGGCAAAAACAGAAATATTGATATCAGCTATTAAGAATGTCTACCTCTCAAAAATAGAAGGGCACAATCCAAAGCACAAATTTCACTACCTGGCAAGAGCATAGCAGTTTTTGTTTAGCTTTATTCCCACCTAATACAGTATCTGAAATAGTGTGGTAAAGAGCTGAAGTTTCTAAATGACATTAGAATAATGTCTAGACAAAGTCAGTTAGGATTAGTTAGGATTAATTAGAAATAGTTTAAGCAGTATCATCATCATCATCATCATCCTGAATCTGTCAGCTGTAACGAGTGTGCAGTAGTCATCTGTTGTAGACAATATTGGAGGTATGATTAGAAGCACTTAAAAAAAAAAAAAAAATACAAAGTTGTAATTTTCTGCATTGCTGAAATCACAGACACAGGCATCTAACCTCTTTAGGCAGCTTGCCCTGTGTGTGCATTTCTTTGATCATTTGTACCTGGGTTCAGTCAGCATGTCGACAACACACTTGTGCTGCGGCCCCACGCTGGTCCAGTTCCGGGCCAATGCCACCATGGCACTTGCGTCTAGCAGACCATAGCCATATGAGTGGCTCACTGCCAGAAAATGAGAGAGAGAGAGAGAGGGGTGAAGTCAGCCAAGTTCATTTGAGCCATGCAGCTGTTTCCAATTCCCAGCTGGATAACAACATCTGTTTATTACCTAAGCGGCCTACTCCATTGGTCCTCCAATCATTTGTGATGAGGTGGGCGGGACGTGCTGCTCTAATCACCAGGTGTTGCATGTCCCTCCAGGTCAAATTCATACTGCATTAAGACAAAGAGAGAAGGAAGGGGAAAGTCATTATTGTAATATGAATCCATGAATCCATTTAGGCAAAATCTCCAAAGACCAATGTGATTTCTACTTGCCTTAAAATTTTTTGCCTCTGTCCTCGGCTCATTGCATGCATTTGTTAATTTGAATAGTTGTTGCACTGCATGGCACAACACATGGCTGTGTGAACATGAACAGCCCACACAGAGGCACATAAACACCCAGCAGTGCTGCTAACATTAAATGTTGCTTAAGAATTTTCCACAAAAAAAAAAAACAATCAAGTGTTCCACAAAAAAAAAAAAAACAAGTGGCTGAGCACTCCAGAACAAAATCAGTGAACTTTATTTACTCTAATACTTTAATATGAAAAATGAAGCGTCTCATGATGTGGCGTTCACAAATCTACAATGAAAGTCGAGTTAATCAGTTTGTGTCACTAATTACCCGCCTTAATAAATGACATTGCAATTGAATTTGCCATATATGTCATTTATAATCAGGACAGTGCAAAGGCTGACCTAGAGATGACTGGGCAATGCAGCACACAAGAGACTCTCAGAGAAAATAAACAGCCCCATCCTTTCCACACAGAAACAGACTCTGAAGTCACCTTCAACTAAACATCATCATAAACACCACCCGGAGATTTAATAGGGAGAAAAAGTGCCATAAGAGGAGTGAGAGAGAGAGAGAGAGACAGGCACCTGGGGCAAATATAATCAAAGCATGCATCAGAGGGGTTTACTGACCCAAACGGCAAGGACTAAAACAGAAAACCTACATTCTGCTTTCTACACAACACTCCATTGTTTCAAACTGTCTGAATGGAATATGCCTGTCAGTGATCTCCAGCCCTTAAATGATACTGTACTTCTGTGGACAAAACCACATCTACTTCACTAGGGAACAAAAAATGCAATTTGCTGATTGGTAATATTTCATGGCCTTATTGGCAACACTTCAGTGTGGAAGGGAAGACTATTGCATGACTCTGAGAGGGCTCATTATCGAGGATGATGACTAGCTATTTTGAGGATGCCACTGAGCTCTTCTGAGACTCCTTTCTCAGCTAAAACTGGCGAACAACTCCATTCTTCTGTGCTCAACTCTCCATCACATTTCATGGAGGACACATCACATTTGTAAAAGTGAATTACAGGTGCTGGATGTGTATTTGTGTTAGGGTTGTAAAAGTAATCATATCTGAATCATAATCATGTTCTCTTGTTTCAGGAATTAAACATCCAACTGCCATACTGTCCAGCTAATTAACTAATGCTAGATATACTATTTTATGGACTGATAGCTGGTGCTTTGAATCATGTATAACTTTGATTCAATTATGTATCCATTGGAAGGAATATAGTCTTATAATGTGAAAAAAACTTGTTTTCTGTAGAACACTTCATAAATTACTGGCATCCTCCATGAAAACATTTTTCAACAAAACACTGGTTTCAAAATAAACCCTTACAATTAAATTTTGTGACACCCACAATTTATGCATGTGAACTTCCCTCTTCAATTCAGACCACAGCTTTTCATTAGGGTTCAAATCCAGAGTCTGAGATGATCACTGTAAAACACTGATTTATTGTGTTCTTTAACCACTTCTGTGATGATCTGGAAGAATATTTGCCTTATGATGTCATCATCAAGACTGAACCTCCTGGCAGAAACAACCAGATTTTGGGCTGAAATATCCTGGTATTTAGCAGAACTCATGATGTAATCAATCTTCACAAGAGCCCCTGACCCATCAGCCACAATGCAGCCCCGAAGCATAACTGATCCACCTCCATATTTATCAGTGGGGTATCAGGTGCTTTTCCTTGTATGCAGTCGCATTTTGTCAGCAAACATGCTGATGGTGAACATGACCAAAAAGTTTGATTCAGAATTCATCCTATTACATGATGCCAGCTGTAGTTCTAATGATGCTTGGTGAAGTTCAGGTTCTGCAATTTTTTCAAATTCTCTCAGCAAGTGCTACTTCCTTGAAATGATTTATTTTTTTTTTGGTGCTTTTGAAACGTAATTCAGTGGTTAAGACGTTGGACTCCTGATCGGAAGGTTGAGAGTTCAAATCCCAGCACCGCCAAGCTGCCACTACTGGGCCCTTGAGCACGGCCCTTAACCCTCAACTGCTCAGTTGTATAAATGAGATAATTGTAAGTCGCTCTGGATAAGGGCGTCTGCCAAATGCCGTAAATGTAAATGTAATGTAAATGAAACGTGACAACCACAAGAATTAGCTAAACTGTGTGCTTCTAAAACTGTGATCTTTGGGCTCTTCTTTATGAAACTTTTGTTAGTGCACTTTTTGTTAGTGCTTAAGGGCATTTTTAACTGCTTATTTATTTTATATCCATTATTTGCAGGTCAACAACCGTCTGTCTGTTTTGTGCTGAATGTTTTCCTAAGGTAATCGATAACAAAAGAATTTTACATGTGTGCTTCCTCATATTTATACCCATATTTCTATTTATATCAAATCTGCTTGGGACTAAAAGCAAACAATGCACTTACGACTTACTTTGTAGTCTACAACATGCATGATTTAATGACAAAATGTGAAAAAGAGAGTGACAGACTGGGTCTATGATTGACAGAACATATTGTAGACAGGTGATGACTATGTCACTGTCACTATGAAAAGATGAAATGTGAATGTGTGTGTTCATGGGGTAAATAAGTATTTAAAACTGAAGCATGTGAGTTAATGCAGTTTAGTGAAGAGTTGGATTCAGGTGGCAGGCCGTTTGTTGTATATATGTGATATGCCTGCCAATGTGTGTCACTCACTGCAATGTGTGTCACGTTACTCACTTAACTTCCAGGGCGAGAGCAATAATGCCGGCAGCCAGAGGGGCTGAAGCAGACGTGCCAGTGTGTGAGTCCGTGCACTTGTTCCTCAGATCGGTTGTCACCTACACACACACACACACACACACACACACACACACACACACACACACAAAACAGTGAGAAATTAGATATTATGAAAGTCACTGAAAACGTACAGAACATACAGCTAGGCGGCAGCCTGGCTCATTGACACATTTGACAAAGCTGGCATCCGGAGCAACCTCTGTCCCTCATTCACTCACTGCTGCTGGGACTTCCGGCTGTCCTGAAGATTAATAAGATGGCAGCAGCATCATCGTTGCTGACTGGGCACGAGTTTAATTAGGGCCTCTGAGACCTGGGGCAGTCCTGGCATTCTCCTACAGTCTGGGATAGAACATGGTCCAGCCCCAGGCAACAATACCATCAGGATTCACATACAGTAACAGAGCCATCTATTAAGTACATCTATTTTTGGGCTTTTGTGGAATCAAGTGCAATAGCACCACCAATCATCATAAGAAAAATAAAAATACATAGAATGGTATGAAGAAGTGATGCTAGGGCTGATTTCATTGTAGCCCAGACTGTACATTTATTCATTCACCTGTAGACAGATGACAGAACAGTAAGTTTAATGTTTTTTTCACACTTAAAGAAAAAACTGAAATCATGAATGCGGCTGCCTATCTGCCTTTAAATGTGTGTATGTGTATCTTATTATTATCTCATCATTGCAATGTGATATAATGCATTCATTGCTCAATGGTAATAGTTTGATAATGTTGAAAGATACTGGATATTAGCCCTCACATCTAATGTCATGATCAGCCGTCACTAAAACTTGCCTTGAATAATTAGCTCAGTAGTACTCTAGCCACCACTGACAAGATATTACACATATGGTGGACCACTCTCAGTACAGCAAGGACATAGTAGTGGGAAGTTAGTGTGTGGCACTGACACTGGAATGGCTAGATGGTGATTAACACAAATGGTGCATGGAAAAATATGAGCTACATTCTTTAACTGTACAAAATACGAAAAATACACAGGGTTTAAAAACTCCAGTACTGTTGCTGCACTAGATATAATTTTATCAGCACCACACAAACTAACATGCCACTGCAATGTCTCTACCACTGCTGCACTGAGAATGGACTTGCTGCTCCTATGGTGGTTCCCTTCCATTTTTTCGGATAAGGCAGACAAATTGTGCATAGCAAAAGATGGGCTACAGTTAATAATTATATACCTACAAAATGCACTTATAAGGTAGGTATACATTATAAAAAGGCAGATAAGTGTAAACACTGGGTGGGTATACCAAATAAATGAGAGAAGTACTTACTCTTTGCATGTATTCACAGCCATGCACAGCACTCACACACACACACACACACACACACACACACACACACACACGGATGGACGGACAAACACTCAAGTACACTCCCAAACAGCACTAAATAAATAGTGTTTATAAAACTCCATTCCCTCCAAACCCATCAGCAAGAACTGGGATTACCCCTGACACCTTAACAAAATGGAAGGGCCAAGGGAAAGAGCGAAATGCTATCAATGTCAAAAGCATGCACATAGGGACACACTCCACAATTTCAAATGAGCTGTTTGCGGCCGGCTGCTTCTCCTGTGCTGGGGATAAATGAGGCGAGAGAGAGAGAGAGAGAGAGAGAGTAAGAATGAGAGAGAGGAATGTTCATCTCCAGAATCCACAATCACTCTCACTGGCACATATAATTACTGGCAAATCATAGAGAATTAGGCGATTGTCCCTCAGGCAGGAGAATATGGTGAGCACCTCAACAAGTAGCATGAAAGGTTTAAAAGGCTTATCAGACTACATTGTTGAAACTGTAAAGCCTATCCACAAATGTAATGTGCTTTCAGTTTAGGCTTAAAGGATTTAATTAACTTTAAAGTCTCTGTCTAAATTAGTTGTAAGTTGGTGTGGTGTGACTGACGACATGACACCAGACACTTCTGGAAGAAATAAGAGCACCCTAACAAATATATACGACAAATATGCTTGTATTGCGCACAGATCTCGTGTGTAGATCTTGGCCCATTTGTTATCACTAATATTATTCCACACAGTTATGCACTGACTATCATTCGCTACACTTATCTCTCTTTATCTCTCTCTTCTCTGTGAATTTTGTGACATAGGAGGCAAATACGTCCTGCCTGCAGTGTTCCTAGTAAATTTTTGAATATGTTTTTGAGAACCTTACCAGTAGAAGCTTAATCCCCCTGAGGCCATTTCACTATACAGCTTGCGAGAGCATGCAGGAATGCAGATACTGGAATAATTTCTCTCTCCTCGTCTCACATTCTTTTTGACCACAAGGTGTAACAGCTGTTACCTATCCTCCTTGTGTAGAACAATGAAACACTCATTGGAACTGTGCAAGAAAGCTAGCATCTGTTCCTTTTTCAAACACACACATATCTGCTTTGAGAACAGGCGTTAATGAGCATGTATGTGTGTGTTTGCATGCATACATGTTTGAGTATACACTGTTTGTGTATATATATATATATATATATATATATATATATATATATATATATATATATATATATATATAGACATATAAAAGGCTAAATTTACCTGTAATCAAACTTTCTGCGTTAATAGAAGTGTGTGTGTCAAATGAGTGAGATGAAAGCAAAGTGATGAGATCCACAGCACTCAATGGACACAGTGGTGTGGAGAGACATGCTTAACAGAAACAGAGCACTGTTTACAAGAATGAAAACTGCCTGTACTTATTCTCTTATTTATGTATGAGATTATTTTAGTCTGCTCTGTGCAGGCTATTAAACAGAATTTTCTGAAGGTCAGCTGATACTTGAACTATGAATGTGTGTGTTAGGCTGGTATTGGTAATTATTTAATCATACATTTTTTTTTTTTTAAATAGGAATCCACACATCATATCATATAATATAGGGTGTCTATATGAATTGACATGTTACAAACAAACAAACAAACAAACACAAGCCACTTTAATAGGAATCCTTGTTCAGTTGCTCAATTATCCAATCAGACAAGCATGTGGCTCAAGGGCATTAGTTAATGTTCACAGCAGAAAATGTGATCTCAGTGACTTTGCCCATGGCATGGTTGTTGGTGCCAGATAAAATCTCGGGGGATTTTCACACAAAAAAGCGTCAGTTCTGCGGGCGGAAATGCCTTGTTGATGAGAGAAGTCAGAGGAGGACTGACTGGTTCAAGCTGACAGGAAGTCTACAGTAACTCAACCACTCCTCTGGTCTTTTTCCAATCTTCAGCTGTCCAGTTTGGGTCATCCTGTGCCCACTGTAGTCTCAGACTCTTGTTCTTGGCTGACAGGAGTGGAACCCAATGTGGTCTTCTGCTGTTGTTGCCCATCCACCTCAAGGTTTGATGAGTTACTGTAACCCTCCTGTCAGGACAAACCAGTCTGACCATTTTCCTCTGATCTTTCTTCAACAAGAATCTTTCTTCTGGCAGAACTGATGCTCACTGGATGTTTTATGCTTTTCACACAATTCTGTATAAACTCTAGAGACTGTTGTATGTGAAAATGTCCTGAGATCCCCTCTGGCACCAACAACCATGCCAGGGTCAAAGGCACTGAGATCACTTTTTTTTCCCCATTCTGATGTCTGACTCTAACTGAAGCTCCTGACCTGTATCTGCATGATTTTGTGCATTGTGCTGCTGCCACATCATTGGCTGATAAATGTGCTTGTGTACAGGTGTTCCTATTACTGTAGCTGGAGTGTATGTATAGTTTTAATAGTTCTAATTAAATAAGGACAATTATTTAGTATAGTACAGTAAACTATAGGTAAGTAAAAATAAAAATAAGAAAAAAATAATACAAGCTGTTCCTTGTATAATGTTCTTTGCATTTAAGAACTTAATTAGCCATTCACAGACTAACAGCACTCTGATATATGTTGTATGCCTATTATGACTGATCTAGATAACCATATTGCTGTTAGAACTAGTTGAAAAAAGTCATAAACATTTTCTAATTCTATTTAATCTGAATATTTAAGTCTACATATAGTACTGTTTCTATTTTTATGATAAAATAAAATTTAAGATAAATGACACTTGAAGGAATTGAGAATTTTTGCTTTGCTGATGATAGTAATCTTTGCCAGTATGGATGCCATTCCATAATAGCAAATTAATAATGATAATAAAATGTGACATTTAGGTTTTAGTTTTTTGTTTTTAGCCTAGTGTGGCTTGAATTTCAGTTTTAGCCAAAAATGTAGGATGAATGTGCGCGCTACTCACAATCTGTTTCTCATTGAGGTTGCCACTGCTGTAGGTGGTAGCAAGTGTGGAGGAGCAGGCCTCGCTGTACCATGGCACATTGCCATACTGAGTCGTGCTGCTAATGGACAATGTGTAGATGCTGTTGGTGTAGCCATCACAGTTACAGCTGTCCTTCTCCCGGCCACCGTTACCTGACGCCCACACAAAAATCGAGCCCAGACCGCCTCGACCCTATATGACACACATACAAATCTTACTTTGTATAAATCCTCCATTCTCCATATACAGACATGTGACACATTAAATAAATAATAATAAAAAAAACAATCAAGAGTCTCAGTGCAATGTTGGGCCACCACAAAGCTACCTGAACTGCTTGTCCCAGATACTACAAGTCTCTTTATCTGTACTAAAGGGAAATTGATGTTTTCATGATACTCATGAGAGCATTCAGTGAGCCCTCATGCCCTGTGGGTGAGGGTGTTGTCATCCTGGAAGAGACCACTCCCATTAGGATAGAAATGTTTCATCATACTGTAGGCTTCAAAAAAGTGATCAGTCAGAATAACTTTACATTAATTTGCTGTGATTTGGTGGAGGACTTACAGTCCACACACCTCCTGTGATTATGTACAAGATACAATGTGAGCGCAGTGCAAACATCATGAATATCTCTTCATATTTCCTCCATTTGCAAATCCTCCATTTTATATAAATAATTTAGCAAACAGCAAGTTAAATCAACACTGAAATGTCAGTCAAATTTAAGTCATGGAATAAGAAAAATTGAGAGATGCCATGGTTTGACCCTGGGGACAGAAAGAAGCAGATAATAGGAGCACCTGACCTAAAAGAGAAAAATATTTGCAGCTAAAATAGACAGAATAAGCAAAGGCATGAGAACAAATAATAAATAAATAAGGAGGAATTAAAAAAATAGTTCAGGCAAAATTAAAATCCCCAATTTTCCCACTTACCCCAAATGTAGTTGATTAACCAAGACAGGTTGGGTGTCTGAAGTTTAATTTTCTAATTTTGAATTGGAAGCCAATGCTGCTAGGATAGGTTTAGCCAGCTAATACCATTTGTACATGAATAGTTTCATAATAGCAGAATAATTACGTATTAGAAAATACAGTACATGCACTATATATTTTAATGACTTCGAAATTTTTTCATAAATGCTTATGTTTGAAATTTATTTCTAATATTTGGACACAGACAAAATTATTGTTATTTTAGTGGTCTACCACAGTATATTGGAGTTGAAATTAAATAATGAATATTAATAACTCTAGCTGCAGACTTTCAACTTTGATTTGAATGTATTTATATCACTTTGAATTAGAAAATTAGCTGCTCAGCTGTTCCATGGCCAGGCATGTGTTATTCCTTCATTATTTCACTTGCATGTAAGCAGATAAAAGAGTTGATTGTGGCATTTGCATTTGGATTTGGAATCTGTTGCTGCTAATTCTCAAAAATGAAGTCCAAAGAGCTGTCACTGCCAATGAAGCAAACCACCATTAGGCTGCAGAATCAGAACAAATCCATCAGAGAGACAGCAAAAACATTATGTGTGGCCAAGACCCAGAAGCCCCAGGTTTACCACAAGATTTAAACGACTGGTAAGCCTCAAAACAGGAAGACCAGAGTTTGCCAAGAAAATATCTAAAAAAAAAAAAACCCATACAGTTCTGAAACATCCTGTGAGCAGATGAGACAAAGATCAACCTGTGCCAGAATGAAGGGAAGCGAAGAATCTGGAGAAAGGAAGGAACTGTTCTCTGAAGCTTACCACCTCATCTTATGGCGTGGGCATGTATTGCTGCCAATGGAACTGGATCCCTTGTATTTATTGTGACCTTTGACAAAAGCAGCAGGACGTATTCTGAAGTGTGTAGGGTTATATTATCTGCTCAAATTCAGCCAAAAGCTCCAAAATTCATTGAATGGTGCTTCACACTGCAGATGGACAATGACTGAAACATACCCAACATACCCACGTTTTTAAGGCAAAGTCAAGTCAAGTGTTTTTTTTTTATTGTCATTCCTCTATATAGCTTTTATGCATTGGAATGAAATGTCATTTCTCCAAGTCCATGGTACAACACACAACAGTACGCAAGACTAAATAAAGTGCAAATACACAATAGTGTGAGACGAGTACAGGACAATAAATACACAGGACATGGGCTGTAAACTCTAAACTATTGGTAGGGTAGCAGCAATACGTTTAGTGCTCCATAAAGTGTCTGATGCAGCTTTATGAAGTGCAGGTATGCAGTGGTATTTAGTCATACTGGGTTAGGTGTTTGACCAGCCCAGGTGAGCACTGGGAGGCAGCAGGGTGTTGAATAATCTGACTTCCTCAGGGAAGAAACTGTTGCGGAGTCTGGTGCTGGTGGCACGGATGCTCCTGTACCTTCTGCCAGATGGCAGGAGGGATGGGTGAGAGGGGTTGTCCGCAATACTGGTGGTTTTGAGGATGCAGCGGTTGTTGTATGAGGTGTCGATGGTAGGTACAGAGACTCCGATGATCTTTTCATTCTTTTCTTGCGGTTGGAGACTGCGCAGTTCCTGTACCACACGTTGAGACAGCTGGTCAGGATGCTCTCTATTGTCCTTCTATAGAAGATTGCAAAGATGGAAGGAGGGAGTTTGGTTCTCTTCAGCCTCCACAGGAAATGGAGGCGCTGCTGGGCCTTCTTGGCTAGGCAGGTGGTGTTGAGAGTCCAGGAGAGGTTCTCTGTCATATGCACATCAAAAAACTTGGAGCTTTAGACTCCCTCCACAGTCATCCTGTTGATGTGAAGGGGTGACAACCAAACCTTTTAGTCTTATCGACATTAAGAGATAGAATGTTGTGTCTACACCGTTCTGCGATCTGGTTCACCTCCCTGTATGCTGACTCATCATTATTACTGATGAGGCCCACAACTGTAGTGCTATCAGCAAACTTGATGATGTGATTTGAACTGTACTTTGTAACACAGTCAGCAGTATGAACAGCAGTGGACCGAGCACACAGCCCTGGAGCATTCCGGTGTTCAGTGGGGTGGTGCTGGAGGTGGAGTTGCCGATCCTGACGGACTGGGGTATCCCAGTTAAAAAGTCTAGGATCCAGTTGCAGAGGGCGGTGGTCAGACCCTGCAGGCTTTGCTTTCCTATCAGTTGTTGTGGGCTGATTGTGTTGAATGCTGAACTGAAGTCTATGAACAAGCATCCTTACATAGTTGTCCTTTTTGTCTAGATGGGTCAGAGAAAGGTGGATGGTAGCAGAGGACGTCCTCTGTTGGGTGTTCAGGATGGTAGGAAGTGTTTTGGGTTTTCAGCAGCAAATACACTTCAGCAGTCATCCACAGTTTCTGGTTTGCACATGTGGTGATGGTCTTGAAATGAGTCACATTATTTATGCACTTGCTGAAGTGGAGTGTTCTGCAACGGCCATGTAAAGCACCTGACCTGAATCCAACTGAGCTGCATTTCACTTGCTGAAGGCAAAACTGAAGGCATAACACTCTGAGAACAAGCAGGAACTGAAGTCAGATGCAGTAAAAGCCTGGCAGAGCATCACCAGGAAAGAAACCCAGCCTCTGCTGATGTATCTGACTTCGAGCAGTCATTGGCTAGAAAGGACTTGCAACCAAGTATTAAAATGTTATTTTACTGTTATTATATTAATTTTGCAACCACTTGTGATCACTTAAAAAGTATAACAAATGCTGTAATTCCTACACCATTCACCTGATTTGGATGTAAATACCCATAAATTAGAGCTGAAAGTTTGCACTTTGAGCTCATATACTGCACATTATTTAATCTGAACTACATATACTGAGACATATACTGTGGTAGACATCTAAAATAACAATAAAGTTGTCCAAATATTTAAGGTCCTGACTGTAAATAGTGAATTTAATGTCCACATATAGATTTTTAATGTTAAGGCGTTTTTATTTAAGATCAAAATTTTTTCATTTAGAATTTAGGAGAAGCAGTGAGGAATTCAGGCTATTTGGAAGCTACAAGAAAAGCAAAACAAGACCAAACTTAAAAAAGAAAACAAAAACATACTTTACTTACAGCAAGATAACTAACGTAGTTCTCTAATTCATTTAATTTATAATCAACTAGCTAACGATATAAAGAATGAGCCCAGAAGCCTAAGTGCATTAATACGTGTGTGTTTTTCCTGGCCCCTATTTAAGCCAGGGAAACATAAACAGAGCTAAATAAAATATTCCATGATGTTCTTGATTAATACTAAAGGTCAGGTCACACCAGACATGAGTAAAGTTAAATTTTTAAGAGCTCTTTCGTTTTTTTTTTTTTTAAAGCATTTTAATCCACACCAGCTGAAGCGATGCCCTTGTTTTATGTTTCATTTCTATTTTTTTTCCACTTGTGCAAGATTACCTTAAACTCCACAAATCCATTCAAATCTCAAAACCACTTTCTATACACTGTTCACTTTATTTAAAATCAAAGATGATATGATTATGCAACCTGTACAGAAAACCTGTATAGTTGTATAACAAACATGTTTAGCTGCATAGCAAGGTGTTTGTATGGTATGATACTCATTTTTCACCAATATAGGGAAACAAAAATAACTACAATGTAGTTTACTGCCCCCTGTCATGTTTTAGGTGAACAGTTTTGCTATTACAGCTGGCAGTCTGCTATAGACAAAAGAGAGTTAATAATGAAGCCTCAACAGTAAACAAGGCTTTGCAATGCAAGTCTTCTTTTTTGGGTTTTTGGGTGCTTTACATCCAAAACATTGTTTTAGCATCCTCTTCATGATAGTTTTGACACAAAAACATTTAAGCAATTAGTAAACAGGGGTGTTCGCTCAGTGTGGCTGAGAAGGGGGTAAACCCCATATAAGGAGTGACATCAAATCAACATGGCTGCGCACGGCATCAGAAATAAACAAAGTAGCACTTTTTAACTTTAGATGAGTTATACTGTATTTGCTGTAGATCAATCAACATACAGACATATTCGCTTGTTAAATCTACAACACTGACTATACAGTTAGCTGGCTAGCTTGTGGGTAACAAAAGACAACCATGGAGATGTTTTTTTTCACCTCGTATGTTGAACGTGCTGAGGTCAAAAATGACGGATTTCTGACTGTTGAATTACCACCTACAAGGCGAACCGAACGCTGCATTAGTCATGTAGTTTACATGATGCTAGTTCCATTATTGTTGGCCACATTAGCCTTATAGCTCCAGTGAGAAAGTACAGAGGACACATCTTATCTGAACGAGTTCAACACGA
Source organism: Pangasius djambal (assembly GCA_022985145.1). Lineage (NCBI taxonomy): Eukaryota > Metazoa > Chordata > Actinopteri > Siluriformes > Pangasiidae > Pangasius > Pangasius djambal. Next base: position 12,757,956 of record CM040983.1, read on the forward strand.
TCATTTCATTCTTGGCTGAACTATTCCATTAAGAAAATAAAAAAAGGACATAAAAGAAAAACTGAGGCACTGGCACATATTTTGACAGAGTATTGTGCTGAGTGCTTATGAGTGAATTAACTCCAGCGGTGTGCAAGTTGATGAGGGCAAGTGGCTGCTCTGTGAAAACAAACAAAAAACCCCCACAAAGAACAGAAAGATTTACAAAGCCCATTTTCCATCATCAAAGATCTGGGAAATCCCTCTAGATATGACAAACCTGCTGAGCTCTGTGATAATGGGCTTCTCTTTAAATGCTCTTGTCCTGAGCTGCATCAGAACATTTAACTGAGCTGTAACAGCTGAGTGTCACCAAACTCACTCAGATCTTGGTATACATATAGCACTAAAACGTGAGGTAGCAGAGGCAAGGAGCATTCTGTATGCCAATTCCAGTGTAGCTTAACCAGCTTGACCTGCAATTCCACAGACTGACCTCAGTGACTCCTTGAAGAAAAGCCTCCTTAGCCAGCTTGGCAGGGCCATCCACCGTCTTCCCATCATCCTCTGGACCCCAGCTGGCACTGTAAATATGGATGTGTTGGTTGTTGATGCTTAGAGACTGAGCCTCCACCACATCTGTCACCTCACCATCCAACATACGCACACCTGCCAAGAAGAGCTCACAATTACTACACAGTATATACACACACACACACACACACTCTCTCTCACACACACACACACATGTGCACGCGCGCGCGCACACACACGCACGCACACACACACACACACACACACACACACACACACACACACAAAGAAAGAGAGAGAGAGAGGAAAATCTTATTTTGCTTTATAGCATGCCACAGTGGAGTACATGTCCATGAATATAAATCATTCATATACGTTGCATATTTGCCTGTTTCTTCAGTCATTAAATATATTTGATTAAAGCTTCACTATCATTATCTGCAGTTCTAGCAATATTTTTTTTTTTTGGTAAATGTTGAATAAAATATAGAAATGAAGTACATTTCTGCCCTGCTCTATGCGGGAGTAGAATGACTCTTGCTCTGAGGCAGTGGTGGCTCAGTGGTTAAAGTTTCAGGCTAATGATCAAAACTTCAATCACGGCACTGCCACGCTGCCACTGCTGGGCCCTTGAGCAAGGCCTTTAACCTTCATCTGCTCAACTCAATTTTAAGTCACTTTGCATAAAAGCATCTGCCTAATGAGTACATATAAATGTACTGTCTCCCCTGTCAACACGAGCCAACTGTAGGCGTATATGAGCTAATGTATGCAGAAGAGGAAAGTTAGCGCTTTCTCCACTGTGTTCAGCTCCCCTCTGACATTGCAGGAACAGAAGTTGGAAAAGATGCAGTGGCTGGTTTCATGTGCCTTGACAGAAGCTTGTGCTAGCCCTTATGCTCCCCTGTTGATAGCTTTTGTGTTAAAGGGGAGAAAACAATAGAGGGAACTGGCAGTGCTTAAATTTGCTGAGAAAAATTAAGTAAAAGTACAAAAAAGAAAGAATGGATCAATGAAAGAATGGAGGTAATTCCAGGATAACAAGGTCAGAAGAAGAGATTAGAGAGAGAGAGAGAGAGAGAGAGAGAGAGAGAGAGAACAAAAGTTAAAGGAAAGAAAGAACCGATGAATAGATGTCCGCCTGGATCACACAGAGAGTTTCCTCTCAGCTGAAATGAGTATGCTGGCAGTAACTTTGCAGTTAAAATCTCAGAAATGAAGAGAAAAGAGAGTGAATGGAAGTTGGCTCTTGTGTTGCCCTGGTGTCACACAGTTTGAGGCACTAATTCACTCAGCTGCCCAGTTGCTCTTTTTTCAAACACAAATGCACTGTTACTGGCAAATATAGCAGCATCTACTCTCTCTCCCCTTATATATGCAGATGTCTGGCCAGACACACACACACACACACACACACACACACAGAAGCATTGCCTTCTCTGCTCAAATGCATCAAAGCAAGTGTTTAAAGACACATTTATAAATGTCCAAAACGATATCATTAAAATGAAAGGCAGAGAATTTAGGTCTAGCAGCTGCCTGTGTTGTCTGTGACTAGAATACAAAACTTCATATCCACTCCTGATATTGATAAACCACTACGATGATTCACATTTAAGCTGGTACAGGTATCTCCGGGTAGCTGAGATAGATCACCTAGAACAAATGCACAGGAGGCAAATCAATAACTATGATCTGATGTCAGATTGGAAGATTAGCAGCTGGTATAACAGCAGTCAGTCTCCAACAGTAGATTAGATTAGCTCATTATTAAACTTAAATCTTCCATTCCCAAATCGCATCACTCACCTCCAATTTTGGCATTGTAGGCCACACCTACTCCACAGACACCATTGTTCGCTGCGGCAGCCACCTCTCCAGCACAGCGAGTCCCATGTCTAGAGCGAGAGAGAGAGAGAGGAAGGCCTCTAGGTATTCGTACATCTTTAGGTGGCATCAACTTGGGAACCAACAGATTTTCATCTATACCCAATACAATCTAATTAAAATTCAATTCACATTCAATTAAATTTAAACTCAAATTCCAATCCATAATCTAAATGCCAAATGCCAAAGCATGCCAAAAACATAATCCAATAAAACAGCATTAGAATCCTATTGCTTGAGGCAGACTACAAGCCCCATAAAACATGACCATGCTTGATAGATTTTTTGTCCCTGTTCCCATAGCAATACAGTTTTATCAGGGGGCCTTGATAACAGGGATGTAAATAATGGCATCTGGGTCTGGATGTAGAGGTCACATGCCACAAAATGTCAACATCTGGAGAGAAATTTAGAACTGGAAAGAACGATTCTCCTGCAAATGTTGACGCTATGAGACTGCCAAAAACAGCTACTTCTCACCTCACTTCAGCAAAGATTTCATTCTGTGTGCTATCACACTTGCCCACGCACACAAACACCCACTAGGAATGTATGTCTCTCTAGCACATCCAATTGATCTTTTAATTTCACAGAAATGAGCAGAAGGTCTAGGCCTCCCCTCTACTCTTGGCATGAAAGTAGCCACAAAAAAAAAAAAAGAAATGAAATGAATAGAAATTTAAATCTAATGAGGAAAATAAATTCATAGTCCATGGGAAGAGTAATCCATGAAATTTCAATATTTCAATTTAATCAAAAAACAAACAAACAAAGAAAAACAAAAACAGACCAAAAACTAAGCGCTCCTTCCAAAGAAGTGGGCTTTCATATCTATGGCTCAATCAATTTTAGTTAATAAATGTATATTAGCAGCAAACCTGAAAGCTGCTACATGCTGCATTTATCTAATTCATGACAACTTGGATCTTCATTCCACAATATGTATTCCACTAAATTTATAGTTTATGAATCCATTTCTCTCAAGCTATGAATGATACTAGCACTTTCATCACTGACAGTGCTTTTTATTAGGGCTACTCCTCACACAAAAATACACATATCTTAGTAATACTGTTCTAGGATAATGTTCTATCAAATCTTGCATTGCTGAGAGAAAAACCTTGTCAAGTCTCATGAAACGAAGATGTGGCTCAGGGTGTAACAGATGACAGTTATTATGACAAATGTCCAATGCTGTAAAATGGCTCATGAATAAGAAATACTGTACTCATGTCAGCTCATATTGCTAGATGTTCACAGCATAAGCTTTAATCTATTGTGAGGGCTGTCCATCACATTCAGAAAAATATGGTTTCACCCAAGGCTTTTTACAGTGCCCTCCAGAAATATTGGCACCTTTCATGACCATGAACAAAAATTAATATATATATATATATGTACACTCCTGAACAAAATCTTAAGACCGGGGGAAACATTCCAAGTATTCGCATTTCGCGCTGGTGGATCATAACCAGGTTGTAAGAACTGCTTCAAAATGTCAAAAGAAGAAAAAGGAGCAAGAGACAAAAAAAACAAAAACAAAGATTGGCAATTTATTGAAAACTGCATTTAAACTCAAACAGGCTGTTCATCAGCTGTTCAAAAGTTTAAGACCATAGCCCAAAAATACCCACAACAGAACTAAAAGTGTGAAAAAAGGACTCAGTAGTGAGTAGCCCCACCGTTCTTGGGGATAACTTCAAAAAGGTTTGAGCCGCTTTCACAGCATGTTTACGTTCATTATCCACCTGCACTGTGAAGCGGCGTCCTATCAGTTTTGTAGCATTTGGCTGAATGTGAGCAGAGAGTATAGCCCTCTACACCTCAGAATTCATCCTGCTACTTCTGTCAGCAGTCACATCATCAATAAACACCAGTGAGCCTGTTCCATTGGCAGCCATACATGCCCATGCCATAACACTTCCTCCACCATGTTTGACACTTTGGATCATGAGCTGTTCCTTTCTTTGACCATACTTTTCTCTTCCCATCATTCTGGTACAAGTTAATCTTGATTTCATCAGTTCAAAGAATCTTATTCCAGAACATGGGAGGCTTTTTTTAGAGGTTTTCTGGCAAAGTCTAATCTGGCTTTCCTGTTCTTGAATGTTACCAGTGGTTTGCACCTTGTTGTAAACCCTCTGTATTTACATTCATGAAGGCACCTCTTGATTGTAGATTTTTACAATGATACGCCTACCTTCTCCAGAGTATTCTTTACTTCTGTTGATGTTGGGAAGGGGTTTTTCTTCACCAAGGAAAGGATTCTGTGATCATCCACTTTAGTTGTCTTCCGTGGTCTTCCAGGCCTTTAGATGTTGTTGAGCTCACCAGTGATTTTTTTCTTTTTAAGAATGTACCCAACTGTTGATTTGGCCACACCTAAGGTTTTTGCTATCTCTCTTATAGATTTATGTTGTTTTTCAGCCTAATGATGGCCTCCTTCACTTGCATTGAGATCTCCTTGGACTTCATATTCATGACTCAATACCTGATATCAACTCCAGATCTTTTATCTGCTTCATTTGTCTGGAAGTAACGAGGGAATGGACCACACCTGGTCAATTAAGTTCTTGTCAGTCATTTGTCTAAATACTTTTGAGCCCCTGAAAATGGAAGTACTTTGCTTAAAATGGCTGTAATTCCTAATTCCTAAATGGTAAATGCCATATTTTTGTGGAACCTCTTAAAATAAAGCTGAAAGTCTACACTTCAATCACATCTTGATTGTTTTATTTCAAATCCATTGTGGTGGTGCATAAAGGCAAAATCACAAAAACTCCATCATTGTCCAAATACTTCCAGACCTAACTGTGTATATATATACATATATATACACACATACATACATACACACACACGCAGACTATATAGGGTACTAATAATTCTGGTGGGCACTGTATCTGGAGACACAAACTGGAAACCATACAGAACATACACATTCATAACATTCCAGCCAGTGAGCAATGACTTTATTTCTCATAATTCTGTATTGCTGCAAGTGACTGATTCAAATCTAACAACTAAGGCACAAAATAAACTGCTTTTTGCTCATGGATTTATGATTTTTTTTTTCTGCAAGCAGCAATACTAATGGCTGAAATATTGCACCATGTTCCAGACAATAATACAATAAATAAATAAATAAACCCTCTCCCCTTGAAAGAAGCAAACATATCGAGGCCAGCCCACTGGCAGCTTTCCAGACATAGAAGTTATCAAACCATCATTTACTTCTGGGTATGGACAGCAAGCTCTGTGTTATGTCAATTTCTAACAGCTTCAGTGCTTTCATTGTAAGCATGACTGATGGTGAGGGCTTACCCGCTAACACTATTTAATCATCATGGAGTTAGGATTGTGGCAATGCTTTCAGGTTTTTTTTTTTTTTTTGGCCATAACTAAATCTACTACTCTGGCAGCTCAGTGCCACTTTCAAGTGTCCTTTGTATCATTTCACACACTGCGACTGATAAATGTAGAATTGCAGTACTCTTGACACATCCTCCTATCACATAACAGATAAAGTTAGCAAGTCTCCTACGCATTCAGCTAGCAGCTTTGTTGCAATGAGGTGACAAATAGCACTAGCGGGCAGTGAAATGACACGCATCACTGACACTTATTAACAATAAACACGATCAGTCATGGACAAAAATGTGGAAGAAGGATCAATCGCAAAACACATGAAGTTTGGTTGTATATCCGTCTCATATCCTGAATCATGTTAAAGCCAGTGCCTTAAGGCCATACAGGAAGAACAGTAAACTCAAACAAGACCAAATCTATCTTTATCCTACATCAATTTCGGGTGTAAAAACATCTGAACAACAATGACGAGTGGTGCCTGTCTGCAGCGGCCATGTTTGCCTATTTGTCCCTGAGCCAGACTACAAAAATGAATAGTAACAAATCAATGGTACTACACATCAGCAGCAGTACTAAGGGTTATTCTTCTTGTTTCATTTTGTCTATAGCCTTGAAGTTTTCTATAGATAAATAAAAGCATGAAGTTATTGTATAAAAGGTTGATTTGCAGTCAAAAGATGCCCTACTTGACATGGATGTTACGTCTGGCCGTGTGTTTAGAGCAGCGTGGTATCCTTGCTCAGCTATTCAATGGAGCCGGATTATGTTCCGGCTAAAGGGATTAGTGCATTTTCCAGCCGACTAAACTCAACCCTCAAGCTTTAAAATCCCACATACTTTACATGAAGGAAAGTGAAAGTGTCAGTGAGACAATGAGGGAAAGAAAGAGAGAGGAAAAATTCCTGCATCCAACCCTTCAACTAGGGCAGATGTTTACTCATGTTTAGTGTTTTCCAGGACTGAGAACTGTTTCATCACACTACAAATATGGTCACAGTTTAATTCCTAAGTCATGCTTCCCTCTTCTGAGTACAGGGGCTTCTGGATGGGGAGGCAGCTTTCACTGACTTGCTTAAGTCCTGCCTGTGGTGACCATCATGGCAGATTGGAGGAACTGGTTTGGGTAACATGATGTAAATTATAAGCCGAGTGATACAACTCTTCAGTTTAATTAAGTGTTTGTTTTTTTTTAAGACGAACATCTAAACGAGGCCTGTGAAACAAACAAACTGTCCTTCAGCCAGGACTGGCTAATGGAGAATACAACTGATCTATATAGCACAGATAAGATCCAGAGCAGGGACAACTTGCCTAATAGACAGACTCTAGTGAAGAAGCTGAAGTCTTATGCCTGGCATGATGCAGAACTCTAAAGTTTATACGACTGATGAATGCAGATTGAGAGACACACAGGCTTTGCAGAGTCTATCTCTAAAACGGCCCTCATTTCTTGGGGCTTTGGTATTCACCTTGCATTATGGAGAAGGAAACAAGTCAGAGCAAGTGCACCCAGGACCAGACATAGGATTCAATAATATTAATTTCTGGGGTAGATGCCTTAGATATGCCTTAAAATTATGCATACAGATGTGTTAGAAACTGAGATAATTGTCACTGAACAGGTGGTTCCACTCTCTTTAATACAGGCTCCTTACACATACACTGATCAGCCATAACATTAAAACCACTGACAGTTGAAGCGAATAACATTGATTATCTTGTTACAGTGGCACCTGTCAAGGGGTAGGATATATTAGGTAGCAAATGAACAGTCAGTTCTCAAAGTCGATATTTTAGTAGCAGGAAAAATGGGCAAGTGTAAGGATCTGAGCGACTTTGACAAGACAACTGGGTCAGAGCATCTCCAAAACAGCAGGTCCTGAGGGGTGTTTCCGGTATGCGGTGGTTAGTACCTAGCAAAAGTGGTCCAAGGAAGGACAACCAGTCAACCGGTCACAGGCGCCCAAGGGTCACTAATGCGCGTGGGGAGTGAAGGCTAGCCCGGCTGGTCTGATCCCGCAGAAGAGCTACTGTAGCACAAATTGCTAAAATAGTTAATGCTGGCTATGATAGAAAGTTGTCAGAACACACAGTGCATCTCAGCTGGCTGCTTATGGGGCAGACCCACAGACTGGTCAGAGTGCCATGCTGACCCCTGTCCACCCTACAATGGAAACATAAGCATCAGAACTGGACCATGGAGCAATGGAAGAAGGTGGCCTGGTCTGATGAATCATGTTTTCTTTTACATCATGTGGACAGCCGTGTGCATGTGCGTCACTTACCTGGGGAAGAGAGAGCATCAGGATGCATTATGGGAAGAAGGCAAGCCGGCAGAGGCAGTGTGATGCTCTGGGCAATGTTCTGCCGGGAAACCTTGGATCCTGGCATTCATGTGGATGTTACATTAACACGTACCACCTACCTAAACATTGTTGCAGACCAAGTACCCTCTTCATGGCAACGGTAATGGCAGTTCCCTAATGGCAGTGTCCTCTTTCAGCAAGATGATGTGCCCTGCCACACTGCAGAAATTGTTCAGGAATGGTTTGAAAGAGTTCAAGGTGTTGATTTGGCTTCCAAATTCCAAATCGAGCATCTGTGGGATGTGCTGGACAAATAAGTCCGATCCATGGAGGCCCCACCTCGTAACTTACAGGACTTAAAAGATCTGCTGCTAACGTGTTGGTGCCACAGTGGTACCACAGCACACCTTCAGAGGTCTTGTGGAGTCCATGCTTTGACGGGTCAGAGCTGTTTTGGTGGCACATGAGGGGACCTACACAATATTAAGCAGGTGGTTTTAATGTTATGGCTGATAGGTGTATATTCATTTATTCTAATTTGGAGGTGAGCACATTCGTCACAGTGGGAGTGGTGGCTCAGTGGGAAGTAATGGCACCCTTCCATTTGTCCTCTGTTTTAGCTATGCAGCTATGTTGAAGAGCTGTGCAACTTCACTGCTATTGACAGAAACACAAATTTTCCTCTCATTTCATGGGCTTGAATCAATTCACTAGAGTATAATCATCTTGACAGCTCAAGTGTGTGAGTGGTGCATTGTTTCCTGATGGCTTTTTCAAAGCGGGTGAGCTGTGGTACAGACATAGGCATAGAACAGACTTGTTTATTCCCCTCTGTGTTTTTCCTCTTGCATCACAGAGTGAAAAGAGTGTGTCTTCCTGACATGAGAAGCTTTTAACCACCTTCCACTGTTCCACTGTCCATCTGGTGAGAACAGAGCAACTATATGAAATACAAACATACAAAATTCTCTCTCTGTCTCTCTCGCTCTCTCATACAGACAGATGCGCACATAGAAACCAGCCATAACAGCTGGGCTGGAGACCCGAGAGATCATGGGAGTGTTTTTTTATTTATTTATTTTTATTTAAACAAACTCATTATAGGCTTCCTTGGTTTCTTTTCTGCTTCGATCCAGTGTTGAATTTAAAATAAGAATAAAAAGAGTGTGGCAATGCCTGAAAAGCAGCTTTGGCAGACAGCCCAGAAAACCTGGGACTTGAGGCAATTCCCCCAACATTTCTTTTAGGGTCTGGGCCTGACACAAACTTATGGCTGGGCTGAGTGCTGGGAGAGGAGTGTTCCCTAGGGTCCACCAGCTTTTATCAAAGTTTAACTAGTGGTTAAATTTAGACCTTCTATGAGAATGAGAAATATACAAATTGAAAGTGTAAACAACAAAAATTCCTTAGCACCTAATTTAGCCTCTACTGATTGGCTGAGAGACATGGAGAGTGGACATTCTAAAGAGAAAAAAAAAAAGATGAGAAAAAAGAGTCAAGGGGAAGAGTGAGAGGAAAGAATCCAACAATATCCATAAGGAGATAGATAGAATCTTTGATGTTAGAATAGATACTATCTTCGAAGCGCAGCAGAAATTGTTTTAAAAACATAATAGCATTAAAATGGAAAGTGCATGAAAAATTTGCAGGAATCTCAGCAGGTCAAACAGAATGTTGGAGAAGGAAGGCACAAAGATGCAGGTTGAGAAAGTGAGAGAGAGAGAGAGAAAGAGAGAGAGAGAGTTGCTACAGGTTGCTGACTCTTACAGCTTGGAGAAAGAAGGAAATGAAGAAGGCAAGTCAAAAGGTAAACACAGGAAAGGACTTTCTATCCTTAGGGGAGGTAACAGCCTATCTCTGAATCACGACTGTAAGATTTCTGTCAGAATTTTTCATGCAAGTTTGATGGTAGCATATTGATGGAGGTGCTTTATGTGTTTCGCAGACTATAAAAAAGGTACATAATGAAAAAATGTCCAGGCTTTTGTGGTTTTACATACAAAACAATCAGAAACTGCAGTCGATTTACTCTTTTTTTTAATAAAGAAAGTCAGATGATGGTGTATGCCATCATAATGTGTGCAATATGTTTGGCTTTGCAATCCTCACAAATAATACTCCAACTGCTCATGAGGACAGGAAGAGAAAAATCAAGTCAGCCATACCTGTTGTCATTCAGTTGTGTGTATCTGGGCTGTGGGTCAGAATCTCTGTCATTCACATCGTAACTTGCATCTGGATCCTGTGGAGAAAGGTGCAATCCACTAAATAGGAATGCTGTGGTTCTCATTATAAGACAGCCATGCTGTAATTTTATGGATGTAAGCCCAGAACCTAGGAATCCAAAGAAAGGCTGAATAAAAAGTACAGAAATATCTTCCTGGAGAAACAGTTTCCTTTATCGCATAAAGTCTGTAAAAATCTTTTTTTGTGTGTGTCTGCACTAACTTTTTAAGGGACTACAATGACTTTGAAACTTCTGAGATGTGCGGAAAATACTCACATAATTCTGTACCAGGTCCGGGTGATCTTTCTCAATGCCATCATCCAGGATGGTAATGACGACTCCCCTCCCTGTGAAGCCCTGAGCCCAGGCTTCTTTCACCTGCAGGTCTCGCTGACTGGGGTTGTACTGCCAAATTAAAGGTAGACTTCAGTCTACATCTCAGACTGGCAAGAATAAAGACTGGGTACTCAGTATACTCAACATGAAAGATTAAACTGTACTTTTGCTTCTCTTTGGAGTAGCACACTGGATCATATCTCAACCAAATGCAAGTCTAGATGGAAAATTAAATCTCACTGACTGAAACGGGTCTAGATAATGAACATAATGTATGAGCAGTAAGTTCAGTAGTGTGCATCAAATTAAGATACACTGACATTTGTGACGTTGGTTAAGTGATTCTTTTCTTAAATAGCTTGAGTGTGATTTTCTACAACATGCTCTATTGTATTCTGCCACAGAATTGCACAACCGTCCATTATTTGGCAGAAAAAATGTATTATCGTTACACTACTTGTTTTTAAACAAGATCATGCTGCAGCTAAATACAATCAGATTATGAATATAATCACATCTAATATTGGACTTTGAAATAGTTCATGAACACACGTATTTATAATGCTTGAAAGACCTTTTAATTTTTGTGATTAAAATACCTCTTACAAATGTGAATACATCCATCATGTGTCATTATTCTTAATACTGTGTGCAAAGCTTTTCAACTAAATCCAGTAGCAGTACATTTTGTAATGTCTCAAACTGTCATAACATTCCTTAAATATGCGTACACACACAAACACCGGCAGTACTTGGTTGAAATGCAGTACAGCAAAGTGACAAATAACAACAGAAATAGAAATTTCTAAAGTGCCAGAAGACACACACTGAGCTTCTGTAGCCCATTTCCCCACACAGCAGGTGTCAGCAGGGAGAGCCACTTTGGTGCAGGAAGGCATATGCACATACTCAACTGGGGAAACAATGTACTGAGTCAGCCAAACACACACATGCAAATATATAGCAAACCTGATAGGAGACCCCAAGCTTCTTTCTGCTTCTCTCTCTACTTTCTTCCTTTCTTTGTCTTTTTCTGATTGAAACTTAACATGAACGTTCAACA